>CM056378.1:83844228-83870469 GCA_029718625.1 Synaphobranchus kaupii | reverse complement strand
TATTCTAAGTCACAGGGGTATTTGTGTCGCTGCCGTGTGTGTCTGACAGCGATGCCAAACTGCCGAAAACCAGTCGGCACTACCCCCCCTGTCCTCCGGTATTCAGGTTCCAGGTGTGTCTCAGGTCGCCCCGGACACCTCGGAACATTCTGGAAGTGACCTTGTGCGTCCGGCAAGCGGTGTCAAACCAACCAGATCAGGGCCCTCTGTGACCCACCATATACAGGGTTACCCTAAGTCCCCAGAACCACCGGAACATTCTGGAGGTACACTCCTTTCACAGCAGCGCAGGACATATTTGTCCTCAAAGGGAACTGTGGGGGATTGGGGGGGGGGGGGGGCAGGAATGGTGATATCGAGCAACGTGGGGCTTGACCCACGAAACGGCGGAACGACGACATGGAAAACCTCGCTGTCACAGCCCTGGGCAGGCCGAGGCCTCGACCAAAGCACGGCCCTCCGCGTTTCGGAATCATTGAAGGATTACAACTTCGAGGTCAGCCCCTACTCATTTGGGACATTTTTTAAAAAGTATCATGCATTTTTACTTGGTTCAATGTGTACATGTCGTGTTCCTGAGTGATGACTTTAAACCACTTTTTAACAGGTTTTCAAGTAAAAGGTAAGTCTTTACATTATATATCATTACAGTCACTTGGCAGACGCTCTACAGTGGAGAACATTAGTGTTACTCCCAGGAATACAAAAAAGTGGCACCCACAAATAGCCACAGAGGCCCATTCATAATCAAAGTGCAATAATTTACCTGACAAACAACAAGAAGGTACGATTAGGCAGATAATCTGATCTTTGGCTCTTTAGGTCATCTGATTGTTTAGCTCCTTACATACCTGATAACCTGGGGAGTAGAGTATAGTTTTCTTTGGGGGGGGGGGGGGGGGTTGCAGGGACTCACCTGGTTTTCCAGGGTCTGCGTCTGGGGCGGACGAGGGGGGCCTAGGCGGGGAGGGCGAGGCGGTGGGGCCGGGGCGGGCCCTTGTCCGCGTCGTGCGGGCGGCTCTTGGAGGTCTCGATGCCCTTCACCCGCCTGGCGTGCCGGTTGCCCTTGTAATGCGCCTCAGCCTGGCTCTGGCAGAGAGAGGGAGACAGGCAGGCAAGGCGGTCAGCCTCGTGTGGTCACGTCCTGCGCGCTAACGTCACACTAACATCACGGGTGCAGCGGGGAAGACGGGCGCGTTCGGACGGTTGAAAACAAACGGGGTACTGCAGACGGCGTGACGCACAGGGCGCTGAAATACTACACCGGCTGTCTGGCACAGCGATATCGGCATGCACATGGATGTGGATACAGACACACACACACACACACACATGCATGCACACAGAAACGCATACACACCGGAGCACGGTCAACCTGTCCAAATAAGGGAGTGTTACTGGAACCTGATATCTGCCAGGGATAGTCTGACTGCGACCAAGACGTGAGACAGAGAGACTGCTGAGAAAACAGACCACCTGCCTTCAGTTTACCCTGCATTATGATCTCACCGCCGCCATGACAACAGGGCAGTGGAACAAGAGGCCCTACCACTGATCTGGGAACAGCGTGGAAGCGCTCTGTGGCAGCGACCCTCTTTCCACTGTCCCAGTCCTCCCCGGTGGGAGTCGCCCCGCCGCTGATCTGGGAACAGCAGGGAAGAGCCCTGTCCCATTCCACCCTCCCGACACAGACAGCCTCTGCATTATTAACAGGGTCTGAAAGACACACCGGGTCAGTTGATCCAGGAATGGCACTGCATCTGCTGATGTCCCCAATGCTAAGCCATTGCCCCTGGGGACCCCTATATCTCAAGCCTCTCATTGTAATTTACTATGTGCGAGAGGGTGAGGGGGGGTTGGAGGATTGGGTTGGTGGGCGGGGGCTTGTGACAGAAATACCGGGGTTACCTTACAGCTGCCGCTTTGACAGAGAGACCTTAGAGAGCATCATCCCAGACAAACAAGAAGTCCATCTTTTATGCAGTTAAACACTGTACATCTTTGAAATGTCATAACTACCCCTATTGTATATAGTGTATACTGCTGTCTATGTGTGTGTATACATAGACAGATAGAAAAATATTTAATTATATGTGCATATGATATGTATACATAGACGATTCCATACTTACTATTTTGTGTTTGCTTTTCATAATTACTTATTCTTTACTTATGTTATTTATTTACTTGTTTTTAACTTACTTATTAGTAATCTAAAATGCAGCACGCTGAAACAGCAGCTGTCTGCGGTATCGGCGGACGTTAGCCGTAACGGTGAGGCCAGGCACGATCGGTTTTGTCCCCATGAATAATGCCCACCAGCTCGCTGCCGGTTTGTTTGCGGCCGCTCCCAGCGGACGTGCTGAGGGATCGGTTTACGCCGCGGCGCTTGCTGCAACCGCGCGCTTCGCTGGATGCGAAAATGAGAAAGCAACAAATAAATTAGGTCAAATCACGTAAACTTCACACCGATATCAGGAGGGTTTTCTTCAGACAGAAAGTTGTTAATGTTTGCAACAGCTTGTGAAGAAGCAGAGGCCCTTGGGCTGTTGAAGAAGAGGCTCGACATCTCTGCTCAGTAGAAATGGTGACAAGCAGAGTTGAGCTGAATGGTTTGTCCTCATCAGCAAATATTCATGTTCAAATGTTCATTTTCTCATCCCCTCCTGCAGTGTGCTCCTGTACCCAGAACTCGTAGCTGACATTCTGTGAGAGGGGGAACAGGCCTTAGGACGAGGGCCACTGGGAATTTGCATTCAAAGAGACTGAAGGGCATAGGGGGTGTCGTGAGGGCGCAGGGGAGGGGCTCTGGTGTTGACCGCCGGTGTTGTGCCGCCACTTTAATCGGGTCCACGCAGACGAGCCAGTCTGCCGGGCCACTAGTTACTGAGTTATTAAGTTATTATTGTATTAGGACAATGACTATAATTAAGTGAGCGGATTATTATCTCTCGCTCCTTCATTTGAAAATCCTCTTTTTAAATTAGCCTGGAAGGTGGGGGGGGTTGCGCTTGGGGGGCCAACAGCTGCTGTAGACGGGTGGATGGGCAGTCGGCCGGGTTGGGCAGATACAACGAAGGAAGACTTTGAACCAAGCTGGCACCCGGTGTGGATGCAGAGGGTTGGGAGGGGGAGTGGTAGAGGCGGGGGGGGGGCTGGAGGTGTTGGCGCACCGACGCTCAGCCCTGGCAGGATGTGGAACAGCATTTAAGCTGGGGTGGTGGGCGAGATGGCTGTAATTGGGGATGAAGGGGAGCGTCAGCCTCCCTTTGGGGTAATCATACCCGTCTCGGGGCCTTAAGAGGCCGCTGTTCTAAAGCCCACAGATTAAGAAAAGACGGTAGGGGTGGAGCTTAAAAGGCGAGACAGGGGACAGAGGACGAGGCGGCGCTGTCTTCCTGCGCCGCCAGAACGTGAAGCGAACCGCGTGCGCCTTGTTGCTCTCCCGGATCGCTGTAGGAGGATGTTTATGAGATGGGAGAGTGTCTTTCATACGAATGGGCATCCCGAGTTAGGAGAAAAAGAATGAACGGGGGATAAAAATTGGTTAAAAAAGAAAGACGGAGAGAGTAGTGGTAAGGGAGGGAAAGGAAAGACTGAGAGTAGGACGCTGGTGGCGCAAGCACCGAGCCACGGAAGGAAACGACACTGGGTTTTCCTCGATGGGGGAACAGTGGATTTTCTGAGAGGGAATCTCAAACAGGATTATACTCCTGCATAAACTCCTTGGTGCTGAGCGAGGGATTAGTGAGTGGAGAGATTAATAGAGAAAGAAGAGGAGAAAAGCAGCAAGAGGTAAGGTGGTGATGGTAAGTGAAGACAGAGAAGGGGGTGTACAGAGAGAGAGCAAAGGTGATAGCCTGCCCCCCCCCCCCCCCCCCCCCCCCCAGGAAAAAGAAAAGAAAACACTGAATCCAGAGAGACTAAACGAGATTACGGAATTAGCTGGATATCTGCAAACACTGAAGTAAAACACAAAACCCTCCCAAATCTGGTACATGGACTGAAGCAAAAAGAGCTGTTCCGGGTTTTACTCAGTGCAGTTACTAACTCAGTAATCCTGCTTTGTGATACAGGCCCCTGGTCTGAGAAAAGAACAGTCGCAGCATCCCAGAGACAGAGAGAGGATGAGAGAGAGAAAGAGAGAATGAGTGCAAGAAGGAAAGAGTGACTGAGACAGCGAGAGAAGGAGGAAGACATGGATGGAGGAAAATGAGACAATGAATGACAAAATAGAGAAAAGGAAATAGGGAGAGAGAGAGAGAGAGAGAGCGAGAGAGAGAGAGGCTTAGAGGGAGGAGGGAGGGAGGCAGCTTGCTTGTGCTGCAGCAGTTACGATGGCTAGTGCTGTGATGTCACCCCCTGCAGAATAACAAGGTCATTCCAACCCCCCCAAAGGCAGAGTCCCAGCACGAGCGCACTGGCCAAAAGAAAGCCCCCTCCCCCCCGCCCCACCCTGCTCTCGTCAGTCCTGCGGCGAGACCTCGGTTTAGGGCTTAAATGAACCCACTACTTTTAAACCACTGCGTAATCCAAAACGTGGGCGCCTCATCGACCGAGCACATGACCCTCCGCTCTGCGTAGGAAATCAGCCATATCCAAGTGGGGGGTGGCGTGGGGGGTCAAACCTTATCCAGTTTTCTTTATGAGGTAATTCAATCTATAAGTTCACCCCCCGGGCATGGTGCCAACCCTCGGGAGGGTACTTACCCCCCCACAGGGCTCCAGTAATGAGGAGTGCCAGGCACAGAGGCAGCGGAATCTTCTGGTACTGAACTAACCGCCTTCCGGGAATGGGACTCACATGAACCACAGAGAATGCTCCACATGAACCACAGAGCCACCGAGCCTTCTCCAAACAAGGCCTTTCTGTCAGTAACAGAATGAGACTCAGACTGCAATTAAGTGGAGATTGAAGTTTATCTGCTTGTTAAATGAGGAAAGACCCGCCCCCCCCCTGCTGTTAGTGAACATGCTTTAGAGGTGCCTTCAGAAAGACCCTTCATCCTTGATAAACAGCTGCTGATGCAGTACTGTCGCACCCTCCCCCCATCCACATGTCACTGGATTAGTGCTAGGACTCGAGAATACCTGCAAAAGACCCTCCATCTAAACAACCTTAACATTTCTTTACCCGTGTAACTCATTCAGCGCAGCCATCTGGCCGAGAGAAGCATTTGACCTCTTGCGACAAAGGAAGACTTTACTTCATAAAACACTTCTGGGAAACGGAAAACGTATTGGGCTTTACGCTGCCACATTTTTCCCTAACTGAAGGACATAAAAGCACAGGACTTGGTGCAAAACTTTCCTCCTGGAGTTGTACTGGCAGTTCCAGGACGGAAACAAGGGTATGTTGTTTCAGTGCCAGACAGAGCAGTGCTTCCACAGGTTAAGTCAGGCTAGTCCCTGGCTATCGTCCTCACAGTATACCTAAGGGAGACGCAAGAAGGAGAAGGTTCAATCCCGATGGATTGTGTGGACACTTTTACCTTTCTTTTTTTAAATAATCAACAATTCCAAATTTGTTTCCCAATTGTAGCCGGAGGGACCTTGGCCAGCTCATGCTACCCCTGGTATAATGAAGATAACTGTGTTGTAGCTACTGACTCAGGCCTGAAAACGTTATGTCTACACTGGGGGTTGCCAAGCTGCCAAGCCTGCGCCATGGGGCCCTGTCTGCACCATGGGATCTAGACTGTGCCGCGGGGTCCAGCCTGTTCTGGTCTGTAGTGCCTTTACAGACTGAGCCTCTCAGAAGCAGAGTGCCCTTCTCAGTGAGAAGATACAATTGATTGGTCAGGGTGGGTATTGGATTGGGGGTGTGTGGTAGGCGGATGGATGGGTGAGGGGGGGTTGTGGTTTTGGGGTTGTGTGGTGGGGGACGGGTGGAGGGAGGGGTTTGGATTGGGGGTCTAGTTTCAGCAGCTGAGACGGGCTCTCTCTTGCTGCACACGTCAGGTGAAACCCCAAACCTGGCACACCCCGTCCTCCTGCGAGACCCCCCCCCCGGGAGGCGGGGCTGGGGGTGGCAGGGGGGGGTGCTGGGGCAAAATCATTTGAAGACCCTATAAAGACTGAACAGCTGTTAGGACTAGGACTCGTAGACCTCCCTTACACTCCACCCCTCCAGCAGGAGTTAGAGTGCTTAATGTTTATTGGGCGGCATGCTTCAGTGTTTACAGACATGCTTATGTGTCAAACTTTGCTTGGCTTAGGGGCGAAAACCATGAGCCGTCAAATGCAAACGCACCGCCCGAGAGGTACCGGCGACGCCCCAGCTGAAAACTGTGTAGAACACACAGCAAGCACGTTTGAGCACATACGCTCCACATGTGCGTTTGCTCAGAGTGCATGCTCTTTCATGAGCGGGGTGCGGGGATTCCCTCCCAGCATCTAAGCGTGGGGGAGCTGTCTGCGATCATGATTGATTTTTACTCACAAAATATTTCCCCTGATATTTTTGGTAAACATCAGTGCGTTAGACAGTGTCTCATTTCAAATGGCAGCAACAAATGGTATGTTCCTCTATAAACTATTAAAACTGCTACACTACACTGTCTGCTGCACTGTGAAAGACCCTACAGTTTATATAGCCTGCTTTGCCAAGAGAAAGGCTCCAACAGAAGAACACACCTTGACTTCTGGGAATTATGAATACGGTATCAATGGTATCAAGGAAACCCAAGAACAGCCTCATGAGCTACAGAACCAGGATCTTGTTTACGACTGTAATACACTATATTTACCACAGTAAAACGTGGTGCTAAGCTGGCACTGACAGATATGGGGAGCAGCGGTGAACGTCTTTCAGTCTGCAGTCTTCTCTCTGACATGATTTCTGCAACGTTAGCATTTTCACGTTGATTCCTCTTGGAAGACGGATTCCATTACAGAAAATGACGGCGAGTGCATCGGACCAAGTGCATCTTATCCCTCCTGTCATTCTCAATATTTCATTTTTCCATCCTCCTCCCCTTCATTTTAATTTCGCTGTTGCAAAACTCACAAACTGCAGAGTGTTTGTTGGCCCGAGGGTGCGCGTCTCCTCCTCCCAGTAATACTTGAACACATTGTTCATTTTCACTCATTTTGTTAAAAACTGGGAGTGGAGTTACCAAAGCAAATGCATTCTTATTCTGTGGTGTTTTTCATGATGTGGCAGAACACACATTTCTATCATTACCTCCCCACAGTGTCTCAGCAGCAACGGGTTTTCTGTGGCAGGTTGCTCTCTTCGGCTAGGCTATACTTTGTTGCACTATACTTTGCAAGGATCTCTCTCCCTCCCTTTCTCTCCCGACCCTGCCTCCTACGGGCAGCTCCCAGCCCCGTCAAAGACAGCGCTCCAAATTTAGCTTCCAGGAAATATTATAACAAACATCAATAATCTGGCACTTGGAAGAGGAGGTGAATGTGTGGAAATCCTGAGGGTAGACGCGGAGGACATAATAGGAAGGTTTTATAAAGGGCAGTTCGCCGTGGTTTCCGTAATTGTTTCCACAGCGGGGTTGCAAAGGAGTGTGAGGGAGTGTCAAACGCCACCGAGCCCGCCTGGAACCATTTTAAAAACACGGCTGAGATTTCAATGAGCTCTCTGCTACTCTGACGCTAGTGGGCATCTGTAACCCCAGGAAAAATAACACTTATTTTTACAGAGATTGTTCGCGCTGACCTAACCTCGGTTTGGCCCCCGCCCTCCTAACTTCGGGCCGCTCTGTGGGGTTCTGTGAAGCGGCCTATCTATTCTCTCCTCTGATGTGAGGGAGGTCAGAAGTGCACCTGACGCACAAGAGGTGACATCACTTCCTGAAATCCAAGGCAAGAGTGTGATTGGCTCCTGGCGCTGGTGACCTTCAGCTACGCGAGAGGCCCATTTCTCAGAGGGCTAAATGTGCACGTATGTCCCATTATACCATTACTGCGTTACTCTGCTACTTTGTTATTCCATTATGCCACTATTCAGTTACAGTGTTACTCTGCTATGCTGCTATTCTGTTACACTGTCATTCTGGTGTGATTGTGTTGCACCACCATGGCGACACACACAAACACACACACACACACACACACACACACACACACACATACGTGCACCTGCGGGAATCAGCCACTCATGGGGATGGGGGAGGGGGCACGAGCGCAGGTGCGCAAAGATGGCAGGGGGGGTGCTGGAGCTCCAGCTCTGCGCTCACCTCAGAGTTGAAGCGGATCTGGCAGACGTTGCAGGAGATGACGGGACGTTTGGTCTTGACCAGCGGGACTCCGAAGGTGTGGTTTATCACGGCCTTCTGAACTGGGTCCATCTGTAGTCAGAGAGGGAGGGGGAGAGGGAGAGGGAGAAAGGGGTCGGGGAGAGGGGGGGAGCGGAGGAGGAAAGGGTCAGGAAGAAAAGTTACATTTCAGAGGAAGTTTGAGGCAGTCGTTGCGAGTATCTTTAGCTAACCGTCAGGCTCGATGACATTAAGCGACAGAATAACTTTGTACTGTAATCGATGAAATCATACTGGAATGTTATTGCTATTCATGAGAAGAATATTTGGGTATGCGATATTGTGATAAGTGATATTCCAGTCACTGAGTATGGGTGTAGGGCAGTGCAGAGAGGAAATAGTGTGTCATTGTGAGCTCTAACAGCACGCTGAAGGAGTGTGTTTACAGCCTACAGTGCGCCAAACTCCACAAGAGCACCAGTTGCATCGTTAGAATGCATTACTTTTACAATGGAAACGGCTAATCCTACCGTGAAATCTAAGCCAGCATACATATAATAATAATTGGCCTTTATTTGCCGCGTGCACTGCAGAGAATAAGAGCAGTGTGTTTATTCATTAATTTTTATTTATTTATTTTAGCCAGGATGGTACATTGAGCAGAAAGTAATACTGTTTTCCAGTGGTTCCTATGATACACAAACCAATAATAAAACCTGCAGTCACATCCGTACAAAATACACATCTAATCATACAAAATAGTAGTGATGGAACCTCGAATATATTCAAAGTAGAGAGCAGAACTATACATTTAATATCTTTTGCCAGCAGTGGTCTGTTATGCTGGGGGCTGCCTTGGTAGGCCAGGTTTTGCAGCTCTAGGCTGCTTCAATGAGAAACAGAATAAGTCTTGGTCACTCATAAGCCTTAGTTTAGCCTAGGGGACATGAGTCTCTGGCCTTATAACCTCCAGAACCATGTATTCTACTATGTTGAAACAAGGGACATTCAATAAAATATATATTTTTTTCACTGCAGCATATTTTTTTGTCATCCAAGACACTTGTATTACATCAACAATATTAATACTTAAACTTTTTTTTTTGCCGGGAGGATTTCCAGCTGTGTAAATGGATGTAAAAAGCATAAGCTGTATAAATCAAGCTTAATGAGATTGTCCGCTAAATGCCGAACCACGTGTAAATGTATTTCATTCATACCTGCTCAGTGCTGTGGGAACGCTGCCTGAGCGCTAACCCGCGCTCTGTGTCTGCCCGGCGCTAATTGCCCCTTTACTGTGGCTGTCACTCAGGTGCCAAGCCTTCGGTGTAATTTTAACTGGCTAGCTTTAGCGCCCGCGGTTAAGCCCCCCAGGACCCCGCGAAACAAAGACCCCGGGGATCTATTTCTGGGAATCCATCAACCGGACCGGAGCCTTTCATCTTTTTTTCGGTTGGGGCCGTGCTTTATTTTGGGGTTTGTTGAATGCCTTGTGTAAGCGTGCAGGAATTCCCGCGCTATTTGACTAATTATCGGCGTTATTGTCGTGACAGTTCCAGTGTCTATATTTGCATGTGTATGCGCGCTGATGTCATGAGCCAGAAGTTTGCCATAAGTTGTCCGGCTGAATGACACAGTTCTGACAACACAACAATAATAATAATAATAATAATTATTATTATTATTATTATTATTATTATCTCCCCAATATTGCTATAATACCACAGAAACACTGCAGCTGAAGTGTGTGAGCTCCTCTGATGCATTTGCCACTTCCTTCCCTGAAGCCAGTTGATATATTACACCCCACAGTCCATGTTGTACCATGAGATTTTCACTATGTACTTCTCACTGACAGCGAGTAGGCTGTGGGCACCTGGGCGTGTCGTCAGGAGGAGCTAACATGGCGGTAACCCGAGGAACCCTGGCTGACTTAAACCCACCGCGTGGCAAAGGCCAACTTTGTCTCGCCACTGCGGGCTCCCGGTCACGGTCAGCCGATGGCGTAGCGGAGGACGCGGGCCCGCGTGCGTCCGCACTCGTGGTCAGCGCCTCTGAACCGCGGACTGAACCTCTCGGCTGCCCTGAAATAGCACACTCTCCATCTGCTCAAAATAATGTGTAATACTTATTTCTTTAACCTTGCTGAAGCTGAAAAGATGACAGGCATGTGTTTCTTTCCAGCGTTAAGTACAATAACAGCCGTGGGCAGAAACAGTGATCCCAGAGAATCTGGAGGGGGCGGGCACTGATGCAAATATTCCCCAAATCAAACAGAAATCAGCGGAGGGGATGGTAACCAAGCAACCTCCCCACTACCCCCGCAAAAAAAAGTAAATATACAAACGCCCCAGACAGAGAATGTGAGGGGGGCGTTGGCCAATGTCCTGCATCAGGGCTGACACACAACATCTGTGGAGTATCAAGCCCCCCCCTTTCTCTCACTCACGCCCTCCCCAACCCCCACACCCACCTCCCATCTCTCCTCTCCCCTCCTCCCATTTTAATAACAAACAATACCCCGCGCCGCGCCGGCCAAACTCGGGCACGTAGCCGGGAGACCGACTTTCGCTTTCGCTGCCCTTCACCACGGCAACATAAACAACAATCCAGCCTTCGCGTCAGGTTTAATCGACCCAACAAAATAAGCCGTGGCCTAAAACCTCGGAGGCTGTGTTATGAGCGTTGGTTTAACAGGGTGGGGGTCTGACTCCTCAAAGGGGAGTCTGAAAGACCGCGGGTCGGTGCTGAGTCAGTGAATTCCTTCGGGCCGATGTTCTGGGTGTCTCCCCACTCAACCCAAGCCAGCGGGGACAGAAATAGGACCGATTGTTAGGGGTTTTTATTATCCCTTTCATTACCTGAGTTAAACTGTAATCAACAGCTCCGCAACCATTTCCCCTCCAAAACCATAAAGAACAGAGCGAAAAAGAAAACGGCTATCTTGGGGTCAGAAACCAAGGAACGCTTTTCCTCGCGTTTTATCTCGTCGCAGACGATTACCGTCAAGTTGTAAAGTAAAAATTCTGAAAGCTCGTTGATCGATGGTTGCCGTCCCTGAGACTCTCAGCACAAAGTGAAGGAATTTCCTATGTTCTGATGCTGCAACAGGGTGTTTGTGATAGACTACTGACATGTACAAACAATGGCCGCTCAGAAATATCCACAGTGGCACGTAGATCATAATGCGCATAATACGCACAATTCAGAAAGCAGAGATAGATAAAATCAAGGGCACGCACAATGCACATAACAACGAAAAAACAGCTTGAAGACATTAAGACATTCACAGTCCTGTGTTCCAAGGCTCCACATCTCAATAACATAAACATCACTTCTTGTGAACATAACTGTACCCTTCAATTATAACCAGCACGTTTAATAAAGTGTAGCGCATTTTAGAAGTGTAAATGGACAGGGTTAATTAGGAGGGACCAATCAGGCCTGGGGAGCTCCATGGCACAGTTCCCATGACCCCACCACCTCCCCACACCTCCTCCTCCTCAGGAGCTGGGTTCGACACACCTGGTTCCCTCTGTCTCTGCTCTTACACGCCCATTTAACGTCTCTCTCCCTTTCATCTCCAAGACGTGGAGCTTTTCAGCGTCCCTCAAGTCTCGGCCTCCTCTCCTCTCTCCTCTCTCTCCTCCTTTGTTTTTATTCTCCCCGCTAGTCCCATGAGCCTTCGCTGTCTCCCGTTCCACAGGAGACTACCTTCCTCTGCCTCAGATCTGCTCCACAGTTCGAAAAGGCTGTATATGACAATAAAACTCAGGGCAAGCGTTAGGTAGGTTGTTTTGCATAAAAATACATACATACTGTATACCATTACCAGTAAATAAATGCATGACCCGGTATATAATAGCACATACAACTGAATACTATCCCTGGAGATAAGGGTGTAAGTAATTACAAGGCGCAGGTACATTTACAGGACAAAAGACAGTGGCACGGCAAACTGTTGGCAGCAGCGCTTTTTAAAGTTAGTGTTTGGCCGATACCCAAAAAAACCTGGCGTTTTTCCTTTCTGTCTTCGGCAGATTAATTTCTGCAGATGAAGAAACATTCCATAAAGTCATGGCTGAATTCCTGCCAGCGGGAAAACGACCTGATCCGTCTCGCGCCCTGGGAATACCCTGGCCGCTGTAGCGACAGCCCCGTCCTGCCGGGTAAAAAAGATGCCTTTCCGCAACCGAGTTTCATCCCTGAGTGCCTTCCGGTTTACATTACGTTAAAAAAACAAGCGCAACCTGACTTTAATCTGCTCTGTCTCTGTGCCCCCCTGCTGCCGCCCCCCACCGGCGCCCCCCACAAGCTTTTTTACTCACTTCTTTTTCATCAGCGTCGCTGGGAGCTTGGAGCTGCATCGGTCCCCTGTGTGCGCGTCAGTCCGTGTGAGCGTGTGACAAAGCGCCGTGCGAGAGAGAGGGAGAGGGAGTGTGTGTGTGTGTGCGTGTCACTGAAACATGCTGTCTCTCTCTCTCTCTCTCCTTTAAATGATAGGTCTGTGCACAGTATAATGCAGTGTGCGGTTGGTGTTTCTCTCCTCTGTGTCTGTCTCTACTATAAAACTTCTCTCTCTTTGCCGGCTCCTCACTGCCATTCATAGTCTCTCTCACCCCCCCCCCCCCCCCCCCCTCTCTCTCTCTCTCTCTCGCTCTCTCTCTGCTCTGTTTCTCTCTCTCTTCTCTCTCTCCCTCCCTCTGTGCTCTGCTTCTCTTTCTCGCTCTGCTCTGTTTCTCTCCCTCTCTCTCTCCCTCTGTCTGTGCTCTGTTTCTCTCTCTCCCTCTCTCTCTCTCTCCTTCTCTCTCACCCCCCCCCTCTCTCGCTCTCTCTCTCTCTCCTTCTCTCTCACCCTGTTATTCTCCTCCCTCGCCTTCCACTGCAGATGCAGACTTCCCTCTGTTTCTCTCTGCAAATCCCTCTCATAGTCTCTCTCTTTCTCTCACACACACACATGCATACACACACATACCCACGCACACACAGTCGCACACACAGTCGCACACACACTCACACACACACATACCCATGCACGCACAGTCGCACACACGCACACACACACTATCCAGCTGCAGTAAGCACGCTCTGAGATATTTCCCTCATTCCCTCATTATTCTTTTTCTCCTTTTCCCTTGCCTCTTACTCTTAATCAGTTCTTTGTGATCCTTGGCCAGAACTCTTACTCCACCAGACCCCCTCCGAAAGTCAGTTGTGACCTTCGCTAACCCCTCTCTTCCCCCCTCTCCCATGGTCCCCCTGGCGCAGTTACACCTCTTCTCTGCAGGTGCACTGTGACACGAAACAGCATGGGGGCACACAGGTGGCAGCCTTATCCAGCGTCCACTGTGTTAGCAAGCTATTTGCGCCACGCACGAATAGCCATCTGTTTCATTTCTGCTGTTGTTTCTCATTTATTTGGCGGGCGCCCTGATCCGGGGCAACTTACGGAGCACGAGAGGCTACAGTGCAGAATAAAAATAGCAAGTATGTAAGTACAATAAACAAAACATAACTTTTTGCACTGACACCCATGAAAACCAAGGCCGAGTCAACTTATGTAATTAACGCACAAATCCCTTTAAAGTTCAGATCTGGTGCCAGTTCAAATAAGCAGAACTCCAGATGTGGTAACTGGACTTTTTTTTGGATGTCAGCACGTCAAAAAAGCCCTTGACCAGAGTGCCCCCACCCCCCCCCCCCCCCCCCCCACTCAGGTCAGTCAGCAGGTTGTGTCCGATCTGAGCCAGAAGGAGGCTTGACGCCGTGATTGGCTGAATCTGAGAGGAGCGTGGGAGTTCATTTCCATGTCTTTGTGCGCAGGTACTGAAATAGCTCAGCGTCGCTCTCTGAGGACGCTGACCCCCCTTCCTGCCAAAAAAATAAAAAACGCTATAAAATCTGCACGCTGGGCATATTTACAACCTCTGATTATGACATTACCCCCATAGGCTCTTCTCTGCGTGTGTGCGGCCCGTCCAGAAAAACCTTTTTTTCCATCTTTCGCTGTGAGACTTTGGTAGTAAAGAAACTATACAGAGTGCCTTGCTGAGGCTCCTGCTGTAGTTTTAATTGGGGAAGACAATAAAGAGACCCGAGCGGGCCTTTGATCTTTAAAGGTCCAATCAGACGCGCTTGTTAACGAGGGCTGCCAGCTGACTGCTTTTCGAGGGAACGGTCCCCACGCGTCCTTTTAAGGTCGAGGTATGACATCATTAGAAAGTCTCATACGACATCAGTGTTGGCAGGCCTGCCAGGCGGGGATGGGGCGTGGCTAGTGGATCAGGAGGCGGGGCTTAGAGGAAAACAGGAAGTACAGTTAAGGCCAGATTGGCAGGGTGCAGTTGACGTAGAAGTCCTGACTTGCACTGACTGAAGGGAATGTAAGCAGATTGGTTCAAACTTGCCAGAGCGGTCCTGAATGCAGATCTACCGCTAGCATCTCTGGATTCAGACATGAGTCAGGGCATAGCGTAGGGCTGGGCAGAGGGTTTAGGTTAAAAAAACTTCCTTTCCCAGGTTTTCCTCCTGAATTTGTGCACCCCTGGGAAAGGAAAGGTTACTCTGTCTGTCCTGTTTGCTGTGACTCCAGCAGAGACGTCTGTTTTGCTTGGTTGTTTCGCCAATAAAGGGAAACTACACTGCCTGGGCAAAATAAAAGTCGCCGTTGCACCTGTCACGCATAGTGCAAGCCTCTGGCGGCAGTGTTATGATCTGGGGTTGCTTCAATTGGTCAGGTCTAGGCTCAGCAACGTTATGCAGCAATAAAATGAAGTCAGCTGAGTACCTGTATGTACTGAATGACCAGGTTATCCCTTCAATGGGCATATTCCAGGACGACAATGCCAAGATTCATCGGGCTAAAATTGTGAAAGAGTGGTTCAGGGAGCATGAGGAATCATTTTCACACATGAATTGGCCACCAGAGTCCTGACATTAACCCCATTGAAAGTCTTTGGGATGTGCTGGAGAAGACTTTACGAAGTGGTTAGACTCTCCCCTCGTCAATACAAGATCTCAGCCAAAAATTAATGCAACTCTGGATGGAAATAAATGTTGTGACATTGCATAAGGTTGCCGAAACAATGCCACGACGAATGCGCACTGTAATCAAAGCTAAAGGCGGTCCAACAAAATATTAGAGTGTGCAACTTTTTTTTGGGCCAGGCAGTGTATATGTGTTTAGGCCCTTTGGGACTGTTGTGTTTAGTCTGGTGAACGGGTCTATTTCTGTCGTCTTCATTTGGGCTTAGATTTAGGGGTTAGGGTTCAACCTGGGGTTAAGGTTCAAATTATGGACCACAGACAACTCCAAGGTGCAGCAAATTTGCACCAAGCATAGCTTCAGGATTCTATGGGGTCATGCCAGACATGGATCGGGCTTTATGATTAGCCATTCTGGGCTGTAGAGGGGGGTGGAGACTGTCTATCACTGCACCCAGAAGGATCCATTTCAAAAAGAATAATCAAATTTCAGAGTTCTTGAGAAGGACTGTCTGCATAGTTCTGTTCAGTTCAGTTAATGTTTTACACCTTCATCCAACACCCACTATGAGCTGCAATGCAGTGGCTATTGAGCACATTACGCACATTACTTCAAATGTGACCTCATAAACCATGGATCTTTATCAGAGGTCTACTGCAATAGGAGTGTGTTAGAAATTACAATAATCATGGGGCGCTGTGGTGGTACAACGGTAAGGGCGCCGACTTTCAGTCGGTGCAGTTGTGCTCCGAGGATCAGGGTTCGCGCCCCGGTCCTGCCAGATCCGAGCATGGCCGGCGCCCTGTGGGAGCAGCAATTGGCGGCTGCTTCTGGGTGGGGGGAGGGGCTTGGAGAGAATCACTGCATGCATAGCGGCCCTGGGCGGGCTGGAATCACAGTCAGGAGCTAGGAGGAGTTGTGCCCTGAAGAGGACGTGGCGCCCTACCGCCGGCTGATGCGGTTGCGTTGCAGTGATTCTCTAGCGGTTGCTACACGGGGCAATTGAATTAGAATAGGGTTCAATTGGCTACTAAATTGGGAGAAAATGGGGAAAAATCAGAAACAAATTTTTAAAAAAGAAATTACAATAATCATAATATTACCCAGGAGGGTAAGTCTAAAATAGAAATATTTTTAAAAGTCATTATATAATAATAATTATAATAATTTTTGCGATTGGTCACCGAACTCCCAGTTTTGGAGCCCCAGGACGTGCACAGCAGAGCACTTGGCCTTAAACCCCATAACAGCTGAGGAAGGATCCTCCTCCACCACTGCCTATGAGAGCCAAGCCCTGGCTGAATTCATGGCTGAATTCTTGCCAGCGGGAAAACGGTCTGATCGGTCTGGGAATACCCTGGCTGCTGTAGCGACAGCCCCGTCCAGCTGGGTAAAAAGATGCCTTTCCGCACCCGAGTTTCACCCCTGAGTGCCTTCCGGTTTACATTACGTTAAAAAAACAAGCGCAACCTGACTTTAATCTGCTCTGTCTCTGTGCCCCCCACCGCCGCCCCATGAGAGCCAAGCCCTGCTCTTCACTAGGCTGTAAAACCCAGATCCAGAACTGTTAAAATCTAACTGCGACCAGCGCTGCTTCCTCTCAATGGGCAATTAACATGTCGCCCAACCACAGTAGGGTTAGGACAGGGGGAGAACAGTCATCTCCCTCTCTATCCCTCCCTCTCCCTCTCTCTCTCTCTCTCCCTCTCCCAAACCCATTCCTCTGCAGGGAGGAGATGGGACCCGTAGCGCGGGGCTACGGTGTAGCCGAAGCTAAGAATACTGGCCCTGCGGGCGGGCCTTCAGAGAGGGGGATTGTGGGTGTTTACAGAGTTAAGCCACTGGGGCAGGGATCCACTCTAGCTTACGGGTCCCACGCTGGGCGTCTGCCGCGACGGGCCGAACGCTGAACGTTCCGGGGTCGTTTTAACGGCTTACGCAATCAATGCAGCCTCCACACGCCCTAACCACCCCCACCTCGCTGTGCACCCCACTCCGCAACAACGAACTGACTGAAAACTGAGATTCAAAAATCATCCTTTATCAAGGGGCGAGGAGGTCTTTAGAGTACAGGGCCCCGCAACAAACTTTCTCGTAAATTTTTTTTTAATCAAACTCCCACTGGATTTGAGTGTTTTGTATTTGTTGTGGTTGTTGTTGTTCTCATTGTTGGTGTTGTGTAAGCTTTACATTAAAGCGCTGCTTACTTGGAGTGTGGCGCTACCATCAAAGTCTTGCTATTTCCTCTTCGCATCTCAAAAGGTAGGAAACATAGGCCAATGTAGTCCTTTCCTCCTCACGACGTTCCTGTGCTTATCCCGCTGTATGAGCTGCAGGGACAGCACGCGCGAGCGTTATACGTGACAAAGCTGTCACTGTCCCTCTTGTTAGCTTTTATTACCGATTAGCACACGCGTGCTGACTTGTCGTGACGTCATCCCGGCGAATGTATGCGCGTGCCTCTGTGTACAGGTGCGCCACGGCCAAGGTTGTGCAACACGGTGTTCTGCACGTCACTCACGTTCTGCGGGTGCGGATCACCTCCTGGTCAGATATAGGCTGCGGACACCAAGGGTGGACCTGATAGAACCGCACCAATTTACAAAATTCTACAAAAATCACTCGTCATTATGGGTTAGGATCAGGGACAGCCAATCTGTGGAACGGATTGGTTCGTTGGAGACGTTGATCTTTCTCGGAGAGATACAAAAAAGAGATTTTAATCTCAAGGGATCTTCCTGGTTAAATAAAGGCTAAATAAAAAATAAAAATAAAAATACGTGCATGCAGCCTGACCTTTCTCTCCCTGAAAACTTCTGTAACATCCCCATCTGGTGGAGAGGTGGGTAACTACACCAGTTGGCTTCTGGCTGCTCTAAAGCTAATGCAGGGACTGATCACACCAGTGCAGGATCAATATTTGGCCACTCTTCGCTAGAAGGGGAGGCTTAGGGAGACTTACCAAATGCCTTTATAAGCACTACATAAGGCTACATACCAAATCGTAACTGCACGTACATAATAATTCAATACAAACACGAAAAATGGCTTCAAATCAAGAGTAAAATGTAATCCCATTAAAAAAGGGTGTGGAAAAAAACATGTTTGTGTTTGTTCCGACACTGTGCAAAATCCTGCAAGTGCAAACTGAGTTAAGAGGTAGAAACAGCAGCACACGATTGAGTCAGGAGGAATGACCTTCTGCAGTGCTTCGAAAAGCAGTTTCTCTTGGAAAGCATTTCATATTAATTCATAAACATTTACAGCCACGTATTTCCACTGACGCCAAATCAATGCCTCGTAATGTTCTGTCTTCGCCGTGAGATTTAATGTCAGCTGCAATAAGCGCGGATGAATTAAAAACATCTGCATTTTGCAAGCCCTCGCTGAAGCGCTAACCGCTGACAGGATAAAGCCAACTGGGATAAATTTGGCACGTGATTTTTACACCGTGATTTTTGCAAACGCATCTGAGACATGTTAACATTCAATATGTAATGCATAGTAGGCAGACCTGGGTCAAATACATGAGCATTTTAAAATGCAATTTTCTGTGTATTTTCATATTTAAAAATAAAATGGCAATTCCCCCAAAACAAGTGCTTGGATTTGAGGTTTTTCAATACTGGTCAAAAATATCCACACGTGTTTCCATATGTATGTCCAAATGCATCGAAGTATTCTATTTGTTTCCAGTGATATTTAAAAGTAAAAGAAATACATCACATACATATTTGATCCAGGTCTGACAGGAGTTGGTAACTGCTCTATCAAGAGTAATGATAACAACTGTATGGTACACACCACAATGTGCGAATATGGGCTTTGTCCGAATCAGAGCCTTATCTACTGCGTACTGTCTCCTGTGTACTGTGTACTGGCAGATGTGTACTGTTTAGTATGCGACGTGCAGTACACAAAAAATATTCTACATACTATTTTCCAACCATACTGTGGAAGTGTTGTAAAACATCTCACCCTTACGCGGCCATGTCACGTGATGTTTTTGTTGTCATTGAAGGAAACATCAGTGAAGATGTGCCTCGTTTTTTAAACAAAGTTGCGCATCATATCTATGCGACCAAAATGTTCGTATAAGTTTTCTGTAAATGTAGTATACTCTCGTAGGATACACTTACTTCCAGGGTTTCCCTGAGTATATTCGGGAGCACACTTTTCAAAAAGTACACAAACATTTTGATCACATAAATATGATGTGAAGCTTAGTTTAAAAAAAAATTAGGAGCAGCTTTCCTTCAATAACAACAAAAACAGCATGTGACATGACCGCACAAGGGTGGGACGTCTTACGACGCTTCCACAGTACGGTTGGAAAATAGTATTGAGGATATTTCTTTGCATACTGCACGTCACGGCTAAACAGTGGACATTAAACAGCACACATCTGCCAGTACACTGTACACAGCAGACAGGACGCAGTAGATAGGGCTCTGATTCGGACACAGCCCTAGGCTGCGTCCCAATATTCTTCACTCCCCACCTCCTTTCCTCCACTCCCCCATGACCCCTCCTCTCCTACCCGGAAATATGCAAAACTGCCTGAACGTTTTGAGTAGAAGTATTTGCATGTACACTATACAATACACTTGACATTGCGGTTTGCGTCGAGACGTTAATTAATATGTAACCATTAATACGTAATTAAGATGTAATCAGCAACATTAGATTAAAACACAAAGATCCGTTTCCGGGGCACGAAGTAGTAGTGGAGGAAGTATTGAAGGAAGGGAGGTTGCACGATTATTGGGACGTGCCCCAATTCTACCAGTCCCACAAATCCTTGCCCCTTTGACCCCCTTAACCTTTCGCCTTCTCATTAAAAAAACAGCCTCTGAATCCTCGCTGCTCCCCCTATTGGCCACCGCTGTATTATCCTACATACCACAATGACGCAGTGAAACGCCACATTTTTATAATCAAATTTCTTTCCCTGTTCTATGAAGCTTCACACAAGCTACTCATGAACTAAGTCAGTATGATGAAACCACCTCATTGAAAAGAGAAAGCAGCCTGTAAACACGTCAATACGGGACAAGCGGCACCACACCCGTCAACATTAAAACACACAACCTAATCGATAAAGGACAAACGCATCTATCGCGGTGTCCGTACGCCTCGCCAGGTTAAACGCGGCCTTGCCTCACGAGACTGGCGCAGAATTTCTTCAACGTTTCTGCCGGATGGAAATGGCGACTTGAAAAACCTAAAGGGCCTGCATCTCAGCACATTAGCACAGTCTCTGACTGCATCTCAGCACATTAGCACAGTCTCTGACTGCATCTCAGCACATTAGCACAGTCTCTGACTGAAAACAGAGAGTAGCTCCCATAGAAGGGTTTTGGTAATAACTCCTCAGCCTAAAGTACTGTAAATGGTGGAAGTGCAATCAACAAGCGGTTTGCAGAGAAAACGCCTCACGTACAGATCCAGGATAGGCTTTCCCTATTACGGCACAGCGACCTACAAACATGACCTCGCTCAACGAACTTTAATGTATTCGGCTTCTTTGATTGTTCGTGTAACGAAAGAGCGCTGGCGAAAAAAGTCAAGCTTCCACAGTGTGATTAAAAGTGCAGCTGATTCGCAAACTCCGCCTACTTTCTAAAGATGTCTGAGAGAAGAAACCATAAAATCTTTTGCACCTCTTCTCGTAACCTGGTCACCTAAGTCCACCTGGATTGCAGGTGAAGCATGGGCAGAAAGACCACCCCGTATAAGCACTCAAGCATGTGACTTCATCAATAAGGGACAAACTGTGTCCATTAATGCACAAGCACCTGGCCTCATCAATAAAGGTCAAACTGCATCCATAAATAATCAAGCACATGACCTCATCAATAAGGGCCAAACTGCATCTATAAATACTTGGGCACATGACCTCATCGATAAGGGGCATACTTTGTCTATGGATGCACGAGCACATGACCTCATTAGAGAGGGTCAAACTGCACCTTTAAGCACTCGGGCACCTCGCCTCCTTCCATTCGGCCCTTTTCTGACCCGCGTATGCAGCGCAATCTGGAAATGCATAAAGGAAACGCTGACTGTGCAAAATGCTAAACGCGCTCCTAATCAAAATGATGAGCAATAGCTCACAGTGACGTGTAGAAGCAAACAGGGCATATTTGTTATGAGCAGAAGTTGAGTACCACAGATTGACTGAAGCAAACAAATACCACGGAGGAGTTTCAGAGGCCAAAAGTGGAACAGCGAGCTGTACTGATCTGGGATCAGTGGAACTGCCAGGCATATTGTAGTGACTTGGAATCAGGGAGAATACACAGAACAGTTGCATGTCTCATAGTGGTATGGTGAGCAGTGCTGATCTGGGATCAGGACAGGAAAGATGTTTGCCTCTGAACCATTCATCTTTTTAACTGAACTGATATGTATGTACCACCACATAAATCTAGCCTAACCCTGCCAACTCTACAACATATGTATATAGATTAACCACAATGCTTAAGAGTAAACTCCACCATTCTATAGATTCACCCCAACCCTTGACAGTAAACTCCACAACTCTATAAATTAACCTCCCAACTCCAAACAGTAAACGCCACCACTGTACAAATTAACCTCCGAACTCTATACAGTAAACTCCACCACTCTATAGATTAACTCACCCCAGCTCTAAACAGTAAACTCAACCACTCTACTTCACAACTCCAAACAGTAAACTCCACCACTCTATAGATTAACCCCCAAACTCAAAACAGTAACCTCAACCACTCTATAGATGAACACACCCTGGCTCTAACCAGTAAACTCCACCACTCTACCTCCCAACTATAAACAGTAACCTCCACCACTCTATAGATTAACACACCCTGGCTCTAACCAGTAAACTCCACCACTCTACCTCCCAACTATAAACAGTAACCTCCACCACTCTATAGATGAACACACCCTGGCTCTAACCAGTAAACTCCACCACTCCACCTCCCAACTATAAACAGTAAACTCCACCACTCTATAGATTAACTCACCCCACCCATAGGAAAGCAAATTCCAAGATGAGATCTCGTTTATAACCTCTGTCAATCTCCTAGACAAAAAAGAGCACTAGTCAACGCTAAAGTGAGATTTTGCATTTTCTCATACATCTCAATTGTCACTCCTGAGAAATGGACATGGATCTGTCTCACAGTGATCACAGTATGAGTTCTCTAAACTCTCTCACAAGTGTCTATTTTCTAGAGTCTCAGCAAATAGAAAGTGAGAGTAGTACAAGATCACAACGGAGTCTCAAAATGAGACAAACAATTATATTATCTACCTCAAACATGTCTCACTTTATCACATACAAATCTCAGTGGCATTTCCACCTTGTAATCTTGGACCTATCTCACTATATGAACCATATACAGTAAGCACCATAATTCATTGGACAGTGACACATTTATTTGCTATTTTGGTTTTGTATTCCAGCACTTTGAGTTTGAAAGGATACACAATGAGGTTGAAGTGCAGACTGTCAGCTTTAATTTGAGGGTATTTTCATCCATATCGGATGAACCGTTTAGAAATTATAGAACCTTTTGTACATAGCCCCCCCCCCCCCCATTTCCGGGCATCAAAACAAATTGGACAGCTTAACATAATGTAGAATAAAGTAATTATTTTTAATATTTGGTCACATATCCTTTGCATGCCATGACTTCCTGATTTCTGTGACATCTGGGTCCCTTAAAGTTATCCATCCATATCTACTGTATTTCTGGCAGCAGAGTGATGGTTTAAGGCTTGTTTTATACATCAGACCCTTGATAACTTAGAGCCATTTAGCCAACCATGTGTTCCATACTGTTCCAGAGTCATTTACAGCTAAATAGGGCGGCAATGTAGTATAATGGTTAAGGAACTGGGCTTGTAACCGAAAGGTTGCAGGTTCGATTCCCAGGTAGGACACTGCCGTTGTACCCTTGAGCAAGGTACTTAACCTGAATTGCTTCAGTATATATCCAGCTGTATAAATGGATAATATGTAAAACATGATAAAAAAAAGTTGTGTAAGTCGCTCTGGATAAGAGCGTCTGCTAAATGCCTATAATGTAATGTAATGTAATGTAAAATCTAGTCCCACCCCCCAATTCCCATAGAGATCCATTCAAATGCAGAGACGTTATAGTATCGCTTGTAAGAGTACCAGAAAATAAGATATCAAGAGTCTTGATAACCATAATTTTCTCCAATTGATACCGTCAAAACCACAGTTCCATTAACAGGTAATAGAAATCATTGAAACCAAATCTTTTTTAAACAGGGCTCTGATTTGTATGTTATTATTATAATGTAAATAGGAGAAAGATTTTTCCTACCAACAGGCTATCAAAAAGAGACATAAGTTCTTCTTCACTTCTTAAAAGCACAAGCACACCAGAAGGAATAATATCAAATACTGTTGCAAATACTTTTGGAGTAACATGGATATTTAACCTTTGTTATCCAATAATTGACCTACCAAAATAATATTCTCATCATACCACGTCTTAATAAACAATTACTTAATTGTGTACAAAATATCCATATTATTCCAAATGAAGTATTTGTGGGGTGAGAAATTGTGCTTTTAAGCCAAAGACCAAGCGAGAATAATCTGTTTGTCAAAATTCATCAATTTAACTGGTATTTTATCAATATTATAATTGCACAACAACATACATTTAATACTAGCTCTAAGTTAATTTAGAGTTTTACTTATTCATTTATTATTATTATTATTAGGTTTTATGTGCATTATGTATATACATGTATATATAATTTGTATTATTTCTCATACAATATTAATAGTAGCTAGTACATTTTGGGGAAAGAAGATAAAATCTTAGGACCACACTCCTGCCCAGTAGGTGGCGGTAATGCACCAAAAGCTGATTTGTAAACCGCCTATAAAAAAACAAAGAAGAAAATAATTATTTTGAAAAGAAAAGGGTGGTTTATCGCCTGTTTAACGTTACCCATGGCCATATAAAAGGGATATGTTCGATTATATTCACATTGTGCTTATTGTGCTATATTATTTAAAAAAGATAAGAAAATTATTTAACAGATCCATCGAAGGTGACCGCCGGCGGAAGCTTTTTGCTCAACTGAGACATTCGTTGCTACTGCAGCCAAACTATTATTGGAAATCACAAACTCTGTGTTTTAAATTTATTGGTAGACGGTTTGTGACGATTTCTGCTGAATACGTAGTTTCTAAGTGTCACTATTTCCCTGTAGCAAGTCCATTTATCAAACAACCCCCCACCTAGTCTATACCTACCTATGCGTGACATAGTGGACAATAGCGTCTATGTTTGAGTTCATAATATATTTATTCATCATATAAAGTTAGAATAACGTCATAGCAACGAGATAAACCCAACAATAGCCTGATCGTATGCCTGAAAAGCCCTGCTCACTCAAATGCAAAATAAACTGTGAAAGTACTATCTCATTCTACCATGTATTCTACTAGCAATATATGCTACTAAATATGAAATAAATATACAATCCTACCATTGGTTTTACACATCGAGATGTTCCTTTCAAAATGCAGTTGTTATTTATTGTCTGGTACAATCGGTTTGAGAAATATACAACACTTTATACCGCTATTACACTATCTGAAACGTCGCCGCGTAATACCCCCCATGCCCTGTAAGCCTGTCTCATGCATTACTGTTCATTCTGGTTTAATTGTTGGCTTTTTTATCCAATAGAGTACATTATAACCTTCGCAACGGTATATGCCAAATCTTTTTGGGTGCTTTGAGCAATTTACTACAGCCCAGCGTAACGGCAGTTTTCGTTTTATCTGTCTAGTATTACGCAAGCTTTATAGAATACGCATTATGGAGGGGAGTTTCCCTTTTGCGATATGTAAGTATTTAAATACCGTTGGTCTCACTGGCTACATATGTACGTTCGTGTTTCCACTCGAGCATTGTCTTTCCAATATGTTTGATAGCCCTATTGTTATTTTCGCATTTTGAGTGCATTTCACATACTGTAGTGCAATCGTTAAATGTAATTTTTGATGTAGGCTACCGATGTTCATTGAAGATAGAACATTTGGCAGCATTTTGCAGATGGTGGAATACTATTTTATGTTCATGTTATCGTACGTAATATAGGGCTATGGCGTATACTTGTCTCTTAGGGCATGACAAATGCTCATTCCAATTTACTATGCGCTGATAAGTGGTAGATTAAGGTAAAAATTTCCTTGGAGTCATTATGAATAAGAAAATTTAAAAGATTAAAAAAATACAGAAAAATGCAATCACAGGACAAAAGTATACATACTGTAGAGTACAGGGACAAGTAATGTTTTATTGAGGTACAAGAGTGAATGATTAGGCAACATATTTAGGTGAATGTAACACTGTGATATCAATGGTTTTTATCATAAGCCATCAGGAGGAGCAAATGTATTTGTTTTGTAATGGAAAAAACAAATGTATTCATTTTATGTTTTGCATAGGGGTTTTGGACCCATAGATATCTACCCCCCCCCCCCCCCCCCCCCCCTATACTGATGGAAATATAGTCATTCCTACTTGAATATTATGCAAAAGTGAGTTTTATGAGCCAAAACTGTTGATTTGTAGTTAAATATATCATAATATTTTTTTATTTAGAGCAGTGGACAATTTAGCCATTTGGATAGATTTGGAGACACTAATGGACAACAGGGTACACTGCTATATTTTGCATCATAGACCTTTAGTAGTTCTGCGTATCATCCTCAGATTTGCAAAACCTGTGGACATGGAGTTTATGATCCAGGAAATGTATATATATTACCGATTTCACGTATGTAGCTCTTAGCAAAATAAAAAAAATTTAAAAAAAATTCCAAAGTTTCTTTGCATTTGTGGCACTTTATTTTGACTTAAATTATGAAAATAAACAAATCTAAGTTTGTATTGTAAATGGTACACCTGTCTTGTTTCATTTCAGCCATTTACCAAGTTTATGTGATGCTCACACCTGGAGTTATAAAGCCTTAAACAGAGCACCCCCTAAATAGGT
>CM056378.1:83814698-83843728 GCA_029718625.1 Synaphobranchus kaupii | reverse complement strand
GTGATGCTCACACCTGGAGTTATAAAGCCTTAAACAGAGCACCCCCTAAATAGGTGAAATTTGCCATCTACGCCAAGGGGTTAAAGACTGATTTGAATCAATAGGCTCCTAATTGGTGAAAGTGTGGACACATGGCCACTAAAACTAACCATTTGGTAGATAATGAAGAATTCAAACACAAAGCAAATGATAACGAGCCAAACCTGCATTGTGTTAATAAGCTTAAAGAAAAAATTATGAGTTAAACACATGTGTTCAACAACCTAATTACTCCAAACATGAAAAGCACCTAATTTAAAAAAATTAACAGCTTGTTAAAATTCTGGGATTGCAACTGTGGTTGCAACGAAACCAGCATACACAGGGGGTCCCCAGGACCGGTTTGGGAACCCCTGCGTTAGCTAGCTAGCTAGCTAGCTAGCTTGCGGTGTCCAAAGTTAAAAAGGTTTTCCAATGGTCGATGCCATTCAACAGGGTTTGAAGAACCGCTTCAGCTCCTTGGAGAGCCAGAACTAGTAGCAGTCATCTTGATGCCAAAATTCAAGACGTCCTGGACCAAAGATTAAACTGTCTTCAAAAATGGTAAGGCAAAGCTTGCTTTTTCTGAACAGATTCTTTATTTTTAAATAACTGTATAGGGGTGTTCATTGAACTGTGCAGTGACAACAACTAGGCTAATTAATTCAACTTCACATTAAAGCTGCAGTAGCTAGCCTATGTAACTTGAGTATGCTTCGTTTACACTTTAAAGGGCAACTTTTAGGTTAACATCAACAGTGAATTGATATGTGGGAAAATGAAACATAGGCTAGCAATGGGATTTAAAATGTATATATTTTTTAATACACTTAGAATTCTATCTATGCTTATGTGTTCTATCTATGCTTATGTGGTGATGTCACATCAGGCAGTGAGAACAGAGCGGGCGTTACAGTGAATTGTAAAGTAAGCGACATTAGGAGCAAAATGGATCGTAATGTCGGCATTGTTGAGACAGATGAGCTGGAAAATCCGCTTTCCAGTGCTTGTGTTAGCTAATTAGCCTACACTTGAATTAATCGGTAGCCTGTATTGAGCTGCAATTGTGACCATCATAGCCTAGGAAATGTGCAGAAAGCGCAGAATACACAGTTCATGATCATGTAGCTATTGTTAAAATAGCTCAATACTCCCACTGAGCACTAGACGTCTATTAGATCATCTAAAGAGCCGCTAAATCAGATCTAAGCATCTAAGATCTCTTTTAGCTCTTTTTAGCCCGGCTAGACGTGCCATATGCCACATTTTATTTAACCATTTTCATACGTGATTAATTTGTAAGTTCAAAGAGAAACAATGTGTTGATAATGGATCTATTTCACTAGAAGTCATTGCTTTGACAAGCGAAATCCGGTCTACACTTAGACACAATTTAGACACGTATACAAACTATGGACCATGACGATGACGGGATAGCTCAAAGCTTCTGCTCTTTTCTATCCATTGCTGAACTTTATTGGCCGAGGTGAGGTGGAGGACAAGGGAGGAGTAGCCTAACGTTACAGTTTTACTCGGGCCATTCTAGTTGTGCATGCAAGTGATGCCCATTCCCCTGTTGTTCATTTGCCAGATTATTTCATTAAAGCAAACTTTTTTGATCTTTAGTAAGAATAAATAATTATAATCAATAAATACATAAAATAAATAACTAAGAAAATAAAATGTATAGAAAATAGAATTGATAAAAATATAATAAGTTAAAAAATTAACTAGCCTATTAACTCAGTCGCTGCACTGTGGCAAGGTCAGGCAAAGACCTTTCCTCCTCCACTACCATTCCTCTTCTCCGTGCCCGGAAACGGATCTTTGTGTTTTAATGTAATGTCGCTGATTACATCTTAATTACGTATTAATGCTTACATATTAATTAATGTCTCGACGCAAACCGCAGTGTCATGTACATTGGATACTGTACATGCAAATACTTGTAGCTACTCAAAACGTTCAGGCAGTTTTACATATTTCCGGGTAGGAGAGGAGTGTTAGGTCGGGGGGTGGAGGAAGGGAGGTGGGGAGTGAAGAATATTCGGACGCAGCCCCCGTATGCTTCGCCGGAGGGGAGGAGACATTTTTTTCAAATCACCTTCTCCATGAGCCCAAAATTGTAAATCCGTTAAGAAATTTAACCTGCATGTTGCCCTTCAATGAATGATAAATACCCACTACTTCTTGAAGAATATAACTTAAATACCAAATGAGCTTAGAACAACTGTCTTATCATATAGTAGACAGCAGTATAAGGGTATTTCACTTTTTTTCAGGGGCAATTAGTCCTGACACCCAGAAGGTCAGACTATGAACATTTTTACAATTCCCCAAACCCATCTTCAGAGTAGTAAATCTGAGGATGGAGAATGATAAAAATGCTTCCCTAATGACAAAGTTCATGGTCTGGCCTCCGGGTGCCAGGTCTGATTGCCGATGACTTTACCTGACTATTTTGAACATCTCTTGAATCTAAAATTATTATGATTTCAAATGTAAATAAAAACATTAACTACAGAATAAAATGCCTTTATATGGTGGTCTCGATCATGAGGCGTTTATAAGTTTCATTTTTCAATGAGGGGGCATTTAATTACATTACATTACAGGCATTTAGCAGACGCTCTTATCCAGAGCGACTTACACAACTTTTTTAGCATTTTTCTTTTACATATTATCCATTTATACAGCTGGATATATACTGAAGCGATTCAGGTTAAGTACCTTGCTCAAGGGTACAACGGCAGTGTCCTACCTGGGAATTGAACCTGCTACCTTGCTCAAGGGTACAACGGCAGTGTCCTACCTGGGAATCGAACCAGCAACCTTTCGGTTACAAGGCCAGTTCCTTAACCATTATACTACACTGCCATCCCAATTAATTTCACTGCCGTCCCATTAATTCATTTGAAATGTGTAAGCAAAGCATGCAGAAGTTATGTTCTGTAGCTTTAAGAGGGGGGTGTATGTCATCAATAAATGTATGTATTTTTAATTGTTCTATTGCTATATAAGCCCCACTCCATTCCTCTTATTGACTGAAAAATATGTATGTTGGTCATTGACTAATTGTGTTCAATTTATGCATGTGTATGGGACATGCATTGTTTTTCAGGACTGGACTACATCAATGTGGAAATGGAGCCCTCTCAGGGATGTTCACACCAGCTCTTCTGATGATGGTGACTTTTTCTCTAATGCACAAAGTACCAAAGAACTTCAGGGACATTTGGCCTGCTCTGCTGTCCACACTGATCTGCTGAAGACCTTCTCCTTCATATACAAGGTGTCCATCAAGTTAAACACACCCCTTCCTGCCTCAGTTGCATCTGAAAGACTATTATTTAGCCCCAGAAGAACCAGGATGGACTCGTTTGTAAGAGTACCTGAAAATAAGATACAATTGATGTAGCCCAATCTGTACTGGGAATTAATAGATGCTTTGTTAATGCAACACTGTTGAATAAATTTGTTGAACTGTATCAGTTTGTATTCTTGTTTTTATACTAATCGCTACTGCAAATGAATGCTAACAAATTAAATTCTCAATTATTTCTCATAATTCTCAAATCAAGCTTGTGCAACCTTCTCATGTATAGCTTCTGTAGTAACCGAGGCATGAATGAGATCAGAGGTATACAATGATGAGACCTCCTCTGTTGATCATACTTCTCGAATACTGCTGAAATGATCATCTCAATTCAACCTCATTTGTCCTATAGAGGTCTCATAGAAGTCTCCAACCTCATCTCACTATTGCTCCTAAGGGGCCTTTAGGAGCAATAACCCAGACACTAGTGATCACGGTATTAGTCAAAAATGAGAAGCTCCAGTTAGTCTCAAAAGACCAAAAGGATATCTGAGTGAGCAACAGATTTTTTCCTATGGGCAGCTATAAACAGTAAATTCAACCACTCCACCTCCCAACTTCAAACAGTAAACTCCACCACTCTATAGATTAACCCCCAAACCCAAAACAGTAACCTCAACCACTCTATAGATTAACACACCCCTGGCTCTAACCAGTAAACTCCACCACTCTATAGATTAACCCCCAAACCCAAAACAGTAACCTCAACCACTCTATAGATTAACCCCCAAACCCAAAACAGTAACCTCAACCACTCTATAGATGAACACACCCTGGCTCTAAACAGTAAACTCCACCACTCTATAGATTAACCCCCAAACCCAAAACAGTAACCTCAACCACTCTATAGATTAACACACCCTGGCTCTAACCAGTAAACTCCACCACTCTACCTCCCAACTATAAACAGTAACCTCCACCACTCTACAGACTAACCCACTCCAGCTGTAACCAGTAAACTCTAGTGCTCTGTAGTGTTACCCTTTGCTCAGTCTGAAGGGTAAATGGCAGCACCATGTCATAGTGTTGAAAGGCTGGTAGTTGTGGGACTCACAGCGCTGAAGTTGTGGAAGAGACCGATGCTGGGTGGGGGCGCGGTCTCCATGGGAAACGGCAGGTAGGACTTCATGTCCAGGTGTGGCTGTATCATGGCTGGGGTCCGCAGGAAGGCTGGGACGGGCCCCATCCGGTTAATGCCACCTGTAACCATGGAGAGAGAGACGAGGGGGATGAAGAGATTGATATTTAATTGTATTTGGAAGATGCTTTTGGTGTAGTATGTACAGCATACACATGCGTGCACACGCACACAAATGCACACCAACACACACGCGCGCATACTCACACTTACACAGACAAACACATCAATAACTCAGCTCCACATCGCCAATCCATTGCGGTGAAATACTTTGTCTATATCAAACCATCAGAGCACAGGCTAACGTTTATCGGGAAGATGGAATTCTTACACCTTGTGACATTAAGGCTGAGCCAATCCATTAGTTCTTTGACAATTGCGAATTCTTACATTGTGCGTTTTCCGAACAGCATGAATATGGGGCGGGCGGAAATCAGAGCACAGGTGCATCTGACAGGCACGGAGTCTCGTGGTATGGCGCATCGAACGCCGCGCTGTCACCGCTGCCGAACAGCAATTACAGCGCCCGCATTTAAACACAATTGTCCGGGCTGAGTAATGCATTGAACGCGTCGAGCCCCTCTTCCATGTTTTAAAAAGGCAGCCAATTCCTGCGTAATCCTCTTTTCCGCCATCTTCAGAGGAGCGGTGCTGGCATAAACGCGGCAAACTCGCTCCCCCGACTTAACCGTGTTTTGTCAGGACTGAATCATTCTCTGAAAAGGAAGCTCAGAGATTCATTTTTTCCCTCTTTCCCTCTTAATCTGTCTTCCTCTCTCTCACGCAAACATATATACACACACACACACACGCACACACACACACACACACACACACACACCACACGCTAACTCCTCTCTGTCTCACCAAATGTCTCTAAATTCGGTTTAAGTCGAAGGAGGAAACGGCCTACACTTTGAGATTCCACAGTGCTGAGGCAGGAAGACTTAAGCCTCTTAAGTTTCTGGCTTTCTGAAGATTTCAGCTTCATCTCTCTCTCGCTCTCAGCTCATTTCACTCCCTTCGTCTGATCGTTCCCTCGTTCATCCTTCCCCCTCAACTTTCTGTTAATTTCTGTATTTCCTCTGTGCGTGTGTGTGTGACAGGCCATTTGAATAAGACTGCTGTCTCAGCTGATGGCCAGCTGCTCGGAGCATGTGCAAATCGGAGGACCTGGATGGTCCTCGGGCCTCGCTAACGCTTATTAAAAATACATGCGGAGAGAGACAGGGAGAGGACGATGCAGAGAGAGAAGAGAGGGAGAGAGAGTGAGAGGGAGCAGGAGAGAGCCTTGGTCTTGTACATGCATGTCCTTGCTAAAATGCTTTGGCAGCACTGAATAATGACTGCCTTGCTCGTAAAAACCATGGATTTTAATCATTGAGAGAGAGAGAGAGAGAGAGCGAGAGAGAAAGAAAGAGAGTAGTAAGACTTTTATAAGAATGCTAGACAACTAACACTCAATGGACCTCGATCCTGCCTCTGTTCTTTGTAGTGCACTTCCATCTCCACTCCACTTCCTGTCTCTGCTGTCTCTCTCCCCATCCGCTCCCCCACTCTCTGCTAACGCCACATGCTAATTCTGCATGCTAGCAGGTCATGCTAACTCCGCTCTCATATCCCCCCCCCACGCTCTTCAAGCAACTCCGTACGCTAAGTCTGCTGGAATTTCCCCCTGCTCTCTGGGTGCCCTCCGCGCTCAGTACACCAACATGTTTTGCCGTGCGAGGGGCTGGGTTGTGCGCACTTTGCTGCGTTTTGAATGGAGACGGGGAGAAAAGGGGCTCCCAAATGCGAGGGCCGAATGACCTGAGCGAGCGCACATCACCGTCGGTTAGCTTGCGTAAATCAGCTCGCTGCTGCTTCCTGCCTCTAGTGTATAATTACCTCATTAAATGAAAGCATGCTTTCGGGGCGCACTCACACTGTAAATCTGCCCTGTCTCAACATGCTCATGTACTCTGTGTCTGTGTGTCTGCATTTGCATGTGTTTCAGTCACGCACTGACATTCCTTGCATTTAATTATCAAGCCTTAACTAATTAGATACAGCTTTTACAAAGAGTGCTTGACTATTGAAATAAATACAGTCATCTAATTATTATTATATTACTCTTGTTACTGCCAAACAGTAATATTAAGAAGCATTATTACCAATCACAATCATACTACTACTTCCATCACTAGTAATATTAGAAGAAGAATAAGAAGAAGAATGCATTTAGTAGATTTCAGTATCAGCACCACAAACATAAATACTGTTCAACTGAATCAGCTACACAGATTGGTAATGGTCGTAGGAAAATGGTGGCAGCCAATCTGAGCAGATAATGAAGAAAAACGGGGGGACAATATACTGGGGACTGTCAAAGTCAAAATATAACCCCCCCCTCCCCAGGGCGCCCGGTCTGTGACAGACAGAGCAAGCTTGGGGGAGAGGAGAGAGGAGGAGCAGAGGGTGGACTCTGGTTATTTGACACGACAGGAATGCCACCGTGCACGAGGGGGCCATAATCACACCACTTTGACTGAGGATCACTGACACCATGCTGTTACAGCCAAGTACATCTTCATCTACAGGCAGATACAGTCAGAGCTACAGCCAGATACAGTCAGAGCTACAGCCAGATACATGTCAGAGCTACAGCCATATACAAATAAAGCTACAGCCAGATATAACTAGAGCTATGGCTAAGCACAATGTGAACATGGGGTGTTTATTCTACATGGCATCCATAGCTATTTCTGATATAATGTGGCTTAAGAGGGTGAATAATTCCTCCAAACATGACAAGCACCTAATTAAGAAAAATTAACAGCTTGTTAAAATTCTGGGATTGCAACTGTGGTTGCAACGAAAACCAGCATACACAGGGGTCCCCCAGGACCGGTTTGGGAACCCCTGGGCTAGATGCAGCTAGAGCTACAGCCGGATACCGCTAGAGCTACAGCCAGATACCGCTAGAGCTACAGAAAAAAAAACCTGAATATGAACTTTCAACAGAGACAAAGGGAGAGAGAGACAGGACAAGGGAGGGAGAGGGAGAGGGAGAGAGAGAGAGAGAGAGAGAGAGAGAGAGAGAGAGAGAGAGAGAGAGAGAGAGAGAGAGAGAGAGAGAGAGAGAGAGAGAGAGAGAGAGAGAGGGGGTGTGTGTGTGTGTGTGTGTGTGTGTGTGTGTGTGTGTGTGTGTGTGTGTGTGTGTGTGTGTGTGTGTGTGTGTGTGTGTGTACAGAAGTCATTACAGAGATAAGAATCTTTCCATCCCAGGGCGGTTGTCATGGTGAGGAACTGGGACAGGTTTCCACAGAAACAGCGGAACGGCTATAAAAGATGGACACCCCCCTCTCCCCGCCGCGCGCCAACCCCCTCGTCGCCCCCACTGCACCTGCACCTCGTTTAATCTCGTCCTCATTTCAGCACCTTCACCCCCTTTCGCAGTCCCTCCAGTCCAGCCCATGACCTAATGTCACCCACACACACACACACACACACACACACAGATCATGTTAAAATAGGAGTCTACAGGTATTTATAAACAGGGTGTGCGCCCGGGGGAACATTCCCCTGATATACAGCCATGTTAGAGAGCTGTACATTCTCCCATTACAACCTGCGTTCACACCAACAGCCAAGACAACAGACAGGAAGCACGCCAACGTGCCTAGGGGATCCATAAATCCTGTCCTCACTTTTTATTCTCCTTCTCCAGCACGCCCCTCACTCATTTAATCGCTTTTCCTTTTAATGCAAATGTTTGGCGAGGAGGCGATCGATGGCGGCTGAATGGCGTATTGGATTGTGCGGAGATGGCGGGGGAGAAGACAGGACTGTATTGACCTTGAGTGTAATCTACTGCACCTCCCCCTCCCTCTACACCAGCGGCAGCCCCTCTGAACTGTGAATTACTCCTCTGTCATTACAGTGGAGCCAGACCACGCACTGCACACACACACACACACACACACACACACACACACACACACACACACGCACACACTCACACACTACACACAGACACGTATATGCACACACACAAACACATACACTCACTCACACAAACACATACACTTACACGTAGCCAGACGCGCGCACACACAGAAACGCTCGTACACACATGCACGCACACGCTGTCCAACCATATGCAAACACAGCTCACAAAAACACACACGCACACACACACACACACACACACACACACGCACACACTCACACACTACACACAGACACGTATATGCACACACACAAACACATACACTCACTCACACAAACACATACACTTACACGTAGCCAGACGCGCGCACACACAGAAACGCTCGTACACACATGCACGCACACGCTGTCCAACCATATGCAAACACAGCTCACAAAAACACACACGCACACACACACACACACACACGCACACACACACACACAAATTGTGCCCATGTGTTTTTTGTCCCATGCTGTCTGCTGTCCAGGCTGTCGCTGCCGAACCCCTTAAGCAAAGTCATTACCCTCGGGGAGGGACGCTCTGTCACGGTTTGTCACCGTAGTCACGGTTACACGTGCCAGATAGATGGGTCGCATGCCAAATGGCATGTTTCAGCAGGGCAGGGCCAGAATCTAGTCGCTATCTATGTGTTTGTCTGCAGAGAAGACAACCCATTGGGCCAAATCATGCCTGCTATCCTGCAACCTTTAGGCTCACTGCCAGAGCCGAGGGCCCTAACTGCTACACCGCTGCAACTCTACAGCAAATCACACACATATGTGCACTGCAGCAATGTGTATATGAGTGTGTGTGTGTGTGTGTGTGTGTGTGTGTGCGAATATGTATGTGTGCGTATGCATGTAAGTGTATGTGTATGTGTGTCTGTCTGTGTGTGTATGCATGCATGTGTGTGTTTATACTGTAGGCTTCATGTATGCAAGTGTGCATGTGAGTGAATGTGTATGTGTGTGTTTCTCTCTGTCTGTCTGTTCATGTCTACATCAGGTCTGCCAGTGTATTTCACCCTGTGCAGCCACAGCCTATGGAAATGAAGAAAAAAGACAACATTTTTTAACATCAGTTGTATTGGCAGATACATACTCAACACAATGAATGACACACTAACATACTCACAAAACAGCACCTTGAGTACATCACCAATGAATGAAAAGTACCAAACACGATGAATCACTGACACTTGAAACAATGATTGACTGGCATTTTTTGGCCCTTTTGAGACACTGAGTGACTGATTAACTGACTCGTACGTCGCACTGAGATTGACTGAGATTCAGTGACTGATGCACTTAGCGCACGACACACTGACGGACAAATGCACTGATTGGCTGAAATGAAGTGACTGGTGCACTTTGTTACTGACACATTGTGGCCGATACACTTGGCTGACAGTGTGATTGCACTCGCTCTGTGGTACAGACGGTGGCTCTCTCTCTCTCTCTCTCTCTCTCTCTCTCTCTCTCTCTCTCTCTCTCTCTCTCTCTCTCTCTCTTTCAATTCAATTTCAATTTGTTTAAATGGTGTGACAAACATACATTCACATTTCCACAGTGCACACACATATAAAAATAAAACAACATAATATAATAAAAAGGAGAAAGCAATTTGCAATGATGAGATAATAAAATAAAACTGAATAAGAACTCTCTCTCTGCCTCTCTCTCTCTCACTGCAGGGATACGAGATTAGTTTCCCCAGCCGCAGCTGAATTTCCGCAGGGGGCCAGATCACCTGACCCCAGCCCCGGGGCGCCCGCATTCCACGCCGCGATACGCACGCCGGTGGACACGACCGCGTCTCAAAAAGCAGGTGCGCTCAGGCAGACAGGAACAAAGAAAGGACAGGCTTCGTTTGACTCGGGCCTGCATACAGAAGGGCCCCATTCGTCTGAACATGTCACTCTGTGTACCGAGTGTAGCGAGACCCGCTCCGCCCCCCCCCCCCCCCCCCCGCCCAGCTGTGGGGGCGTCATACTTGCGCTCATTGGGCTGCATTGCACCAGCTCAACAGTGCACCTTCGCCACTGCCCTGACCTGCAGCGACAGATGGAAAAAGCGATGCCTTCGAGTTCCCCCGGGACGCCCGTGTTTTTTCTGGGGTGCCGAGAGGTTCAGGGGGGCGCGCCCGTCTTCGTTCCCAAGGACAGCGGCGTGAGTCCGCAGGAGCCAGGCAGTTACGCTCGCTCAGGTGGGAGGCGGAATGCGGTTTCGAAAGTAACGACCGCCTCCGAGGCTCGCCTTTCCGAAACAACTCTCACGTCAATGTATGTCGCCCCAAACGGACACACGCACCGAAACAAACAAACAAACGCTCTCACACGTACGTACACACAATAAGGTAATTTTTGTTATTTCCACAAGGGGGAGCTGGCGAGGTCTCTGGCCCCTCATTCAACGATGAGCTTCCCTGGAGGATACCGCTGAACAGGCCGGTAATCAGGACTGCATGCGGGGAATGCACCAGGCTCACCGCGCCTCTATCAGATCAACGGGCTCGCCAGAGCTCCCATCCATTTACGACTATAATAAATAGCGCCATTATTATTTATTTATATGGTCGAATGAACTTAATAAAACGGGCAATTCACAATGCCGGTGTTGTGAGATAGCGACAGTGCCCATCATAAGAACTGCAAGAGGGAGAGCGTGCGCGGAATAGCAAATAACACATCCGCGATAGAGCACCAAGCTTTAAAAAAAACAAAAAAAAAACAACCTGTGCCGAGATAAGCTCGTAGTCTCCACACTTTCATAAGCGCATGCGACGAGAAATTAAAACATGGCAGTCCAGCACTTCCCAGAACCTTCGAAGCCACACACAATTGAAATTTTACAGGTGGAAACCCAACGGCTAAAATAGCAATGAAAGAAGCCCTCTTCTTACTTTAGGGCCAAGCGAAGAGCGGTGAGAACAGCGGAGAGGAGCCGTATCGGGACAGTCCGTTGCCCAGGAACCGCGCTGCGCCTTCTGTGGAGCTTTAGGCTGGGGTCCCAGGCAGTACCACGCACACACTGCGCTTTGGGAATGCTGACTGATAGTATGACCCTCGCTTATACACAGATACTGCGCTTTAATACCTGAGACCCTATGTCTGTAGCTACGCAGACACAACGTAGACATATTCTCAAAGACCCAGCATCCTTCGCCTCTCTCTTTCTTTCTCTCTATCTCTCCCTCTCTCCTTCTCATAATAATAATAATAATAATCACAATAACAATCATCACCTCCATCATCATCTCCCAGGAATGTACGTACTGTATCTCTGGCTGAGAAGAGATACTCAGCTCATGTGTAGTCTGTTTTTAGGGTCCAATAGCAATCATGTTGCTTTTGTGTTTCGGTTGCATCACTAAAATATTCTCTTATAAGAGGTTTTGATTTGTGTCATAATTTAGTGTACTCTTGTTGTCGTTCTATCATTCTCGCTCTCTCAAGTTAGAAAATGCTTTTTTGGCATGACGTTTACACTTTACACTGTCGTGAAATCATTAGAAAATAAAAACATTGAAATGGAAATGAAAATGAAAATGAAAAAAAAAAATACAATATAAAACATAATACATATACATGCATAAGTATCATCATTATTATCCCTTCTCTCTCTCTCTCTCTCTCTCTCTCTCTCTCTCACACACACACACACTCTCTCCTCTCCCTCTGTGTTCTTACATCTGACCTTGCTGCTGAATTAGCTGATCTCTGCTGGAGATAAGCTTCGGAAAGCTGGGCAGTTTGAGGCTGCAGAGCTGCTAGAATCAGTCACAGCATGTCTGTCTGTAATCCAAACACACACTCACAAACTCAAACACACACACACACACACACACACGCAAGCACACAACACACACAAATGCACGCACATGCACACACAGGAGCCACTGAGGCACAGACCACTTTCTAAAATCATCTCCAACCATGACAGAGGACATTGCAGGGTGCGCGTAAATGTGTGTATGCGTGCACGGACGTGTGTATACATGCACGCCTGAATGCGTCTGTGTGTCAGAGAAACGTATGTGTCTCTGTATGTCTGTCTGTGGGCGGCAGTGTAGTACAATGAACCGGCATCTGTGTTTGTAACTGGGAGGTTGCGGGTTCGATTCCCAGCAGGTTTGGGAAGGCAATGGTCATGAAAAGCTACAGAGCGTGAGAACACATTCTGCAACCTGCCTTTACCAAGGCCTCAAAGCAAACCTATTTGAACGGACCTGAGCGTAAAAACTCTGGCGCGCGTCTTCTCCTGTCGCCGACATTCTACCATCCCATTATAAGTGCGCAGTTGCCACGAGACACCGTGTCATCGAGCCGAGCGTCAGAGAGGGCGAAACACCGAGCACAGCAACTAGGGGAAATGCGATATCGGTCTAAGCACACAGAAGCACATATGCAGCACGTTACACACTGAGCGTAAACACACGGTCACGTATCTGGCTCATAGAAATGTGATTTATCGACATCGTCAGATATGAGTGCAAACGGGGCCTACGAATCCAGGGAAGATATTCTGCCTGACAGCCTGAGCAAGATTTGATGGGCTTGAGGGTTGCCGAAGACCTGCCGACTGAATCCCTCCTTCCATTAGGTGATAACGTGGCTAATGACCTCTTCCCAGAGTAGGCGTTGGCATGCACAGGACTGAATCTGGGCCCTAGGGCTCATCTGTGTATTCCTTTGATGTATCCGCTTGTTTTTCCTCTCCCCCACAAAATCTTTATAGAATTATTTCCTTTTTTCCTACATACCTCCTCACTCGCTCACTCAGGTTAAAGTAATTTTTCTCCCTGATTACTATAATCGTCTGAATCTCATTCCATTCCACCATCTCATTAAAACCATTCTTCACATGCATTCCTCTTCACCCTTAAGTGAAGAGGAATGCTAATGCGTCTCTTTCTCCACACTCCCTTAATCCTCTCCATTTACCTGCCTGCTCCTGCCATGGCAGTAACCAGAATGATTTTTCATTTTAAAATCTCATCTAATTAATTCGCCCCCTCCCCCAACCTACCCCATGGCAAAAAACATTCCGTTTGTTATGAACCAGAACTTACTTCAAATGTCTCTCTTCAAATTCTTTGTGAGCATATTTTAACCTTGATTTTTATATATTTTATCTTCACTGGAAACAGTTTCCGATGTTGCACTTCGTTAATTATAATTAACTTAATTTATTGTAACATTCTACAATCAGGGAACTTGTTAAATTATGAAAGTAGTAACAGTGCCATAGATTCCCATCAGTAAACAGCAGGTCAGGATCAATTGTTATGCACGATATATTTAAAAAAACCACTCCTAAATATGCTGCTTTTCCTGACAGACGAGATGAATCCTTTTTTTCATAAGCATCAGCAGTCACGTCTGCATTTATACAGAAAAAATAATAGTTTAAAATATCTGAAAGAAACGGGACTGGTGCTACCAATACACGCCTAAGGAAATATATGCATAAATGGATATGTTGACATGTATACACTTCTGAATTCCAACCGTGGTCGGAACATGGAACCAAACTCCGCACCCTCCCTCCATGCCACTATCCCGGCCTCCCACCCCCAAGCTGGGACGCTTGAATTTCAACTGTTTGAAACCGGATCAGGCAAGAACACCCATGCATTACATCTGTCAGATTGATTTCAGGGCTAAGAGGTAAGCTTCCACATTTTGTCGCTTACTCTCACACACACACAAATAGAGACTGGGATGCTCGGTTTTCAGGCTCTGGGCTCTTCACACGCCTAAACACTGCACAGTGTAATGACAGCGTCTGCGGTTCTAATTACCCCCCTCTGGGATAACAGCTCCCTGGAAGGTGAACGGCCCCCAAAATGACCAGGCCTTGATCTCACATGCAGGTGAATTGAGGCTGCGAGAGCCTAATTACCCCCCCATCTCCCTGACCAATGCTGACGCCAACTCCCGAGGGAGACCAGGGTATTACTGGAAGAGCAGACAGGCAGGGAGGCTGGTTTTAGACGATTGTAGGTTTGCTGTGTGCAAGCTCAGTTTGGCAGAGGTTAACGGTGCCTTCCCCCGCCCCCCCTCCCCCCTCCCCCCTTCCCTCCGGATGCTACCGTCCCTGCCTGGTGCACGTGTTCCCAACACGGAGGCAGATGCGTGCACTAATCCTTGGCTAAATCTGCTCCTGGCTCTGAGACTGAACAACAAAACTGTGCACACGCTGGGCTTTTGTTACTGTCAGCAAGTGGCAGCAGGATGGGTGGGAAGGAGGGGATAAGTGAGGCGGGGTGCGGGCGAGAAGCCCGGGCCTGATGGAACCTCCGGGGCATTCGCGATAGCAGCCGAATCTGAGATCTCCGCTGCCCGGTCACACCAGGGCAGGATCCCCTGTGGCCAATATGCAAGTCGTGGAGAGATTAACCAGGACGCAGGTAACAGAAGCTCATGTCTCCAACACTGGGAGCGGCCATACCACGGCTCCCAAAAAAAACAGCCCTTACCCCTCCTGAACATGGAGTTGCTTCTGCTCACCCTGCATATTTGCGTTAAGCCTGTCTGATTCAGAAAAGTTTATGGACTATTATTTTTAAGGATTTGAATGAGTTTTCAGTGTGTACTTTCTGCTTTATAAATGCTTGTGTTTTTTTTAAATTACATGTTTTTGAATTCAATACAAGTTTTCTTTGTTTTGTATTCATGGCCTTGTCAAGGCTGTTATTATTTGTTATCAACATAAATCTGCAGAGCAGACAGTGCCCCAGTGTGGCATACGGTAAAGCACAATAGCTTCCTTTTTTAAAAAATACTCATGGCACGCACAAAATCTTTAGTTCTTTGCATGTTTTACATTTGATTTTTCACAAGCACATGTTCTTTGGTGTAATGCCATTCCCAGAATGTGCATGATCATAGGTGTAATGGATATTTAAAAACAGTGGAAGGTACCTCACTATCAACTGCCTTTTATTCAGCTGGATATTATGCAAGCAAATAAGATGAAGTTGCCCACTTAAGTCCTGCACACCCCGAAAAGGTAGTACAACAGCAATGTCATACCTGGGAATTGAACCGTCAAATTTATGTTTATTGGTTTAGTTTTTATTATAATATTACAGGGGGCTGCTTGGGGTAATGTAGTTACTGTTAGCATCAGTAAAGCTGCCGTGGGAGTGTGGAGGTATGGGAGTTATGGCCGGGGAATGCTATGGACTTTAGGATTGAAGCCAGAAGGTTGCATGATCAAATCCTTGAAGGGAGACTGCTGTTGTACCTTTGAGAATGGTAACTACCCATTTACCAGGTATTACCTTTGAGAATGGTAATACCTGGTAAAAACCCTTTAGTAAATACCTAGCTGCACAGACGCATACTGTGTAAACCGTGTGTCGGGTGGATAGGGACTCGGTAATGAACTCCAGCCAAAAAGTGCTTCCATCAGCAAGTGAAAATGGGTCATTTTTTCAGTGTTCAGGGGCCAGCCCACCTTGGGGCATGCACTACTCTCGCAATAACGGCAATTATGACAGAAATATGGCTTATCGTGACGAAAACGCAAGCCGGTTATTGCGATAATAACAGAGTACGTGGAAGCATGTGATGAGGGGCGCCTGATTGGTCTACTCTGGCCTCCGTTGCGAACGCCCCCGTTCAAAAAGCCGCATGCACAAACGACACTGGCACGGTGGCCAACTGAAACCGCGCCGCCCTGCGCTGGACGAGCGCGACCTCGCCTCAGCCAATTAGGAGTGACGACGGAGAGGGGATGAAGCGTGGGAGTGGTTTCGAACCCTTAATGACAGACAGAGCACTGTTATTACATTATTATATGACTATAATTGTATATTATTATAGCGTGTTAGATGGAGGAGGGCAGGCACAGGAAGAGAGGTAAAACTGGTCTAACGGCACCTGGCATGTAATACCTGGAGTAGGTGCACAGAGACACGCCCACCATGGTCACAGGTGACCCTCTGCTGAGTTTAGTGACACACTGGGACATTACACTGTCAGACACACCCTGCATTGTTCTGCTACAGAGATGTATACGGTGGCCATAATGCCTAAAGAGATCTTTGTCCCGCACAAGCGGGAAGCCAAACGTGATGTCAGCGGACCAGATTTTATCATCCTTTATTTGCTCTTACCCTCCACCCTTTTTTTCCCCCTCCCCCCCTGTCTCTCTCTCACTCTCTGTCCCTCTTTCTTTCATCGCCTGTCTCTCTTTATGTCCGGCCTCAATCTAGCGATCTCAGGTTTCTGTTGTTATATTCCTTGGTAATAATTGAGGCCTGCTCGCGGGCCCGGCTTGGCTCGGCCCGTAAGGAGATACGCCCCGCCGCCCGTTTACAATGCGTCTGAAAGGTGCGCCGGCATAGGGTGCCTCTGACTAAGCGGCGGGTGGGCTGCCAGGCCGTGGCAAGTGCGCTATTCTCCGCTCGGTGTGAAAATGCTCTGGAGTCACCGCGAGGAAACGAATGAGAGGTCACGCACGGCCAATGGCGTCAGGGCCGAAAAACTCTCCTTCAGCGAGAGAGAGAGACAGAGATAGTTATAAAGAAGGGGGATGGAGAGGGAAAGGGGCGGAGAAACAGAATAAAGAGAGTTAATAGAGGAAAGACAAGAAAGAGGGGAGAAAGATGGAAAGCTGGAGAGGAGTGGGGGAGAAAGAAAGAGGTAGTTAGGCTGGGAGGGAGAGAGCGAAAAGAAGAGAACAGGCCTGTCTTTTGACCTAAGGCATTTCTCCCAAGCTTTGATTCTCTACCACTCCATCCTGTTCTTTTTTCTTTTCTTTCCCTTCCTCATCCCTCCATTTAGAATTAAAAGAGAGAGACACACCCCTGTGTGTCGGTACCCTTTTCTCTCCACCCCCCTTTTCAGTGTGCGCACCATCTAAAGCACTCTGCCCCCCAGGTATGAAATTCTATCACTCAACAGAAAATGGGTGGATTAACCCAGTTCAGGCTGGAAGAAGAAAAGAACAGCCCTCATTCCTCCTGGAGGGTATGAACAGAGAGAGGGTGGAGCAGCGGGGGAGGGGTGGTCAGGTGATCTGTACTGACTGGCCTTTGTGCCAAAATGGTTTCAGTTTTATCCTTAATGAGCAGTCTTTCCAAGGAAGAACTGGAACCAGGTTGGCTCATTATACCCCTTTCCCACTGTAGAGCTGGAATCAGGTTGGCTCATTATGGCCCTTTCCCAATGTAGACTGGAACCAGGTTGGCTCATTATACCCCTTTCCCACTGTAGAGCTGGAATCAGGTTGGCTCATTATGCCCCTTTCCCAATGTAGACTGGAACCAGGCTGGCTCATTATACTCCTTTCCCACTGTAGAGCTGGAACCAGGGTGGCTCATTATACCCCTTTCCCAATGTAGATTGGAACCAGGCTGGCTCATTATACCCCTTTCCCACTGTAGAGCTGAACCAGACTGGCTCATTATACCCCTTTCCCACTGTAGAGCTGGAACCAGGCTGGCTCATTATACCCCTTTCCCACTGTAGAGCTGGAACTAGGCTGGAATGAGTTCGAGCAGAATGAGTTTCCACTCAAGGGGCTAAGACCGTGTTTTTGAAGCTCACTTCCTGGTCTTGTTGAGAGCATTGCTCACCAGCGCCAGTGCAGTTGGCTCCAGTATAGGTCTTTCAGCTCCCCTTTTCTTTGTAAGTCAATAGTACCAATGTGGTCAAAATACAAAAAAAGTTTAAAAAAAATTTCCCATCAGAACAAGTAGTCACTATAGGTGCCTTTCCTTCGTCTAATGTCTCCCCATGTGGTGATTTGTTCATTTGTTATTATTATTATTATTATTATTGCACATTATATTTACATGCACCTTTCAAGAAACTCAAGGACACTTACAATGGTGAGGGAGAAACTCACCTCAACCACCACCAATGTGTAGCACCCACCTGGGTGATGCACGGCAGCCATTTTGTGCGAAAACGCTCACCACACATCATTTGAGGTGGAGAGGGAGAGAACAATTTGTTTAGCCAATTCAATCAGGGGATGATTAGGTGGCAGGTTGAGAGAGCCAATTTAAGAATTTAGCGAGGACACCGGGGAACCCCCTACTCTTTGTGAAGAGTGTCATGGGACCTTTAATGACCACTTTGAGTCACGACCTCGGTTTAACGTCTCATCCAAAAGACAGCGTCTCCTACAGTGCAGTGTCCGCATGACTGCACTGGGGCTTTTGGATTTATTTGACCAGAGGGAAGATCGCCCCCTACTTTTTTTTTTTTTTTTTTTTTTCTACCTTTATTTAAAACTCGGGGACAACTGAGGGAGACCCTCATTTTCGGTGGGGCCGAGTGCACAAGGATACACATATACAGTACAGTGCAACAACAACAAACACAATAACAACAATAACAATAATAAACACACATTTCAACAAGGATCAAACAAAGCAGGTACAAATAGAAACATAACGGTCCCTAATCAATGCCTTGAACCGACCAATAGATGGGAGACAGTCTATCTTAAAGGTGCTTTGTAGCAGGTTCCAAGAGTGTGGAGCAGCAAATAAGAAGGCAGTCTTACCAAGTTCTGTACGCATACAGGGGACCTCTAGAGCAGAGATCTCAAACTCCAGTCCTGGAGGGCCACTGTGTCTGCTCGTTTTTGTGATTTCCTTTCAATCAGCAGCCAATTTAGGCCTTGGAAACAAGGTGTGCAGACTCTTTAGCCAATCAATGACTTAAATTAAACACAGTGCAGGAACACATCGAAAACCAGCAGACACAGCGGCCCTCCAGGATTTGAGTTTGAGATCCCTGCTCTAGAGTAAGCCAATCATTTGATCGAGTGAGGTAAGGGCCAAGATTCTGATTTAACAGTACTACTGGCCCACCAACACCACTTCCAGTAGCAACTCAGGTTTTCCCAGGGGGTCTCCCATCCAAGTACTAACCAAGCCCACACCTGCTTAGCTTCAGCCATTCAGCAGGAGTGCATAGTGGCATGGCTGCGGGCGGCCAGCTATTATGGCATTTGGACAATATTATAATATTTTGTGGACCAATCAGGGACCATTGTCACTGCCTAGTCACTGAGTATCACTCGTATCTCACACGCTTAGTGGACGGGCTTCATCACCATATAAGGATCTCCCCTTTATGCAACTGTGCTATATCTCCCTCTCTCCATCGTTTCCTCTCTAGCTCCAACTTTTGTACAACATGGCTGCACAAATCTGCACATCCACAACTTCAAAACACTTTTCACAAGCCCATGGGAAGTCAATGGTCGGCCTCAGCAAACACATGTTCCCATACTGGACCAATCACACGCACACATCACTAATGGAGCACCCCTCTCATTTGCTCCTTATTGCTTGTGCTGCTGCTGCCAGCCTGCCACTGCTTTTAAAATATTGCTGCTCACCCCCCATCATCCCAGCTTCCACCTGTTTGGATCTGCTCTATGTACTGGGGGTTTTGGTATATCGCCTGATTTGTAGGGGAGATGTGTCGTGCTTCGTTTGATAGGTAGTGCATGCTGGTGCGTGCACTAGAAGGACCTAGAGAAGATCCATTCAATGCCAAACCAAAATAATTGCATATTCATCATACATAAATTCATATCTTCAATATGTGAGTTGTCCTGACAGAAATGATAATAGCGCATTTCTGTGTGGTCTCAGGGCACAAGCAGGCCACGCGCTTCGGTTTAAAACAGTCATTCGTCTTTGCCATCGGTTGCCATGCTGAAATAAGTCAATATAATATCAAGAGGCTCAAAGCCGGGATGAGGTCAGGAGGGAGGCGAGTGCCACGTGGAAATGTACAAATGGCACGTCCCTCCCAAATTCAGCTTCTGCGGCCAGCATTCACGACCCGCTCTTAAACGTTCCGTCAAAGCAGCAATCCCTTTGAGAAATAAATGACCCGGAAAGTCAATTTTGGGAAAGTCTGCGGAGATTTTTCACCCATAAATTGTGGACTGCAATGTTTCGTCGTACTGTTTCCTACCTCATTTACCATCTGCAGGTCAAGGACTCCATAAGATGAAAGATTAGCACTGCAAAAATAGACCAGACTTATTCACAAACATTTTTCTGCCTCCCACGTACTTAAAGGGAAAACGCCTTGTAAGAAATATATACGTTGAAGCGATTTTGTATAATTCTATGTTCTATGTTCCATTCTGTGTTTAACTGATTAATTGTCCAAGAAATAAATATGCAAAAAAAAAAATTGCTGTTGTTTCAGAATTCAAATTTTCTCTGTTTATCCCTCAGGGTCATATTAATTAAAAAAATGAAACAAAGACGCTAACAAAAACACATAAGACAAGAAGTGTAAACAACCCTTGGAATGAGTCCAGCTCTTCGGACCCTGTCTCCTGGTCTCCCTCTGTCCCTGCAGAGGAGAACTCTCGGTCAAAGCGAGCGGCTTCGTAAATCCGCTGCCTCGCGGCGCCACCTACAAGCATGGCACCTTTGGACCTGTCCCTATCTTGTTCTGAAGCGATCCTCAAAATGCAGGGTGTTGGAAGCTGCGCTTTAACGGCTCTGTATCCAGGCGGGAGATTTCTGAAACGCGCGTCCTGAAGGGAGCTTTCTATCACGGAAACCCTGAGTCAGAGCAGACGCTTCATCAGTGATATAAGAACCAAGGTTCCATGAGTCACGGAGAGGGAAGTGATAGCGGAGAGATAAAGAGACGCAGTCCGACGGGCAGACAGACGAATAGAAAATGTGCACGTGGGCGTGTGTAATAGCGCTTGGCTGACTGTGCGCGCGTACGTGTGCAAGTTATAGCATTTGAGTGAATGTATGTGTGTGGGTGGATGCGCGCGTGTGCGCGTATGTGCGTAAGTGCGCATAAGTGTGCTTGTTCCAGTGCCCACACGTCCCCGGGGTGGTGGTTGGGGGGGGTCCGACGGCAGCCAAACGCTGTGAGAGAGTGGATTCATTATCGTTATTATGATTTATTTCCTATTGAATCTGTCCACCTCCCCTTTGCTTCCTTGTTCAAGGGCTGGCGGGATCCAGCGCGCTGTTGGCGTGCGCGCGCCACGTCGACGGGGCCCCGGCTCAGCGCCGCTGACTGACGGCTGATACAATCTCAGTAATTACCCTAGGCCCGAGCCCCAGCCCCAGACCCTGGCGGGGGTGCGCACCGTTCGGAGGGGCCGTTACAGACGAGACGGGGGGAGGGGAGCTCCGGACGGGAGCGAGCGCACGCTTTTAATCCCCGTTTGTCTTCAGGGCACAGCAGAAAAGATGGTTATCCCAAATCTGCGTGCTGTGCATCCCAAATCAGTCCTCCCTCTCTCTTTCTCTCCCTCCCTCCATCGTTTCCTCCTTCTCTGATGCTGCTTCTGTGCTACAACACACACACACACACACACACACACTTACACCTATACTGTCCACACATGCGGGTGAAAATAGATTGCTTTACAGGACCGTTTCAAAACAGTACCATTCCCCTCTTACACACTGAAATGCATTATAATGGCCAGGCATTACCAGGCACAAACACTGTGAAAAGAAAACACTTCCAGCCAAATACGATGGACACTACAAACCCTACAGTAACACAGCAGTTTGAAACCTGCTACAGATAGTAAGACCGCTAAAGACACTATGAACACTGCAGATGCTAAAACGTCCGCAGACAGTAAGAACACTACAGATACAAACACAACAGATAGTAAGAACGCTTCAGATACTAAAAACGCTACTGACGTGAGAGGTTGGTTCAGATTTATTAGGAAGAGTGGCACGTCTCTTTCCACAGGCTCCCTGATGGAAGTTTGACAGCTAATGCTCCCAAACTTATCTTGTTCCACAAAGCTTCTTTTTATATTGTTTGTTTGAGGGGATGGTAATAGATTGTCGGTTTAGCTAATATGAGCTATGAGCCATCGGATCGCTGCAGGTTTTTGTTGATAGCAGCTGACTCACTACAGGCATTGAAAAATAAAAAAATTAAAAAACACCTGCATAAATGAAGGTCAACAAATATGTGCCACATGGGTGTGGTTCAGCTGTTAATTAGGTAAATAACATCCCAGCATGCTTTTGGCTATGTATAAAAATGCTAAGGGGTGTGGGTTTTTTTTTTTTTTTTTGTCTAGCATTGCTGCAAGAGGAAATCTCAGGGTGACTGTTAGAGTGCATGTGGCAGGAGCTTCAGTGCCTAACTTGTGCTGTTTCACGGGCAGCCGTGTCTAATGTGATGTCAGCATGGAACTCGCTGACCGGCAAACAGAGCAAGCGGCCGCTGATCAGCTGACCACAGAATTTCAGCCCGGGGTGAAGGAAGCCACTTCCATCAACACAAGTGGGAGCCTAACGTGTCTTTACGTTGGTGTTTGCCTGTTTGCGTTCATTAACTGTATCGGTGATTTCGGTTTTCCTGATAAGCTGCCAAGATAAGCCTGCTGTTCAATCGTCTCATTACGCTGTTGAATAATTTAATTTCCACACATCCTGGTTGAGCTAGTGCGTGTCCCGCACTTCTCCATTTTGGTGCTGGTGTCTCAAGCTGTTGCTTCTGCCCTTGTAACCCTTTGGTCCTCACTGGGAAGGTCAGGGTAATGGGGAACGTTGGGGTTACCACAAGCAGCTTCTTCTGAAAATACCAAAGTTAGAGGCCACCGTTCAATGGGAGTATGATGTTAACACCGAGGTGGCATCACTTGGAAGGGATTTACAGAAACAACGGAGTCTCCAAGACCCGACACTGGAATAGCCAGAATGCCTGTATTCCATCCACCTTTGTCCTTATAGTCACAATCTCAGTTTGGTCAATGACCTTTGGTGATTTCTGAACATATAAGTCTTGTTTTTAATTTATGCACAAACTTGCTTGAGCTTTTACAAACCCCAATGCCAAAAAATAGTTTTTTGATATCCCTTTATACCCAGTCATGATAGCATCACCTGTTTACCTGTGGAATGTTCCAAACAGGTGTTTTTTGAACTTCCCAGTCTTTTTTTGCCCCTGTCCAAACCTTTTTGGAACATGTTGCAGGCATCAAATTCGGAATTAGCCTATATTAACAAAAATCAATAAAGTTGATAAAGTAAAACATTAAATATCTTTTCTTTGTACTGTTTTCAATAAAATATATGTAAAATAGAATTTACAAATCACTGCTTAATGCTTTTATGTGCATTTTACATACTGTCCCAACTTTTTTGGAATTGGGGTTTGTAGATCTTTTAGACTTTTTAGAGCTTTCATAGACAATCCTGGCCTGACTTTGGAAATTTGGCTAATGTTTCACCATCATAACTGCCTTGTTGGTTGAAGCACATCAGGTTAAGTACTGTATTTAGGGTAGGGTACAGCAGCGGCTAATCCCTCACACCAAACCCCCACCCACACCCCTCCCAGAGTTGACCTTGCAACCTTCTGGTTACAAGTGCGATTTGCCCTCAACAGCATTATTGCAATAGCAGCCATTAGCTGTCCCAAGTCTGCAGTTGACTCAAGCCCTCAGCCCACTCCTCCATTCTGATCATGCTAACTGCATTCCCTAAGTGTGACTGCTTGTATGCGACGTCATCACTGTTTTGGTAAACACTGATGTAAGGGCTCGTTCTGGTGAAGTAGCGCCCAAGTATTTTTCTAACGAAAACCCACGCCCGCATGCATTTTGGCACTGTTAGCCGTAGGTGGTTTGCCCGTCAGCTCTTCCAGGAACGAAACAGAAAGGGAAGGATTTGAAGTCCTCCTGACGGTAACCGTTTCTGAGAAGGCCTTGGTGACCGGAGCATAGTGGGAATTTCTCATTGGGTTTGACGTGGACGGACGCTCAGGCCTGGCCACCAGCGCTGCGCATGTGTTGCGGGAGTGCTTCAGTGCGAACGGTTACAGGGCAGATTAGCTAGCCAGTGATCCTCCCTGCCCGTCCCACCCCGCACCCTCTGCGGATATTTTAAGGTGCCGCGCAGCAGCGAATGAGACGCGTGCGGCTCGTGAGGCTGCGGTGTCGCAGCGTTGCCGGGTTGCGGTGTTCCTGGGCCGTGGCGTTGCCAAGCTTTGCGCTGTTGCCAGGCTGTGGCATTGTAGCATTGCCGGGCGTGTGGAGTTTGGGTTGCGTTCACGCCGGGCTGTGGCGTTGCTGGGCTGAGGTATTGCCGAATGCGGTGTTTCAGGGGGTTGTGGTGACAGACCATGGTGTGTTAAGCAGCATCACTTAGTATCGCTGTGGTTGTATTCACCGGGGGGCAGCAGAGGAGATAGAGATGACGTCATTCTGATCGTGTTGTAAATTTGAATATACATCCTTTTTTCCTTGTTCACCATCTTCTTATATTCTCTTGTTGATTTAAGATTCTCACTATCGTTTCTCCTCTGCCTCTCCCCCCTCCATCTCTCTCACTCTTTCTCTCTTCCCTCTTTCTCCCTCTCCCTCCCATGCCTCCATGAGTCTGGCTGCGGCAGTGCTGTGCAGCCAGTCGGAAAATCCAGTGATTGTTTCTGACAAAAATAGAGAGGCAGAGAGAGAGAGAATGAGAGAGAGAGAAGGAAGAGGGGTGAATATGGGAGGAAAGGGAAGGGGGGTGAATGCATCTGCTGTGTGAGCTCGTGCGTGCATGTACGCGAGTGTGTGTCTGCGTGTAATGTGCATTTGCGTCTGTGTGTGTGTTTGGATTGGCGGGTTGTGGGGTGTTTGTACAATGCCTTTTTTGTTTGTGTAATTTTTCCTCAGTACCCTGCATTGTTTTAACATTTATTGGCAACACTGGCCCAGTCCACTCATGTCTATTAGCCTGTGGGAGAGAGATGAACAGCCAGCGAGAGGCTGATGACAGGAGAGTAGTGGAGCGAGGAAGATGGAGAACAGAAATGAGAGAGGGAGGCATGGGGGAAGAGAGAGGAAAAGAGAGGGAGGGAGGAATGGGGAAAGGCGAAGAGAGGGGGGGAGAGAGAGGCGGAACAGGCAGCATTTTTAGAGGTCATGGGCTCGGTTGGCCCAAGGTGAAAGCTGAGGTAGAGTCGCTCGTTGGGGCTGTTCTGAGCGAAGGCGACAGGGTCCGCTGACGGAGGAGGAGCCAAGAGATCACATCCTACACAGGGTGGGGGTCACCTCCACAACCTCGCCCCCCAACCACCCCTCCATTGCAACCTACCTACATTAGACCCCCTGCAATCACCCTCCAATCACATCCACCTACATTCAACATCCCCCAATCACATCCTACCAACATTAAACCCCCCAATCATGCTCCAATCGCATCTTACCAACATGAGAGCCCCCCATCACCCTCCAATCATATCCTACCTACGATAGACCCCCATAATCACCCTTGATTATACTCTACAATGGCAGGGGCCCCTGCACCCCCTAAACACCTTTGATTACATGCTACCTATGCTAGACACCCACCCCCCAAAAAATACCCCTAACTGGTACCAATCAAGTCCTACCTACACTACGCTCCCCCATCCACCTCCAATCACATCCTATAGAACCTGTGACCATGACAACAGTTACCACCAACCACCCCTCTGAGTGCCTCAATTACAAATCCATTGAAACGGGGGGGGGGGGGGGGGAAGTTCTCATGAGCAGGACCATTTCCTTGCCTGGATGTTACTGTCAACTGCCGCCAGCAGTTTTGCCGATCGCATGTTTGGAAACTGGGAAGATTCTGGAAGGCGGGGTGTTGTTACGGTGTGTGCGCTCCAATCGGTGATCAGGTGGAACATCGACAGACCCCAGGGGCCCCAGGACCAGTCTGAATCTCTGCACCTGCTATAAGAGCCCCATGGTGGATGAATGAATATGACCCCCCCCTCCCTCCCTCCCACCTCTCCCTTGTCACCACACTCAGTTTGCTCACACACGCAGAATCGGATACTCGACCTTCAGGTGATGACCGGCGTTTGGGTGTGTGTGTGTGTGTGCGTGTGTGTGTGGGTGTGTGTGAGGCAGAGGGTGGCAGATAGAGCCAAATTTATGAATAGCACAATTTCAGAACGTCAAATATTCTGCAGAGCTGTTATCAGGCTGTGTCAGAGATAGAAAAGGTTACAGAAGGTTTCCTCAGTTCCACGTCTTGTATAAATCCTTACTGAGACCTTTATAGCAAGATTTGCATTTTAATTGCTGGCTATTTCCTTGGTAAAATATTATAGCCAATTGTCCAGTAACTGCAGTACATGCCTCATCACCAGTCATTTGAACCAACAACTCTCTGGCTAAAAAAGCAACCACTCAAAAACCACTCAAAATAAATCTCTCGAAAAAAGTTATGAAAACTACAAAATGTTCAGAGGACTAATTAAACTGATTTTGCTTTGTTAATATTTCATCTACCTTCACTTGCACCTTTATGGCTGGTTAAAAATAATTTGAGTTCCTTAACTGCAGTTTTCTGCAGTTAGCAAACTAGCCACAAAAGAAAGAAAATCTAGGTTTATGGTGTTCAGTTCAGTTTACTTTCAAGTTCTACTGAAAAGAAAATGGCGCCTTACTGTAGCGTGGAACTTCACAAGGGTTTAACATCAGCGAAGGAAGAAATACATTTTTACTGGTTACCCTAAGATCAGGGTGAGAGAAAACAGCAGCTTATTGCAATTGGGAGTGCTCAATATCCTCCAGATACACCTGAGACACAGCTAAAGAACCTGCAAGTTGTAGCAGGCACTTTTCACCCAGGTGATTTTGAGGAGAACATTCTGGCGAGACTACTGAACATATCAAGCAACCATCTGGTAGCTTGGTCAAAGCCCCTTTCACCTAGTATGGGATGTCGGGGGGAGGTAGCTCCAAATTCAAATTTCCCACCCATTGTAGTTGTTCAAAAATCAGGGGGAGAGGTATACATCATTATGTACACATACCTCTACGAAATTCATGCCTGCCATTGCTGCTATTTCTGTGCAGAGATTGCTTTAGCCTGCCAAAGAGAGACTTAATCAGTTACGTCTTGATCTGTTAAATGAGATTAATGCCGTTTTGAATTTCTCTTGTGTTTGATTTCTTTTTCTGTGGACTCATGTTGACTTATGAACCTAATATGTCGGAGTGCACTGAGAATTAAGAGCAAACCCGTTTAACTTTAAACCCGTTTAACTTTAAACCCAGCTCTCCTTGCTCTGCCAGCTAACCCTATGGTTGGGCACTGTTCAGGGGAACTGGATCCATAATGAAAAACTAGCATGTTCTAATCCCAGATGTGGCACAGCAGTTTTATTCTTGGGAAGAATCTGTGAAGCAGCTTGATGCCGAAACGTCAGCGGTTTGCGCAAGAGGACGTGCAAGATGTGAAATGTGAACAGTTCAGGACCAGGGGGGTGTAAACGACGCTGGCGTGTCTGGTGGCATCAGAGCACAGTGGGGAACGAGGGCCTGTCACCTCTGTGGACCCGGCGCCTCTGTCTGTTTTTGACCTTAATTTGTTCTGCCTTGTGTCCGTGTGCCCGCGGTGGCACTGACGCACCCGGAGGGGGAACCAACTGTGAGGCCTCGCTGTGATCTGACACGGAGGGGAGGGGTCAGGGCTGGCAGAGTCAAATTTAAACAGAAGTGACAGAAAGGGGAGGGCCGCAGTGTGAGTCACAGAGACTCAAAGAATGGGAAAAGGGAAGAAACAAAATCCGCCGTCCTGACCCAACTAACTTAAATTACAATATTGGAGAGCCTGTATTTCTCAAAGGAAAGGCGGGGCGGGGGGTTATTCAGGTTTAGGCAAGCCCACACAGGGAGAGGGAAAGTGTGGTACAGATGGAGAAGGTGGGGGGTAGGGTGGACAGAGGTAGCTACAGCATGTATTATTAGGTGGAGGATTGAGACTCAGCTATGCACAGGTTTAAGTTCATAGTGAAAAGGTTTAAGTTCATAGTGAAAAGATTCCATGTGCAAGTTTAAGTTTATAGTGAAGAGATTCCATAGGCAGGTTTCAGTTTATAGTGCAGAGATTCAACACGCAGGTTTAAGTTTAGAGATTCCACACAGGTTTAAGTTTATAGTGGGGAAATTCCATATGAAGTTTTAAGTTTATAGAGAAAATATTCTACATGAAGGTGTAGGTTTAGGAAAAAAATATTTATTTCCCAAGTTACCCCTTATAAGGGCCTCTTGGGAAAGAAAAGTTGGCCATTCGGTGTATTGTAGCCTTTAAGTAGGAAGAATTTGGTCCCTCTTGTGTTGAAGTTTTACTAGCGTTTGTTTAATCCTCCTGGGAATAAGGTTTAGGTTTATAGTGAGGAGATTTCATATGAAGGTTTAAGTTTATAGAGAAAAGATTCCATATGAAGGTTTAAGTTTATAGAGAAAAGATTCCATATGGAGGTTTAGGTTTATAGAGAGGAGATTCCATGTGAAGGTTTAAGTTTATGGTGAAAAGATTCCATATGGAGGTTAAAGTTTATCAGAAAAGATGTAGTTCCACTAGATCTGCCACGTGCAGTCTATAGCTACGTTCCTGCTTAATTCAGGAGAGCGCTGTCATCACATTATGTCACATCAGATCACATCAGATCAGAGCACATCAGAACCCCCCCCCCCCCCCCCCCCATGCGGATGCGATTGCTTCGGTCTTGCTGTCTTGCTGCACTCTTTGCCCCAGCT
>CM056378.1:83804698-83809698 GCA_029718625.1 Synaphobranchus kaupii | reverse complement strand
AAGTGCACTTTAAGTAGCCTACGCTGTCTGGGATTTAGTTCGGAAAAACTAAACTTATTTTTTGTAAGGGATGGAATATTACGCTTATGTGAACTTCTTGATCTTAGGCCATACAGTCACTAACATGTAACAGATGGCTATCAAAAAAATTTTTTTCCTGAAGGGAAAATGTGAATTGTGCTTTGGCCATTAACATAGATATGTTATGTATGATATGTTTTATATTATAACGTTGGATTAAGGACACGATACATTGTAACATAATTTTTTTTTTTTGAATATTTTACAGACAGTAAAGTAGCCTGCAATCCATGCATAGCGCCACCTTTAGTTTGCGTTTTGGGATAATTGACAGTTCGATAGAAAAAACGAGGCAGGGGGATGAGAACGATTGCAGATTTAAGGACTGCCTACATGAACGCGCTTTGCGACATGCGTTTGTGTCTTGCAATTGCGATTTCTACGTGAAACACTCCAAAAAGTGCAGGAGAAATCGATCGCATCTCGCAGATCGCAAGTCACAATTTTCGTAAAACGAGCCCCAGGTGTGCAACTTCCTACGACAGGGGGTGTCAGACTCCAGCCCGTCCGCTGGCTTTCAGCACTTAAGAGATTAATTTTAGTCACTGATTGGTTAAAAGACTGGCCTGAACTGGCTGCTGATGACAAAAACGAGTAATCATAGTGGCCCTCCAGGACTAGACTCTAACATCCCTGCCCTACAACGACACTAAAAATACATGCCCGAACTTCATCCGACCGCACCGTGACCTGGTTGGCCGACTTCTTTCATGACGCCATCAAGCGATCGTGCAGGACCAGAATTGCTCCGTACAAAATAAAAAATAATAGGTACTTCACTTATTTATGTGCGTGTGTGTATGTACTTACAGGACAAACTGAAGTGAATAACTGAGAACTGGGCAGAGCCGAGTCCCTACTGTATACGCATTAAAAATGCATCCAAGGTCACGGAGCGCCTTTCCTACGCTGCTCGGCGGAGGGAGGTAAACTTAATGGAATCCCTCTCAGCGGGAGGCCGTTCAGAAGAGAGCGGAGGAAGTGGGGAACACTCCAAACCTCTTTGACGGTGAGAGACCGCAAAGGATAGCGGGACATTTGTAAAGCCGAGGGGAGCAGTGACAAGTATGCTGTCGCTCCGGAAGGGCTGGGTAGGTAAAAGGATAGCGGGACATTTGTAAAGCCGAGGGGAGCAGGGACAAGTATGCTGTCGCTCCGGAAGGGCTGGGTAGGCAGATAGACGGATGGAGAAATGGAGCATGGAAAAAATGGGTAGAAATGCTGAGCTGTTTCTAGAAAGGATCCCGTTAGTTTCTCTTTCACCTGACCTACAGGGATGGGTGAGCATACCGAATGACAAAAGCAGTGAGGGGGAGGGACGGGGGGACGGGGGGGTGTGAGAGGAAGGAGGGAAGATGGGGTAGAGTGAAGAGAGAGATTGGTGGAGGGAGAGGGGGAGAGGAGAAATAAAAGAGATATCAGGAGAAAGATAAAAAAACAGACGGTCACCAGGAACCAGGGTGGGGAAAGACAAAGAATCAGACGGACAGAAAGGGCAGAAAAACAGCAGCAAACAAGCAAACAGACAGACAGACAGACAGATAGAGCCTTCATAGAGAATATTGAGCTTACATAAATTACACAGAGCGAGCGAGAAAACGGCGACCGCGAAGCTGACAGTTTGGATGGGTACGCAAAACAGAGCGAATTCGGCATGGCGCGTCGCACACTCAAACACGCACGTCCTGCCAGGGCACATCAACCGCGGCAACCGCAGAAACGGCGGCTTCTCTGGGCCCCCCGCTTCCTCCTGTCCTCACCAGCTGCGAGGGCACAGGGAGGGGGGCACAGCTGGGGTGCTGCAGCCCGGACCGAGGCTCTGCGCCAGGCGTGCGGCGATCAGATTACCCAGAGTGCCGCAGTTCTCCACACTCCCTCTCTCCATTTTCTCTGTTTTCCCCCTCCTTGCGACACTGGTGACGGTGGTGCAGGAGACGCAGACCCGTGGCGATAGCAGGCTTGGTGCAGAACGGCACGCAGCGATGTGAGGCAGGGGGGCGTGTAACGACCCCTGTGGCTGGTTTAGCAGTTTTGCTTAAGGGGGGCGGAGTTGTGTTGACAGCCCTCAATCAAGAGCAGGAAAAAGCTGGGAGGTGGGTTGCTCAAGGTCATTTGGAGGTCATGGGGATTAATATGTGCACACCTTCATATAATTATCAAAAATCACTGTAATAACACATGCAGGCACAAACACACACAGAGACTACCTCAGCTGCACTTTTACTTAAAACAATCATTTGTAAAAAGAAGTTTGATTGGGGTGACACTGTGGATACAATGGAAAGACAGAAAAGGAGACCCAGTTGATAAACAACATTTAGAGTGAGCAGAATTACTATGGTTAGTAAGCATGACTACCAGTGCTACACACTGCATCTAATGTTCATGGTCAAACATTATTTTTATTCATCCTGTGTTCCAGGTCACAGACACATACACAGCCAGCACGGTGAACACGCAAATGACACACATCAAGTGAACATAGAGGGATCTGAGGTGAACTTATCTGTGCAGATTTATTTTACACCATGAGGAACTTTAGAGGTCAGACACATCAAAAACCCAAAGCAGGAACCCAGAGAAAGGCAGAGAGCACACAGATTTCAAATGGAGAAACAGAGGTACCACGGACAAAAAAAAAGCCGTTGTACAGAACATGTCCAACTCTCCTCTTGTCTGCTTTCTGCTTGTGAGGGTAATTATTTCACAGGCAGTAGAAGGAGGCAGACGGCGAGAGACGGCTGCATCATACTGATACCAGCCCCCTTCTGTCTGCATCAAGCTAAGGATAACCTTCACATAACGCTAATCCATAGCGAATGCTAACCTGCAGCTAGCACCAGCCTGCAGCTAGCACCAGCCTGCAGCTAACGCTAACCCAAAGCTAACATTAACCTTTTGCAAAAACTAACCCAAACCTGACATGAAGCAGCTATGTTAACCCATAGCTAATGCTAACCCAAAGCTGATGTAAAACAGGTAATGTCAACCCACGGCTAATGCTAACCCATAACTAATGTTATCCAACAGCTAATGTTAACCTGTTGCTAATGCTAACTTAAATCTGACGGAAAACAGCGAATGCTAACCCGAAAATAATGTGCACCCTAAAATAATCCTTAAATGCCAATAATGTTAACCCACAGCTTCTAATTAGCAGCTAATGCTAACCTTCATGTAGCTTACTGGTCCTCACTGGGAGTGAAACTGTACAGCCACCTCAATGACAAATCTAAATTGAAAACGTACTTGAATGAAACACTAATGATTATTATTATTATGTAGTTACTTAGCCGTCTTAGTGGACACTCCTACACAAGATGCGTGACAGCTTATTTTTGTATTCTGTTTACTACATACAATACATTTATGCAGCTGTATATTTTTACTGTAGCCATTACGATCAAGAGCACAGTGGCAATGCTAAACCTTGGATATCAACCTGCAACCTTTGCTGGCATTTAATAGACACTCTACCAATCCAGAATGATTTACAATGCAAACACCAGTGCAAATATGTGGGATTACTGTAACATTGCACAGAAAGAACCTCTTAAGCTACAGGCAACTGCAACTGTAACCTCAGTTAAAAGTCTAGTTCCTTAACTACACTACTACACTGCCCAAAGCCAACTGCACACTCAACAATCTCCCATCCAAGCACTACCCACAATTATCCTTGTGTTATTAAACTGCGATTCAGGGGCAAAACTTTGACCCCCCCCAAAAAAAGGTAGCCTGTCTTCCTTTATCTACTTCTGGTAAAGTGTTGAATCAGTGAAGTCCATTTCTGAGGACTTCTGAGAACAAACCTCTATAAACCCAGACATGAACAGGTCAGAGATGTGAGAAGGTCAGAGGACCATACACACAGAACACAACATAGCACAGTCCAACACAGTATAAAACACACAGTACAGAGACTTGCACACACAGTACAGATTGGACAGACAGCACAGAGGAAGAGCCTTAATCTGGCAGATGTATAACAACACCTTTTACAGTGAAGAGTGTACGAAACAGACTGGCTCCCAGGTCGTTCTCAGACCCTCACTCAGAACTGCAGTTCAACGGACATTAAAGCGTATCGAGCCCGTGGAAATAGGGAGCAAAGTGTAAGGTTCCCACTGAGTTATTATTCTTATTATATTTCCTCTTTGGCAGAGGGCCCATACCCAGGGTGACTTACATAGCTTACATATCATCCTTATGCAGCTGAACACTTACGGAAGCAATTCGCGTTAGGAGCTTTACTCAAGGGTACAGTAAAACTCTAGTGCCCCCACTTTGGAATCAAACCCTCAGCCATGTGGTTTAACAAGCCCAGCTCCTTACCACCCGAGTTGGTGATCAAAAAATATTTCCCTCCAAACCAGAGGTCATACAAGCTCTCTGACCGATGGTCTCGTGCAATACATTTACATAACATTCCTTCAAAATTAATCTTAGCTTCTCTTAGCATTGTTGCAGTGCTTCCTCAATGTTTACCCAATGTTCATTTAGCATTTATCTAATGCTCCCCTAAATTTGGCTTAACACTCCAGCAGCACGTACCCAACATTTCCTCAACACTTACCTATCACTCCCTTGGCATTATCCTAATGCCCCTCAGCATGTACCCAATGTTTTCTCAATGTCTACCTAACGCTCCCACAATGTTAACCTAATCCTCCTTTACCATATACCCAGTGCTTCCTCAACGTCTACCTAATGCTCCCACAATGTTAGCCTAAGGCTTCCCCATCATATACCCCAGGCTTCCACAATGTGTACCAAATACTCCAGGAGGATGCAGCCAACGCTTCCTCAACATCTACCTAACACTCCTGGAAAGGTAGCCTAACACTCCCTCAGTACTTACCTGACCTTTCCTCAACATTTACCAAATGCTCCCTCAGTGCTTAGCTAATATTCTCTCA
>CM056378.1:83664698-83799698 GCA_029718625.1 Synaphobranchus kaupii | reverse complement strand
ATTGGACGAAGAGTGCGAAGGACTTGTGAATCGAGTCCTTTTAGAGCCTTTGCTAATGGTGCGTGCGGGTACGGTACCACCTTTCCCTGATTTCCCCTTTCAAAAACTCTTTGCTTGTTGTATAAACTAGCACAGTTAAGAATAATTGAAACTCCCAAATGGGTACACAGTTTTCATTAAAACTGTAGAAAGGACACCGACGATAGAGGCCTTTATAACGGCCTTTATGTCCATGGAGGACCTGTTCCACTGCTGAAGGAGTCTATGGGTTCATTCTAATCGCCTATTTTTACTCCTTGCATCCTTTGCTCGCTCCTTAGCTCCGCCCAACGGAGGACACAAGGAAAGGATGCAAGGATCAGATACGAGGATGGAGGAACCGAAGCAACATGCATTAGGCAAACGGAATGTCCTTGCTCAATCAAGCATCAGCATCATATTATGCTCACGTGCTTAAATATAATGCTTTCTAGCTTATTTTTCCATGAATAAACAGTGCTTTTGTTAGTTATAAAGAATGACTGTCATTATGGATTAGCGCTTTTTAATAAATGGAAAGGAACGGTAAAATTGCATTTGTGTAGGGGTGTGCCTGCGACATGGCAGATGTGAAGAGTGGTGGATAATTTATACACGTCACGCGCTCCGAGAAAAGGCTTCCCCAAAGGCTACACTTGTGCTTCCTCACTGAAGAATCCTCCGGGAGCCTCGTCGTTCCTCACTCCTCGGTCCTCCATGGAGCATTTAGCGGTTTGGAATGTCCTTAAAGATGGCGAACCTCGATCGATTTCCGGGTCAGGCGAGGACCGAGGAGAAGAGGACGGATAAAATAAGCGATTGGAATCCACCCTTTGAGAAGCCTATAACGCCACAGCAGCCATGAGCTGTCAATCACTGACTTGTATCGACCAATCGAAAAAATTTGTATTCCCCAACTAAGAATCATGATTGGCTGGGACTAGTGGGAAATGCAAGACATCCAGACAGAGAGGGATGTTATCCAAATCAGAAATAAATTAATTTTGAATCTAATTTCTCTCATTTGGCACTAATAATTCCAGTTCAATGACACTGCAACAATGTTCTTGTGATTCTCTACCTTGCTGCCAAACTCAGGTCCATTTCCATAGGGTTTGCTGCCCCCTGGTGGTGCAGTGAAGGCAGCACAGCATCACACACAGTCTTTGTACAATGATGGCCACCAGCACACTCCTTTTTTAGCAGTATGTGAAAGTTCCATAAAAACACAGACGTCTGCATTGAAAAAAACAAAATAGTACTTTTATAAACTATGCTACAAGGACACATCCAGATAGCAACAGCAGGGCCAGTGTATTGCATATTGTACACGCAAAGCTACGTGCTTTCTCCAACAAACATAAAACCTGAGATTCAAACATCTTTTTTTTGCTGTACTATACACTGCAGAAGCAGCAATGCCAACTGAATGCTTGTGAGAAACGTGGACTCGAGATTCAATGGGGAACAACGCACAATAAAAAAACTCCACCACTGGTCTAACAATACAAACTGATTATATGCAGAGAGCTGCACAGAATAGCATCTGTTTCAATACACAGGTTCACAGGCGACAAAACACATGCACTCAGACACATTCACAGAAACTCACAAACTTTCTGTGTGTGTTCACATACAGTGAAGCACACACAGACTCACACCCTAAACTCTCACTCTGCACACACACGCAAACATACACTGAAATACACACTCACAGAAACTCATATATTGTACAGTATAAAACACACAGTAAAACAAACACACACACACTGAGAAACGCACATAAGTGTGTACACACAGTGACATACAGTACATACAGTGAAATGCACACACGCACACACACACACTGAGAAACACACAGAAGTGTGCACACACAGTGACATACAGTACATACAGTGAAATGCACACACGCACACACACACACACACACACACATACACTGAGAAACACACATAAGTGTGCACACACAGTGACATACATACACACAGTGAAATGCACACATGTACAGTACACACACTCTCTCTCTCTCACACACACACACACACACTCTCAGCGAGACACACACCCACACAATGAAACACACACATAAGAATACAGTGAAATAGACACATACACACAGTGAAATACACACACACACACACACACACACACACACACACACACACACACACACACACACACACACACACACACACACACACACACACACACAGGCAAAAATTATATGGAATCATGAGCAATGCAGATTAATCCCTTAGAGGATGTTCCAAAAATAATTCTAAATCCCCTTTAACTGGGGCCCAAAGCCAGGACTCTCACTGATGGTTTCATTTCTGATTGTCCTCCACTGCAGCAGAAATCTCAGGGTTAGGATCTATTTCTGCTCTGACAGTCACGGAATGAAGCCTCAGTAGTCTGTACTCAGCTTGAAATAGAGGAAATTACTGCAGACGGCCAGACCGCTACTGCTCACACGTCCTGAACCAATTATTCAGTTGTGATAAAAGGGGGAATCTGAAAGGACAGATGAAAACAATCCCTATCGTGGTTAAATGTAGATTCAACCCCATAACCCTGCTGCCACTGGTCAGGGGATGTGGCCCCCTCTCTTCAATCCTGAGAAAATTATTATTATAATTATTTAATCTTTGTAGAAAACAACCCTATATGTCCCCACAGTAAATTCCCTTCACAGAGGAAATGCCCCCCAAGCAACCCCCCTGCAACAAACACTTTCCTTGGCTTTCTTCAGTCGCATATTTATTCTGCTTAATCTCTTCTCTAACTCTTTCATCCCCTGGTCTCTTGCTCTTTCGCTCCACACCGTTATGTTTGGCCTGGGCACACAGTGTACATCAGATCTTGTGTTCCTCGCGGCACCCTGCTGATGAATTTAGAGGCCGCGCAGAAAGGTCAAAGGTGAGGTGGGCCGGCCGTATCGGTAAAGATGTTCCTTCCTTTGCACTTGGCTGATCAGAGAGCCACGAATGGAAGCCGGACCCCAAAAAGGCCAAAGGTTCTGAATAACTTAAAAACTTTCTACTGGAAATCAGTGTCGGTCAGACAGATGCGTCAGTTCGGATGTTAGTGAGCGGAAAGAACAGTATTTATGAATATTAATTACGCATTAATGTGCCTGGTGATATAACAGTTAGTATTATAAACAACTTTCAGTCTGCTCGCATATGTCCGCTTTCAAAAAACATTTATAAAACGTAATTATTCATTTATTTGATATTTTCCATACGGTGGTGAATTTGTTATCCATTTCATCTGTCGTTCTTTCTGTTTAAAGATGTTTGTCAGTGTGTGACCAGGTGTATTTGTCAGTGCGTTCGTGAGTATCTGTGAAAGACGCCAGTGTGTTGACGTGGGGGTGAGTGGGTATGTGCATTTGAATGTGTGCCGTGTGTGTGTGTGTGCGTGTGTGTGTGCGTGCGTGCGTGCGTGCGTGTATCGTAGTCCGTATTGGGGAATGTTGATGTTGACTGTTACTCTCTCACACGTTGATGGCGGGTTTGCACTCATGGTCGAAGACAAATGCCTCCTTCCGTACTCTTGCTAACCCTCTCCTCCTGCCCACCGAATTCGCCCCACACAAACGCAGGAACGACCAGGCCGAGCTGTTCAATGGCCTGGAAACAACCATGCCGTGGTTTTCAAGCTCGGTGGGGCACATCCCAGGTGCGACGCATCGGCTTCGGTTCCAGCTCGCAATTGAACCGAAAACCTTCCGGCTTGAAGTCAAATTGCATAACGGCCAGCTCAAAGCACTACAAGCACTGCAAATGTGCATGCCACGTGCACAACAGGTTAAGTACAAAGACACACCCTGGATGATTAGCATAGCCAATAGGGCTGTGATGTCACAGCTGAGGGGGGTGCTGATTATTGAACGGAGGGGTGAGGGGATCCCTTATTTTGGGGAAGGTGGGTGGGTAGGGGGCGGGGGACGGGGGGGGGTCACGGAGGCCTTGCTTTGAAGGCAGGCCTCGTGCTTCTCTCTATATGATGCAACTGCTTTTTTTATTTAATGAGGACACTGCTGGGAATTTCTGATTAGCGCTACCATTTGGCAGTAGCTGATTTTGGATCTATGTTTTTCCATTAGTTTATTTGTCTACCGATTAACTGAAAAAGGCTATAAAAGACCTGACAAGAAAAACAATGCTTTCGCAGGAGGTGGGTACATTGCTGGGCATTTGATTTAAAATGATCAGCCTATATATTACCCTGGTAGACACCAGAGCAGTTTTTTTTTACATTATCCATTTTGCACAGCTGGGTCTCTCAGGTTAAGCATCCTGCTCATAGGTATAACAGGATCTGACCCTAAAACCTCCAGCTAGTAAGTTCCGTTTGACTGAAACACATAAGTTCAATGTCTTGACACTTGCGACAAATTACTAGTAAGTTCCGTTTGACTCAAACACATAAGTTCAATGCCTTGACACTTGCGACAAATTAGCGTTTCCTTATTATCGAGGATAGGCATATGGCTCCCAATGAGGGATTTCTAAAAAGGAGATCTTTGCTTCCTATCATTTCTCAACAGTGGAAAAAGACAGATGTAGTCGCCACTATTTCCAGAAAATTCATCAGTCTCTCTCCAGATGCTTTTGCAAGTCGGTTCCAGTAACATTGCTTTGTTTATTTTGTGCAATGGTGTGGTTTCAGACATGTACACCGCATGTCCCTCATGTATCTGGTTGGCTCAAAGAGTCTCCCATGAGTCCCCGGGATTCTACGGGAAGAATCTTGTAAAAACGGGTCCCATCACCTCCTTACAGCACAGACAAATCAGATCCAGCTGACAGTAACCATTGGGTTGATGTGCACTCCTTTTATGGCTAGCCCATAACACAGCAAAATCCCACTAAATGAATTAGCTACGGTGGCTAGTTAGCTATTTGGCGAATGAGAGGTAAAACATGTAAAATTCCTCCTCTTCCCGCTAAAGGGCAACAAGGCTGCAATATTAAGGCCGGTAGCATCAGCATGAACATCCAGCTTCGCTTCCTGTAGATTTGAGACCCAAGCGGACCAAAAGCAGAACCAGGTTGTGTCTTGAAAGAAGCACAGACAGCCAGAAGGTAAATTAGTGCTCCAGCACAGGGTCTGTGAATCAGAAGAGGGAAACAGGACGGCGCCCACCCCTGCGTCGGGCACAGGCCGTGTGACATGCTAAAGCCTCGTCCACCACAACAACCAAGTGAGTTAGGCACTCGCTGTCGGCCTGCAGCGGTCATTCTCGCATCACCCAAACAAAATACCTACATTAATCACAAACAACTGTATCTCAATACCTGAAAAAAAACTTTCCATGGGTATATTTTGAACTGACACAGTTATAATATGAATGTTTTTTAAAGCTTCGGTTGACCAATTTACCACATTATTCTAGAAATCTGTGCGGCCGTACTTCGGACAGAGCCCCAGACTAGCAGGTAGCCTTCCTCATTCAGGTTATAAGACCAACAACTCCCTTAGTGCATCTTCCAATTATTTAGCACTGATTAAAAGGGATAGTTAAAACAGTTCTGGTTAAAAGCAGTTACGTTGTCAATGAAAATATTTCACATCTTCGTCATCAAATTTGTTGTCTCCTGACGGCGCGTGGTGAGTTTTTTTTGGTGGTAATCACAGTTCCATGTAATTCTCTCCAAAAAAAAAAAAAAAAGACAGACAAACCCAAGCAGAGTTGAGATAGACCCACAGCCTTACCTGAGCCCCACATTAACAGCCTCTGTCCTCTCTTCTTCTCCCTCTCGTTCCTTTTCCTCCAACTCTATCCACTCGCTTAGTGCTGTAACTTTGTTTCCCCAGGAGTGGAATCTCCGCGTGCGGGCAAGGGAACACCTGGAGAACTTTGGAAGCGCTGGCCTCTGCTGCGCTGCTGAACCCGGGAAGTGATCTTCCACAAGACTGGAAAAGCCCGAGTGGTTTTCCTCCGGAGAGCCGATGAGAACTCATACACAACGACCGACGCAACATGCAGAGTCCAGAGAGGAGGTGGGGGGAGAAGGAGAGAGGGAGAGAGAGGGAGAGAGAGAGAGCAAACATGCTGCACCGTCACCCTTCTCTCTCTCTCCCCTCTTGCGATTTTCACCCCTGTGAGAAATGTGCAAAGAGACTCCAGCAGCCAATCATGTTAGGACTTGAGTAGTTGAGGACAACTGTCAAGGAAAGTGTTGGGGGGGGGGGGGGTGGAGGTACAGGGAGGGTCGAGTGTCAATGGGAGCTCATAGGGCAGGGTGAGGCATTCAGACTTACAGTAGGAGGACAGGAGAGGAGAGGAGGGAGACGAACAGGGAGTCCTCGTTCCTCGTCCATCAGAGGGTTTTTCACGCTCGCTTTGAGGCTCACTCCCAAGCACTTCCTGCAATAATGATTTAATAACATTGCTATTGTTATTTTTTTATTCAGATAGCCTTATACACATCTTACATTTTACAGTTACAGTTATCCATTTTTACAGCTGGATATTAACAGGATCAGCTCAAGTAGTGACATTTAGCAGTCAAATTTGCTTGAGTGCAAGGACAACATTACAAACTAGAAATCTAACCTTTGACCTTTTCGCCTCCAAGACTTGTTCCATGAGTGCTGCAATGTGCTTCTGTCCTCGACCTGAAGGGATTGATGAAGGGTTCAGTAATTGGGCTACAGGTTCAATTCCAAGGTGGGAAGCTGGCATTATACCCTTGAGCAAGCAAGGAACCTGACCAGAATGACTCAAGTAAATAACTGAGAGCCCTGGTCCTTAAAACCACAAACACACACACACACACACACACACACACACACACACACACACATACACACACACACACACATACACAGGGCCCGCTGGATAAAACCATGAAGAATGAGCTCAGCCAACAAGCTCCACAAACACAACCCCTCACGGGCGCCCCATAGGAGCAGGGAGAATGGAGGGTACGGACGGACGGACGGGCAGACAAGCTGATGGACTTGTAGGGCAGATCTTGTCCGGAGCAAAGGAAGGTATGCGACGAGCAGCGGGTCTTGCAACTCGCACAGCTCCTGTCTCAAAGCTGTGTTCAAGTGGTTTCTTAAGCAGCACATGGATACAGAGCCTGTACACTGCAGGGCACTGCATCTGTACAATGACCTCAACACTGAGCTCAGTCAGTAAAGGTGTTCATCACAAGCACAAGTTTGAGTTGTTAGCCAACTATGACCATAGATCCACTGCAGCACATGATGCAGTGATTCGGAGCAGTAAGCACATTTCACCAGAGCAAGGCCTTCATATTGGGTTACAGGGAGACTGTGTACTTACCTCTCTCTGATAAACAGATCTTCCCGTTAAAGTTATCCTCAATAACTCTGGGGAACCCTCAGAAGGAAATATTTTTATGATGGTCCATTTAGAGTACTGTGGAAATTTTGTGTGTGTGTGTGTGTGTGTGTGTGTGTGTGTGTGTGTGTGTGTGTGTGTGTGTGTGTGTGTGTGTGTGTGTGTGTGTGTGTACACTTGACACATAATAGAGAAATAAATACACATATGCATGTACATATTTGCTTGCAATTTAGGTATTGCTCCTAGTTCATAATCAATAACTACTTTTCAGCCTTTTAATTCTGTATCAAAGTTATATTCATACTAAACAGCCTACAGCCTCATTTTTGCATGTCAATATTACTGTAATAAATGCATGAAATTAAAGCATTTTACCTTGGGTGTATAAAATTCATATAAATTAATTGTGGGCTGGCGGTTGTTATTTCGTCAAACATGGCTTTTCTTTAATTAATTTAATTTAATCATGTCTAACTTCATACGTACCTTTAAAAAGTCCTAATATTTTGTCACGAATATTCAATTACTGGATATAAAAATTATATATTATTAGTCTTCCACTTGGGGGCGGTGTAGAGTTTTGCATTTCCCGGGACGGCAAAGAGAAGGAACATGTGTTTTCCACCAAATTGTAATCGCACACTTTCGACATTAAACTGGCAGATTCTCAGGTAAAAGATTTGTGCGCCTTGTGTTTCAAACCAGGCGCAGATTACAGGAACCTCAACCATCAAGGCCTTTAAACAAAAACATGCCACATATATTCCCCCTCAATTTCTCAAAACACCGTCGCGTGTCTTAATATTGGAATGGATTTAAAAGAAAGCATTATATTTCCACCTAGCGGCAAGGCTAGTGAATTCCTGTACGCCCCAGTTTGTGAGCGCGCGAGTACTCAAGTGAATACGTCAGTCGTGGGCGGTGTCTGGTTTCGGAAGTAAATTCCCTATGGAAGATAGAATGGGCTTCAGAGATATTGACTATTTCTTGAAATCTGATTTATAGAATGAGCCGAAACGTTCCTGGATTAGCCTGTGTGGTACAAGGCAAGGCTATAGACCATATATCGCATGTTCCAATTTTAATTTTTTAAAGTAATGCATTAATGATTGTAGTTCGACTTATAGTACACTTTAACGGACTGCATATCCAGTACTGCAACGCACGGGTGATTCTCGACCAATAAGAAATCATCATCTCGTCTGTCTGCTCTGTGGCAGATGGGAGTAGGCTACTACTGCTGAAGACAGCTAACGTTAGCTTGCTAAGTAGAGAAGCCCGCCCGACAAGGTCAGAAACTATGCTACGGTTAACCACATAAAGCAATTCTAGCTTAGTCCTTCAAGCTAGCTAGCTAACGTTAGAAAAAAGTGTTTAAAAACGGAGCTGTGTGCTACTGCTGGCTAACGTTATATGACAACGTCTGGAGACAAGGCTGCTCATTCAGAGGGAATGATGGGACGTGGGGTTTTTAAACAGTGCCAGCGCTTGTATGTTCACAAAAAAAATACTAAAACGTAAAATATACTCGAAGCTGGTCCAGAAAAATGACATAGTTTGCGAACGGGCGTTATATTGAACAATCCGGGAAATTGACGGTAAGACATAATCAGTAGAAATGGTTTTTAAAAAAGAAGTTCTTGGCAAATTACTGGAATACAGTCAATTAGGCTACCCAAGTACGTAGTAACTGTTGACTAAACTGTTGTTTTCTCGCTTTCAATCGTTCAGACAGGCTTAGATGTATGCTACATTATGAGAAGGATCTGCTTTGTCTTGTCTGTTCTGTAGTGACTTTGATGACGTTTCTGTATGCACTTATGGTGTATTCAAATGAACTTGGAAGTCTGAATATTCCCGACTTCCGAGAAGAAAAAACTATTTGAACGTGACAATAATGTCACGTTCAAATAGTTTTTTCTTCTCGTTAATCGGAAATATTCCGACTTCCAAGATCATTTGAATATACCATTATTGTACATCGCTTTGGATAAAAGCGTCTGCTAAATGAATGTAATGTAATGTGATATATTTTTCATTTATAACATTCAGCGGTGGAAAGTCCAGTTTCAGAAAGTATAAATCCTCCGCAGTATTTGGTTCCAATAACCTGGATTTGCTAATTAGCGCAATTCTTCAATCAGGAGGTAGAACTAATTAGTGAAATCAGCTGGCTCATGAGTGAAAGAAGCACATGGCTGGATTTTTACTTTCTGAGCCCTGGATTTTCCACCTTTGATAACATTACACCAACCACAGAAAGAAAGGTGACAACCACCAGTTAATTTAGTAATAATAAATAAATGAATAAATAAATCAGTCAGCCGCCCACTGAAAGCCTGTTTTGAAACCTCTACATCAGGGGTGTCTTCGTGCTGGGCTAAAACAAAAACCTACCAGAGGTGGAAATCCAGGGGACATAAAGTAAAAGTCCTCCCCAGTATTTTGCTCCAATCACGTGGATTTGTTAATTAGCATAATTCTTCAGCGAAGAGGTAGAACTAGCCTAATTAGTGAAATCAGCTGACTGAGTCTATGGGTGGAAGAAACACATGGTAGGACTTTTACTTTATGTCCCCTGGATTTCCACCGAGCCTACCCATATCGGATCGTATCCGATAAGATCCGATACAGAACTGTTCTGTGACAGGAGCAGAATATTCCATATCCGGTTGTTGAAGGTAACTGGAGTTCCTTTCTGGTTTTGGAATTGTCTGGCCACAAAAATAAAATCAGGGCCACGTTCAATCCGAAAACTGTGTGCACCGTTTTTCCGGGTTTAATGACATGTTTCCTCGAAACGGGCTTTGAGATACGTTTTCTCTTGTTTGGTGGGTGTGTCAGAGGTGTTACCCAATAAGCAGGGACGTGTATATAAACCCCGCCGTATTAAAAAGGCAACTTTTGCGTAACACAACAGGGTGTTCAACGCACCACCGTTTCCGTTTAAATAAACGTTTTGCTATGTTTTGTCGGGGCTGAACGCAGCCCAGGTGTCTGTTGAACTGGCTGCTTGTTAAACGGCGTTTGTATAATAAAAGTAATACCTGGATTTATGATTCTAGTCTTAGCAGAGCGCCAGATTGCTAGATCTTTTTTCTAGATCTACGACCAAATGTACCTTTACCAGAGACGGCTACAAACCTTTGCCGACTGGCCTTTCCTGGAAGACTGCAAATGCACTCTTGAACAGGCGAGTAGCCTATCCCTTGTCAGAGTATGACGACAGTGATCTGAAAGGTAGTGGTACTTCTAAGGATGGTGCATGCTGGGATAATGCACAATAAGCCGTATGTTTCCCCATATGTTTTATGGCGAAATCGGTTGCTAGACGAAATTAATCAGTCTTTTCAGTCAACACGCGCGCAGCTAGAGGCTACTCTTCTAAATCCTTGCTTTTATTCGCCAGCGTGTTTGTTTGGAAAAGGTAAGCTAGTGCCATTTTCTCATGTTTGAATTATAGGCCTATTTGACATGACGTTCTGGGACTGCACACGTTCACCCTTTTAAACGGGACTCTTCTGGCGTTGAAAGGGTCGTTGAGACACAGAAGTGATTAATGTGGCAGCAGGTGTAGGATTTTGTTGCGGTTTGTCCCGTCTCGTTTTCACCCTGCCCCTTGCTGCCGGCTGAAGTGCCTGTTGACAGGACTCTAAAAGTGACACGCTCCACGTGATTTGCTAATGATACCGAATGTTTTTATTGGTTCGACATCGTTGTGTACCTTGGACTAAAATCACTGGTACAAGACTCCAATGTATGTCCTGCATGTTTTCTGTACAGGTTCCAGTTTGTGAATTATATTAACCTATAAATGGACAAGACATTTTTTGCTTATTGGGGAAATTGGGTGTGACCATTATGGTTGCGTTGGCTTAAGCTGATAAACCAACCTCTTGCCTTTTCGTGCGAAACGGATGAAGCTGGCCTTGGATTGTTTAGTGCTTGGGTGGGGGTGGACCTGGGGAAAACTAAGTTGCTACTGGGAAAGGACTTGTGGCAGTCCTCTTTCTGGAACAAATATTCAGAAATGCTGTAGTGATGTGGACCCTGGGCACTAGGCGATGAGACCATAAGAACAAGGTTCTTTCTCTAGTCATATCTCATGGCACTTACAGAAATGGTTGGGGTTACCCTCCTGATAATCCCCTCTCAGATGATTGGCTGTACCGGTCCATTCCTTGCATGCTTTACCCATCTTGTTTCTCCAGGCCATCGCTTTATATGAGGATTGGTTCTCAACTGAACAATCTGCTTTAATATAGGAAAGTTGATGATGGAGAGGCGTTTCAGTGAATCGTGGCAGATGTTGTGTATAGTGGCTCTCTCCCCTCAGATGGCAAAGGCGGGGTTAGTCCTCTGCCCCAGATGTGGCCTGCTGCTGCTTCTTCTGTCTGAAGGAACTGGAGGGGTGGGAGCCTACGGACGACCTCTGGTAATTTGCCGTAATTTACTTATGTTGTGGAAATGCAAGAATTATTCAAGCTAAAATGAATAGAGCTATTTCAAATTTCCTGGGCTGTAATCCGTCCAGAACAGGCCCACATGCACCCGGTGTTGCACGCTGGCTCTCTGAACTTGCTGCAGAGAAGGTAAAATTAGAACACTCATTCAAGTCAACTCGGTGCAGTTATCCAGCTAACTCGGTAATCCTGCTTCGTAGTATAGCCCCCCAATTGTATGCTTTCTTCCCTTCCCTTGCTTCAAGGGGGGAATCTCCAAAATGCTTGGATGAAAGCCACACCAAGTACCATTCGGTTCCAATTTATGAAAGGGGAGGGAATTGTATTCCCTCACTCCCTTGTTTTTCCTCCCTCCTGCCAAGGGTATAAAATTCAAGCTTCCAACAAGAATGGAATCCCTCAATGGAATGCTCCATGTGAAGAAGACTGGCCGTGACCAAATACGATCCCTTAACCCCTTTGAGTCGACTTCGTCAAAAAGATTTTGAGTGGGCGACTTTTTTTCACAAATGGGGGCACTTAAAATACCAGGATGAACCCCTTATTTCCGGGGTTTTGTTGAAGGAATTCAGAAGCACACTCGTCCGCAAAACTGCACTCATTTGAAAATTTCAGTAAGTAACCCTGAAGTAAAAACGTAAAATACATAGTGTATGTGCATATCTATGGTACAACTACTCTTTTTATTTTTGTTAATTCAATGTTCATTCATAATCTACACTTTGTAACCATCATCATATGTAAACTGTTTAATATAGTCAGTAAAAAAATTGTAAAATATATTACGACTTCCTCACTAGTTTGGAAAGAGTTTTGCGGGATTTCATTCGCTTGCTTGCAAAGGGGGGGACAGGGGTCTGAGTAGACAGCGGACAGGGGATCGGGAACAGGGGTCGTATTCAGTCATGGCCACTGACTGCGTACAGTTGAGTGTGCTTGCAGAGTACACTGGATGAGAAAATTAAGTAGGCAATTTTCTCTAAACGTAGTGTACTTAAAATCTCTGGATAATGTACTTATTTTCAGGGCTGTGTCTGAGCCCAATCTACTGCGTTCTGTGTACCCTGTTCTAGAATATTGTGTACTGCTTACTGCATACTGTTTACTGACATGCAGAATGCAAAAGAAATTCCTCAATATTATTTTCAGCAAAAATATGGAAATGGGGATATGAAGTACACTGCATTTAGAGAACATTTTACATGCATGTTCGCTTTATTTTTAGGGTATTTGCATCCATATCCAGTGATCCATGCAGGAATTTCCCAAGTTACCACTTATGAGGGCCCCTTGGGAAATAAAAGTTTGCACTGGCCATTCAGTGTACTGTAGCCTTTAAGTAGGAAGAATTTGGTCCCTCTTTTGTTGAAGTTTTACCAGCGTTTAATCCTCCTGGGAATATGGTGTTGAGTTTTCTAATCCAATATCTTTCTGTCCTACATCTGTCCTCCTGTGTCCAGTTAATGTTCGAATGCAGGCCCAATATTTCTACTAGTCCTTTTTTAAGTCCATGGTGTAGGAAATGAGCCACTATGTGTGTCTGTTTTTCTATGATTTTTTTATGTTATATATGTGTTGTGCCAATCTGGTCTTAATTGTATTTCCTGTCTCTCCTACATATTTTATGTCACAGTGTTTGCATTTTGTCATATATGCAGTTATATGTGTTAACTGTGAGTGTTTGTTTAATAAGGCATGTTGTGGTTGTAGTGTTGGTTTTTCACTGTAGTGGCCTGTTTGTAAAATACCGGGCCTTGTGTGGGTAAAATGTTGATTTCCGGTTGGTTATGCACAATGTTGGTTTACTACATACCAGATGATTCTTAAGGTTTTTGTTTTTTTTGAAGGCCGAAATGATTTTGTATTCTTGGAGCAGGTCTGTGTTATGCAGAATCCTGGCCAGGGTCCGTTTAATTTTTCCGTTCGCTATTTGGCTGAATGTCGAGTAGGTGGTGATAAGCGGAATGATTTTTCTAGTATCCTGTTTTGTAGCCAAGAAGGTTTTCCAAATCTGTCTGAGGAACGATCTGGAATACCCCCTTGGTTTTAATGCATTGAAGAGGGTCTTGGTAGCATCCTCAAAGTCTGTAATTTGTATGCAGATTCTGTTGAACCTTAGCAATTGGGATTTAATCAGATCGCTGAATTTATGTTTCGGGTGGAGACTGTCCTTGTGTAAGAGTGCATGTGTGTCTTTAAAAAAAAAACTTTAGTGTCTAATGTGTATGTTTGGGGAAATGAGGGCCCCTTCTATGTGGTATTGTCCAAAAAAATCTGTAAGTACATAGTGTGTGGTGTGTTTAATTGGGATGGATGTATGGTGCGTGTTGAGGATCTGTATGAAGTGTTTGAAATCTTATGTCTCCATGTTATGTCTCCATGTTCCCCAAATGTCATCTAAATACCTAAAATAATTAGTGGGAAGTTTGGGACATTTTTCAAATAGTCTCCTCCCAATGCACCATGTAAATGTTGGCATAAACCGGTGCAAATTTTTTTGCCCATAGCTGTGCTGCTGGTCTGTAAGAAGAATTATTTATTGAATTCAAAGTCATTCTTGGTGAGGCTTATCTCCAGTAATTGCAAGAGGATCGTATCCGGTCGATTGTTGTCCGGGTACTTTTCCATCCATGTTTTTACCGCTGTTAATCTCGCTGCTGTGTTTATGTTGGTGTATAGATTATCTATGTCTATGGTGAACAGGATGGCTTCTTCAGGTATTTTGGTGGTTTTTATTTTGTTTATGAAATCATGTGTCTTTGATGTGGCTTTTGTGTTTTGTGGACAGTGGATTGAGAAAAAAATCTAAATATTCAGCTATCCTATAGGATTCTCTGTTGCAGTCTGAAATAACAGGCCTCCCTGCTGGGACCTCATATATATGGGTCCATCTAATTTTGTGTAATGTGTAATGTTGTGTAGTTGTCTATAGGCTTCCTGAGTGTATTATGTATTATGTTCTGTCCATAATAACTATGGTACTTCCCTTATCTGCCAATGAGTTTTGAGTTTGCTGACAGCAGCAGCAGAATTAATTCTGAGGTGCACAGTCACATCGTCAATAAAGATGGCTAAAAGTGAGCCAGTTCTTTGGATCATGAGCAGTTCCTTCTCCACACATCTGTCTTAAGACTTTGTTCTAGAACTCCACAGTTAATGTACTTTTTAGCAAAAACTAACCTGGCTGTTCTGTTGAGGCTTACCGGTGGTTTGCATCTTAGTGAACCCCTTGTGGTTATGCTAGGGTAGTCTTCACTTTATTTTAATCTTTGTTGTGCCTACATCCTGGAGCTTGTTCTTCATCTGGGGTGGGTTTCCTGAAACGTCTCGTAGCGCAAAAAATGTAAGTATGTCTTGCAGAGCATTGTGAGGTTCACGAGGGTTTCCTGACACGTGTCGTGGCCCATGTAGTACATGAAATGTGTCGTGAATTCACAACATCTTCCAGCGTGTCATGAGACTAGAAGAATCTTTTCAATGCGATGGTGCCGACATTGAGAGTGTGGTTAACAGTATTCATGGTTGTAAGTACTGAAAAGCTATGAACACTGCATGCATTCTCCCACCCCACCGCCCCATCAAGAACTGTATCAACATTCTTGCATTACTTGGACTCTGCTTTCTCATTATGAGCTGATAATGGGCATATACAGTACCAGTCAAAAGTTTGGACACACCTACTCGTAAAGTTTTTTTTCCGTTATTTTTACTGTTTTCCACATTTTAGAATAGTAAAGACATAAACACTATCAGATAACACAAATGGAATCATACAAAGACCCCAAAAAAAGTGTAAAACAAATAAAAAAACGTCTTATATTTTAGATTCTTCAAAGTAGCCACCCTTTGCCTTGATAACAGCTTTGCACATTCTACCTGGAAATAAGGTATCAAGAGTCTTTCGATATCCTTTTATACAGAGTCATGATGGCATCACCTGTTTACCTGTGGAATACCTGTTTACCACAGAAGTTGGTTGAGAGAATGGCAAGAATGTGCAAAGCCATTATCAAGGCAAAGGGTGGCTACTTTGAAGAATCTAAAATATAACACTTTTTTTGATTTGTTTGCATAATTTAATGTGTTCTCATTGTTTTGATGACTTTACTATTCTAAAATGTGGAAAACAGTAAAAATAACGGAAAAAAAAACTTTACGAGTAGGTGCTATTCTTGATCTTGTAGCATGCTTTGGTTAAAACAACCCAATTTAATGTGAATTCAGTTGAATTTCAACCCTGCACTGTGTATTCTTCCATAGAGTACTCAAGTGACTACGTCACACTGGTTTCAGAAGTGACTTCCCCATTCATTTAGACCATAGACATTAACTAAAACTTACTTTTAAACAATTTCTAATCTTACCATCAATTTCCTGGATTGTTCAATATAACAAAATATCGATTTTCTGGACCAGCTTCGAGTATATTTTAAGTTTTTAGTATTTTTTTTGTGAATATACCAGTGCTGGCACTGTTTAAAAACTCAACGTCCCATAATTCCTTCAGGACGGTTCAATGAAGTAAAATGGCCGAATTAGCAAGGTGGTATGGGTGGTATGCACTGCCAAAGATGCCCAGACGAGATGATATCTGATTGGTCGAGAACCGCCTGTCTGTTGCAGTAATGGATATGTAGTCCATTAAAGTGGACTACAAATCATTACTTTAAAAACTAAAACTTGGAACATGCAATGTATGCTCTATATCCTTATACCACACAGGCTAATCCAGGAACGTTTCAAGAAATTGTCGATAGTCTCCGAAGTCTTTCTTTATCTGTCATAGGGAATTTACTTCCGAAACCAAACTCTGCCCATGTCTGATGTATTACATGAGCAGTGCATTCTTTTATCACATGCACAGCTAATTCCTAGCATCCTGCACATTACTGCAGGGCCCTCTGCATGCACTGTGCATTCTTCCATCACATGCAGAAATAATTCCCAGTATCCTGCACACTACAGCAAGGCTATTGAGGCCACACTACTGCATTTGAGCCTGAGGACTACATCCATTTTGAATCAATTTTTTTTTTTGGGGGTGTGGGGTAGGAAATACATTTATTTTATTCAACATTCATGTTTTTTCTTCAATGAAAGAATCCATTAGTTATACTCACAGTTTGCATAGATGTCCGCTTATGACAAAACAAAATGTTTATATTTATGTATGCATATTACGAGGTAAATACAGCTAGTACAAATAACACCAACATTTCCCGTTAATTCCCATGGAAAGTTTTCCACCTTTGAGTATTCCTGGAATTTTGCAACCAGTTCAAAATTCAGTGTATTTTTAGTGTTGGCTGGAATGGGCTGGTTAATTAGCCCCCATTGTTACGCAATCATTCAGAATGTTCAGTTATGGATATTCCAAACACACCCGTACATGTCTGGAATCATTCAGAATGTTCAGTTATGGATATTCCAAACACACCCGTACGTCTGGCCAAAATGGCAGTCATCATCTTCTTGAATGTGTGTCTTTTAATACCTGCTTTCCATTTGCGATCGCTCATTTCCGTGATGAAGTGGACCGCACCTCCAGAGAACTTGAGCTCTTGTCTGCGATCAAGCCTAAACAGTCTGCTAATGTGGAGAACTAGACATCCTTCACAAAACCTGGGTATTGTGTTTAAGATCCTTCCAGGATAAGCAAGACACCTGTGGTTTGCCATGCCTTTTAATATTCCTATTGTCTGTCCATTTTTTTTATTCAACCGGTTTCCTCTTGCAATAAATGTACAAAATTATACCCAAGTGGTTTTTCCTTGAGTTTGTTGCAATACCTTATATTGGCCAGCAGATGGAACTGTAGTATCAAGGGCAGCGTTCATTTTTCCACCATGAATTTATCGCTCATGCAAGTTGAACAGGCTTTTTAGAAACGGGGCCACAGTTTAAGATTTCTTAAGGGGTATCTGCTTGCTTCCTCATTTTAAGTCCCCTGAGCTGAACTTGGGGATGGGGGGCTATTTTCCCCCACTCTTGCTGAACTTTAACCCCAGACAGATGGCTCTAAAGCCCCTCCCCCTTGTTTCAGTACCAACTGTTGCCAAGTAACATCTGTCACACATGAGCGCTGCTCAGAATGGAGGAGAGGAATGGGTTGTCATGGGGAGTGAATGGGAGGACAAAGTTGATTATTTGGTGCGAGGATCCAGGGCAGTTTGGGTCTGAGGTATACTGGTGCAAGATGGAGGAGGAATTTGATGGTGGGGAAGGTAAACGGATGACTCCTGTCGTGTCCGAGGGAAGAACTGACACTACTGCACATGCCAAGAAAAATGACTGGCTTGGGTCTGGGGTGTGCAATTTGGTGTGAGTGTGTGAGTGTGTGAGTGTGTGAGTGTGTGAGTGTGTGAGTGTGTGAGTGTGTGAGTGTGTGAGTGTGTGAGAGTGTGAGAGAGAAGCGAGGTGGGAAATGTGTTGTGATCATTGTGATCCACCCCACTGCCTTGGATTAAGTGGGGTGGCGCTTTGACATTGAGCTCTGATCAGCGGCTTAACCATCCATCCCCACATAACAGCAACAAAAAAGAAAGAAAGAAATCCGTGATGTAACATTCACATGCAGGTAGATCTGGTTTATTGTCACACACATATTGTGATACACCGCCCCATGTTACATAGCGTTTGCCGGGCCGTTGCAGGCTGACCAGCTGCAGCCTCTGGGCCCACCACTGCCAGGTGCTGTTGGGCATTCTGTGATGACGTGTTCGCGCACACATGGGTTTGCATTCATACGACCCACTTTATTTCTCACAAGAGCATCTGCAGCCCTGTGCCATCCCCTTTTTGCATATAGCTTGTACTGCATGTTTTATTTAAGCAGTCTGCGGTGCGTGGATGGGCCCCGCGGTCTCTGATCAAATCCAGACCGTGCCAGTGTGGACTGGCTGGTAGCTCTGCAGGTCAACGTGCAACTGCCGATTTGCGTCAGGGTGTACGGGAGGGTTCAGTAGTTTTGGAGTCTGCATTTCATCGCTATATCTAGCAACCCCCCGCTGGTCAATTGAGCCCTCGTGGACTGCATGTGAAAGCCACATATGACCGGTCTTCCTCCGACTCCACTCTATGCGGGCTTGGATGTAGTCTGCAGTGTAGAGAAGCAGGCTAGTAGCACCACATGTTTCTGAGAAAAACCATGGATGTTTACGCTCCCGAATCAGCAGTGGGTTTCACACATGACTTCGGTTGTAGACAGTTGGCCACTCCAGATTAAATTGATATGGTCAGCCCCATGTTTGGCACCAAGTTTATAGAAAAACGAATAAAATAAAATAAAAGGCCAAAACATTGCATTAAAGAAAGATTAATTTACATGGATCTAGACTAAAGAGATGGGATAAAATATACTGTGTGGATCTCTAAAGTAAAGTGTAATGTGATGTAAATCAGAATTTATATATGGATTATGACTGCAATCCAAAGCCTGTCATCATAATCCAGGGATATAAGTTGTCAATTTTATGCTATTAATGCAGATTCTGTGCTTTAATATCTGTAATTTTCTGTAAAACATTTTAATTTGGACTCAGAAGTAAAGCTGCAGTTCCTGTTATGGTTCCGAGTATGAACTGGACCCAAATGCAAGACTCAACACACAAGGAATTCCAATAACTCCAATAATTTATTGCTTCGACAAGAATTCCTCCTGAAGCATAGGGAGAGAGACAGACAAGACAGAAACCAGGTATGGATTAGCAGGGGATCAGCGGGAGCAGGTGAGGCCAGGGACTGGATAGTGGCAGAAATTGGATGCACACACAGCAGCAGGTTGGCAGAACCGCAGCACAGGCAGGATGCATACATAGCTGTAGATGGGCAGAACCGGAGCACAGGCTGGATGCACACACAGCTGCAGGCTGGTAGACTTGGAGCAGACAAAGTTAGTAACAGCGAGGCAGGACAGAATGAACAGCGTGTTAACGTTGTTCCTGGCGGAGCTAATTAAAGCTGGACAAGACTGGAAAATAGCGAGTAACGCTGATTCAGAACGAAAGCTTTTCAGCAGGCAAGACAGGACTAGATACAAAGTATCCACGAGACAAGACCAGGGTATTACTACAAAGAGACTTAACGAACTGGCACAGGACAAAGAACACCGGGTGACTAAATACAACAGTTAACAAGTATCACAATTAAGTGCCGCGTGCGAATGTATGCGTGAGTGATTAACGGAGCAGAGAGTGTGCAGAATGCATGCAGAGAGAAGGAAAGGGATAGGCGGATAAAGAGTAGTGGAACAGAGTGACACGAAAGGGAAAACCACGCCCAACCTGCAGCACGAGGGAAACAAACAGGGATACAAACAACACGATACGAGAGGAAACAGGTAAAACATGGGACACAAAAGGACTAGAGTGAGAGCATAACAGTTCCATCCCAAAATAATTCTAAACTGTGGCTGTATCCAAACCAGAGCCCCATCTACTGCGTCCTGTCTCCTGTGTACAGTGTACTGGCAGATGTGTGCTGTTTAATGTGCACTGTTTAGTACGCGACGTGCAGTACACAAAAAATATCCTCCATACTATTTTCCAACTGTACTGTGGAAGTGTAAGACGTCCCACCCTTGCGTGGACATGTCACTGGTTGTTTTTGCTGTGATTGAAGGAATGCGTCAGCAAAGTTGCGCCTCATTTTTTAAAACGAAACTGTGCCTCATTTTTTAAAGCGAAGCTGCGCGTCATATTTATGTGACCAAAATTCTTGTATATTTAACCTGATCTAACCTTGGCCCACAAAAGGAACTTTTCACCTAGTGCCTACTCGTCTTATTTAAGTGTTAATATCTAAAAAAAATACTCAAAGCACATCCATGGTTTAATGTTCGAATTAAAGAAGCCGTATCATTCAGAAATTTGCAACAGAATGCAGTTATGTCACAATCATCACCTACAGTATATACATAATATGCCTAAAAATGCGTGGCTTAATGTTTTTACATTAAAAAAAATATGTACAAAAGAATGTGTTTTTACATAACAGCAACAGCAACGTATTACAGCTGGAAGTGCTATAGTTGCTCGCTGTGGAAATGTCGACTGTACTGGACTTTGGCGAAATGTAATAAGAAACTTTTCAGGGTTAACCAGAAAACTGTTAGCTTAATGCCACATAGGATATTTGTTCTCATAAAACATTTTTATAGCAGAAATTCTTAGGTCTCTACTAAACCGAAAGTACATCGGGTACTGTATATAGTACAGTAAGCAATGGAAAAACACAGAATGCTTATTTGTACAACGTTTTAAAAATATATTATTGTTCCTATATCAGAACATGATTTTAGTGTGTATAAAGGGTGCATTTTATTGTCTGTAACTATAGAAAGATGAAGGTTGTCAACATGGTTTGGGCTATTAGCATCCTGCTGTTTTATTGCCCTGCACTGCAACTGCAAGAGGTGTAGGTGTTTTTGCAAGTCGTGACCATTCTGAATCAGTTTTCTTAAAGCTGTAGTTTATAATTTCAGAGAAACATGATTACTGTAATGTGGTCGGTACCGACTACCACTAGGGGGCAAGGTTACATCAGGTTAAAGTGTGCTGAAAATTATGTCATACGGGTTTTAAGTATACTACTGAATTTCCGCCTAATTAAGCCTACTTAATAGTATGGAAGGGTGCTGATTCAGACAGCTTGTGATTTCAGATGTGACTGTTTGGAATCCATTTTGGGACCAAAACTGAAGCTTCTCATCCAATTGCAAGCAATATACTCCAGTTTTAAAAAATAAAGTAAAATGTTCAACTGGAATCTAAAGATTATATTAAATGAGTAGTGTCGCTAGTCCTACTTTAGGGGGCTTTAGCCCCCCTAAAATTTACTGTAGCCCCCTAAATATTTTTTAAGCCACTAGCTTTAAACATTAAAAAAAAAATTTCAGAGTGATTTGACAAAATGTGCCATCAAGACTCATAACGCACATAGGAATGTCCGGCGCTAAGACCCGGGGAAGGCTGCTATAGCCCTAATCTAGTGCAGCCATTGGTTAGAGAGTGCAGTGTGGTGCACGCACTGAGCTGCATGTCCGCTAAATTCAAATGACCGCTGGAGAGTGGGTTGTCAAAGTGAACGTTCTAATGCTGATGTACCAATCACTACTGGTAGCTACTTGAGCTCGGGAAGTTTGGTAACACCTGGCTAACGGAATGTGAGTAACGTTTGTGTAAGCACTCATTCCAGAGGGTTAAAAACATTCAGGGACTGTTAACGTTAGCTACGAATGCATTTACTCCGTAGATCTGCTCTCAAGTGCTACTGCCAGCTGGCTCCATACTGTAGAAAAAATATGTAGCCAAGTAAGTTCAAACTACTTTATGTTCATGCTCCTTGTAGACTATTCATCAATTGTACATAGGTTATGCCACTATTTTAGAGTCATATGTTGAGCAGCCAGAGCCTACTGTTGATGTTTTACGATGTGTAAAACAACTTGACTTAGCTTGTATCAAGTAAAATCATGCTTTGATTCTTATTCTTACATGCATTATGGGTATAACTGGGTTGACAATATGACTGTAAACCCTTTAGTTGTTTACAGTCATAACCTGACTTGCTTTAGTACATATCCAGCTGTAAAAATGGATAGCCTACTATGTATAAAAAACGTTTTTTTAAAAGTTCTATAAGTCTATCAGGATAATTGCGCCTGCCAAATGCTAGTAATGTATTATTAATAGCAGTAAATTGGTGTGATGAAAACACAGTTTGTGTTTAGTTAACCAGCAGCCCGTCTGCTGAATGTACAGGAATCATGGAGACAGACAGACAGACAGAGCCAGGTTCTGGGGGTTTTGGACATTGTGCCCCTCCTCTCCTCCAGTTTTGCACAATTAGGCACCATTGTCTTTTGCGCTCGTGGCAAATACGGCTCACGGTTTCAGAGGAGGGTGGATTCCGCATGCACTCAGATTGCAAGGGTTCTCTCTCTTTGAAGTCCCCCTCAACTCTCCGCGCATCATCCGGGGGTTAAGCTCTTGTCTCAAAAGCCGCCATCCTGACCCTAGACCCTTGGATGGAGGGGGTGGGGGGATGGTACAGAGGAAAGACAATGGGGTTCTATAGACCCCAGAGCCAAAAGCATGGTGAAAGCGAGGCGGTCCAGGCCCTCTGTGTGAATAGGAGAGAAAGTCATTACACCAAAGGCCTGCGTGCGGTGTGGAGTCACAAACCCCAAAAATTGGCGATGCTGCCGTGCACCACCAGTATCACGCAGGTTCAAATCATTTATAGTGTTTGCAGTGTCAGCACTTTTGCTTGTTTCATGCAAGTGCGCAGTTTACGGGATGTGGTTTACAGCCGCTCCACAAATTGCTACGGCCAAGTGCGTGCCATTCTCCGAGACTGCCAACCACAGTCCAAGCCGACAGTCAGGACTCAGAGCCACACCCATAGGGCCACGCCACTCACTGGATCCCAGCATGTTGCGCTTTTTAAAAGGAGTACAATAGACACAACAAGCATTCATAAATCGGTCTTGTAATGCACAATGGTGGAACGTGTCTTCGGAAGATCCACCTTAAACCTGTTTTTTGGCTTTGTTTTTAAATGGTTGTGCACTTATTGACTTACAGAGCTGGGGAAAGCTACACATGTTAAATTAGAATGGCATCTGTATGAGAAGTCAGGTAACCCCCCCCCCGCCTGCCCTCCCCTCATTAGAAAAAGTTCTAGGTGCCCTTTAGCAGAATATAACATTTTTATCAAGTTTGAACTAGAAGAGTGGGAACATGCAAAAGGAGCTTTATTTATGTCTTAATTATAAGTATTTAAATGCAAGTTCACTCATCAAGTGGTGTTTTTTGCTCAAAACGTTCTAATGCAAGATACCAGGGTATTCAATATGGTAGTAGTATCTAACCGTGACAGATGGACAAACAGACAGACAGATGTTACCAACTGAAAGTTCACAACCTGAGACAGAACATGCCCCATCTGTCCACCAGGTTCTTAAGCCCCTCCCCTGCCCTCTTGGCTTCCACGCCCAGTATCCACCAGGACATTCTGCCCTGTCTGTCTGGTTTTATTCAGAAGCGCATCTTGAGAAATATATCTTCCCCGATGTTTCTTTCATTTGTTCCTTCCCTTCTCAACTTTTTTATTTTTATTTTTTATATATACATGCATCGCTGTGCATTTGGGTTCCATTCTGCATTTTGGTTTTTTTATCTGAACATTTATTGTAGTTATACTTGCCCTTGAGTATATTAGAGCACAGCAGGTATGGATAAAAACTGAAATTATCATACCATTGAACGGACGGATTTTTAATTTTCCCAGCATTCTTACTGTGCCCACACACATATGCATCCGCACACACGCACTCCATAGTGGCAATAGCTAAAAGGACAATTGCATTTACTGACCCTGACCCTGGATGACCCCTTGACCCCTGTCACCTTTCCCCAGACTTGGTGGTCTGTGTAAGACTGAAGCAGAGCATGTGAGGTCAGATATCTGATAAGAAATGCTCTCTGTCCTCTGCACCAATTTCCTCTCCTCAAATGTAAGGAGAGCGTCCTTCATTGCTTATAACCCTGCACATCTTAATGTATGCACTCCCAGAAGAGTTCCCAGGGCTTTGCTTTACGGCACTGTTGCCCTGAGTCCTGTCTGTCTACTGAAAAGTGCAACACAACTCTTGTCTTGTTCTTGTTAACTGCCAGGGCCCAGGTCTGACAGTATTCCTCCAGCAGAGCCAAACTGTCCCCGTCTATCTTTTTCTGCCTTTCTCTCAATTTCTATCCCTCATGTGCATACTGTCGAGCAGCTCTCCTTCAGACGGGTGGACCCTCCTACCTCTCCTTTCTTTTTGTGCCTCCTTCCAAAAGGGCCCCATCTGTCCCTCCTTTCTGCCCATTGTGGAGTCTCAAAGCCGGACGACTTCCACAAAGAGGAGGGCGTGCAGTGGGGGGCCAGAGTAAACATGACAGCATCCAGATCCCATTAGAAGCTCTTTAACTCCAACTCACTCTCGCTCACGTGAGTGTCGAGGGAGACCAGGCGTAACCCATGCCCCGCTACCCCCTGAAAACTCACCTCTCCCCTCTGCACTCATTTTTCAATCTTTTCAATGGTTTTTACTCTTCTCATCTTCCATGCCGCTGCATCTTGCTCACCCTTTTCATTTTTCTTACTTTATTCTGTTTTTTTCCTTTTTCCTTCTCCCTTTCTACCCCTTACCCCATCTCTCTCTATCTCTACATGTAATTCTGGAACCATTGCAAAATGAGTTCCTCACTCTGGATAAGAGCATATGTAAAGTAATGAGTTCCCAAAAGTTTGTAGAGGCCATATTTAAATGTCTGGTGCATTTTGGGAGTCCCCTGTTTCTGAAGAAATCTGCTTGTCTATGACCGCGAGTGGCAACATTTCCAGGGATAATGATGAAAGATTAGAGATCAATATCTAACATAGAACCTCCATTCTGTAGGGTCAGCAAACGGTGGCTTTGGTTGACAGCCACAAGTCCGGGGCGCAGCTTTAACAGTGCACAAGCCTGATCACATAGATCACAGCACTGTTCTCAGGAATGACCACCCGCTCCCTTGAAATAATTGTCTTTTCTACCACGAACATTTGAACATTTTGAGACCTTCGCTTCCGTCGCAACTTCCTGCGCAGCACTCTTCCTTAACAATCCCTTCTTTTGTGGTTCTCTTTTGCTCAGCAACTCACTCTGTCCATCCTCCCTCCCACATTCTTGCACCCGCTCAACCTAAAAACTCTTTCAATTACCCTTCAGCCCCGTACCCCCTTCCCACCTCCTCACCCCCCAGTCTTCTCCTGCACCCCACGCCTCCCTGTTCTTGCGTGTGTGTTTTTTGCTGAAGAGGAGGTGGAGGAGGATCACGGTGTTAGTCCCAGCTTAAAAGCGAGGGATTATTGCAGAGCAGACACTGATTAAACCCTTCCAGGCCCTGCTACGGCCCCATTAATACAATCTTAATCACAATGCTTTATCCCTCAATCTCGTCCCTACGGCTCAGGACCTTTCATTTAGCGTGGGTCGGAGCTGTTTGGTCACTGGATTAGCACAGCTGAAAGGAGGGGGAGAGAAAAACTAGAGCGCTTCGGGCAGCACTTTAATGCTCCATCATCCCTCCCTCTCATCCCTCCATCCCCCATCTCACACTTTTTAATCAAGTAACCCCCCGCCTGTTCTCCTGAACCAGATATTCTCGCTTCCTACACCCCCCAAGGATGATTTGAATTAGACTAATGTGTGCGGTTTTTCTCTGTTGCAGTTGGACAAGAAAAATTAGGGAAAAGGAATCAATATTAAATAATATTGCCTTCAGTTTTCTTGCTACCACTTTTAAGTGCTGGTAAAGCTTTTGACTTTACGGTTAGCAGTGGAGTAGGCCTCATTTTCAAAAGTGGGGATGGGCTCGTGCGTACTCACTAGGGAGTGAACAATGTTCCGTCAAATGGGGAGCAGGACCTCAACCACGCCTCCACCCTCAGACTACGCCTATAGCAGTTACACTGAAAGGAGCCCCACTTTAGTCACTCTATGGGTGAATCCGATTGACAGGACAGTCATTTATCATGATCGGAATGTGATTATTCTTGTCAGCACTAGCAGAGTAGAGCTAGCAATTTGTCAGTATCAAGGCATAGCATTGTGTGTAACCCTAACCCTAACAGAATTTGCGGGTTATGATTGGACATATTACCACCACATAGGCTGGGGCGTGGGTCACGCAGTCGCCCCCTCTCTTCTGGAGAAAATGAAGGCAATCCCAACTGTCCTGGAACACTCCTCATGCCCTTGGTGATGTAATAATGTTGTTGTTACATCATCAGTGGTAAACGTGACAGTGTTCTGATGAAATGATGCCATTATTATATCCTCAGCTGTAGAAAGATGAAGAGTTCCAGAAGACTTACTCGAGCTTCATCTGTTCATCTGCCATGATGACAGCACCAGGTTTTGCTTTTCTGAGCTTTTCAAATTCGGGGCCACTCTTACAACTAGCCGTGAAGTAACAAAAGAAATATACAGATGTAGACTCTAACCATATTGTATTTTAATTTATTTTTACATTTTAAAGCATGCAATGTTCCACTTCTTCAAAGAGCTACAACATGTTAACATTTCTGTGATACATTAATCATTTGTATATGAATATTAATCAAACGTAAAAGCATGTTTAAAAAAGAGAAATCGGATGTAGATATTTTTATATTTCTGTCTCTCCTCCCCTTTCCGGCTCCCTATACCCAAAATATGAATCAACACCACTCTCACCCTATAAGCTACACAAACTCCCTCTCTCTACTGCTTTAATTACATGTTACTTTATATAAATGTTACCACTGCCACGTTTTAGCTTTCAGACGGGCTTTCAATCGGCATCTTTGAGTAATACCAGCTCATTTTGCACCTGGATAATCAAGTGCCTGACCATTATCTCTGCTTTTTCACAAAATGAGCCTAATGCAGCTTGTTGTGTGTGTGTGTGTGTGTGTGTGTGTGTGTGTGTTGCCTTGCACATAGGGGAGGGAGGGAACTCTCTTCAATTCAATTAAGCTTTATTGACATGCTCATGGTGATGTACCTCCAAAGCACACAAGAATGGCACAATCAATAAAGGAAACTATATAAGGAAACTATATAATAACGTGGGAGGGGAATAAATAAATGAATGGATATAAAACCATATCACCAAATAATAATCATAAAAACAACAATATGAATGAGCCTATCTTTGGGACAGTGGGTGTGATTGCGTAGCTGAATACTCACTAGTCCTCTGGTTATGGCATGCTGCCACATGCAATACCTCACAGTGAGTAGTGATGTGACTCCCTATCCAATAAGAGAGAGATTCTTTTTATTATGCCCCTTTTCTTTGAATTGGCACCGATATTTACCATTTTTAATATAAATATTTGTATACATTTCACAGTGCAGGGGAAAGTTGTCACCACCTCATCTGTCTCCACATTGCCTGCAGAAATGACCTTATATATACACCTTTCTCAGTTGCCCGGCGATGGTCAGAGCCTGTACTTGCTCAGGATCTGTACACACTCTATCTGTGACCCTGAAGAGACACTCAGACACTCAAATGTAAAGCATGTGAGGCTGATAGCAATCATGTTTGCATTTAACTGGTTATTTTTTTCAAATTTTCCAAATACATACAGTATGTGTGGTTTTCTTCATAATTCGGTTTACTCTCTCTTTCTGATCCACCAGAGCTTTGGTTTTCTATCAGCTGAACTCTTCAATTTGCCTTTTTTGTCAATAAATGTATTAATAAATGCCTGATTCCAGTTATAACCAATTATTCTGAAATTAATTAAGAATTTCATAGCTATTCAGCCCAATACAGGAATAATCCACCATGTCACAATTCACCACATTACACACCACACCTGAACTTCCTTTCCTATTTTATTGATATCTCTCTCTAATTCAGTTTAAATGATCAGCAAACATTATTTTCCCAGATTTAATTAGGGAGAACAATTCAATTAAGTTGAATTGTACATTACTGGGCTTTTTGTGTATTTTGCGGTGAATTGGACAAGCCAGAGTATTTATTTTTCTGCTATCACTTCTTAATGGATTTTTTTTGTGTGTCTTTGCTCGTGCTATAATTATGTTCCATCACATAAACATGGATATTTCAACTTGGTGTGATGACTGTATGATGATAATCCTACAACACGGTAAATCCTACAACAAGCCTTCTGGCTTTTTATGTACATCTCCACACAATGATAAATCAATAAATTTGTGGTGGTGTATTATCAGAGCTGGACTGAACCTGGTTTAATTTGGTATGTGTTGGTATTTCTGTATCCACTCCCCGTCCTCTCTCTCTGGCTCCCACCCTCCCTCTCTCTTTCTCCTCTCTCTGCAGGCACATTCATTTTCAAAAGCTAATTGGCATTATACTTTGAATAATCAAAAAGACAAGTTACAAAGACATACAGTGCTGAGAATATTACTTTTGTTCTCTCTCTCTGTCCCTCTCTTTTTTCCTCTCACACTATATCCTCTTCTCTCCCCCTCTGTTCCCTCCATATTTTTCTCTTTTCCCTTCCTCTCTCCCTCCTCTCCCCCCCCCCCCCCCCCCCCCCCCCCCCCACCCCTCGGTCCCAGCTGTCCATCAGCCCCCTGCCGGTCCCCCAGCTGTCTGTGCTCCCCGAACGAGGAGCCCCTCAACAATGCAGGTTAGAGGTCGAGAGAAAGAACAGGCTGCTCTTACAATGGACCAGCGGCGCCCTCAAAAATAAAAACAATCGCCCCCTTTTTTCCCTCCTGGCTGCCCTGGACTGGAAAAGACAAACCTAAGGACGTGAGGATGGGGGTTGAATTAGGACAACAGCCCCACAAGTGCCGCCTCCAGCCCACTCCGCCATGCCGCTTGCACCACCCCCCCCCCCCCCCCCCCCCACACACACACCCCGCTCCCCCTGCCATTACCAGTGCCAAAGGACTGATACGACACGCTCACACACACACTCTCACAATCCATCTCTGCTCCCTGTCACCCTTCTCTTTGTCCTCGGCCCAAAACCACTCATACTCTAATATCGCTTTCCCCATCAAACAAATCCACACTGGAGAAGTCAATGACAGACTTCCTTTATTTGCCCTGAAACAAATATAGGCCCTTTGCCCAACGATGAGCAGAAAGACCAGCCATTCCACCCCCACCCAAATATCCCAAAAACCAGAATCATGACTTACAGGGGTTGGCTCAGCGCAGTTTTGAAAGGCGGCGCGATATTGGAACTCGATGTAATGAAGTTCCATTATGGGAACAATCATATTTAGATTTTATTGTGGCTCTGGCAACTTTTTCATTTGAATGATGGCATTTCATTTTTCTGTGTGAAATATTTTCATCAAAAATGTCCCAGATGGGGAGGGGGTTGTTGGGGAATCCCAGAGAAAAGAGGGAACCCCCCCCCCCAATGTCATGGTCACCTGTTCCTTGGCCCTGCATTCCCATGGTCCATTGTGGTGGGACTGATGACAGAAACGGCATATAAACAGATGCCACATGCTCGCCTTACCCGTGATGGACAGACAGACTCCTGACAGATGGAGGAATAGTTCGACCATCATTTCATTCCTCTCAGTTTATTCAGTTAATTATATGCGTTCAGCCCCCATAAAAAAGTAGAGGTCAATTTCTCTGTTCACACATTCATTTTGCAAAGCGGTAGAAGATTATTTAAAAACATATAAAGTACAATTATATTAAGGTAATTTTAATTATTTTGGTAATGTTGCAATTCTCATGTGATGAGATTAGGAAACCGATCATCATTTTTAGAATTATGCTGTTTGCATGCACTTGCGTCTGATTGGTTGATGTTTCTCCTGTGCTGATTTTTAAGAATTAGTGTTTATCACTGATGAGATAACTGCTGCACTGTGCCGATAATGCCCTTGTTCATGCAGCCCCTAAGGCATGCACAAAATGCATCCTGTTATGACTCTGCCATATAAATCCATTGCAAAATATGCAGTACCCTCCATAATGTTTGAGACATAGACATGTTTTTCTTGATTTGGGTCTGTACTCCACAATTTTAGATTTGTAATCAAACAATTTGCATGTGGTTAAAAACTTATAGCACTTTTTATACATAGCCCACATTTCAAGGCACCATAATGTTTGGGACAAATGGCTTCACAGGTGTTTCTGGATTAGTCAGGTAAGTTCAATGGCTTCCTTAGTGCATGTATAAAAGAGCATTCAGTATTTAGTCTTGATTCTAGGGTTTTGATTGCCTTTGGAGTCTGGCATTTGTCAACATGAGGGCCAGAGTTGTGCAAATTAATTCAAGTATGCCATTATGAGGCTGAGAAATAGGCCAAGTACTTCCACAGAGAATATAGGTCAGCGCAAAGTAAAGGATTCAACGATAGTTTGACTTCAAAAATGATGGTGTAAACACTCAAAATAACCCCGATAGACTGTCGTCGTATTTTATTTGCTTTGGGTGCACTGTGGAGTGTTTAAGTGTGTTTGGTAGCGGATGCTACTGGTTACCTTAGAGTTGCGCGAGCATTAGCAACGTGTGTATGTCCAAAAGAAGGACAGCAGGGAATTAGCTGAAAATGGTTTCCATCAATCAACTACATCATGTGTAAGTCGTAATTGAGACTTTATGTCCAAAATTCCAAACTATCCCTTTAAGGCAACTAGCCCTCAAAACTAGTAGGAGCTGAAGATGGCTGAAGTACAGGCCTGGCAGAGCATAAAAAGCATAGACAGCCTTTGCTATGTTTCATTTTCACTAGAAAGGGGCCTCGTTTCAATCATAAATTTGAAAAAAAAAGATTTTTTCTAAAAATCCCCACGGTGGATAAAAGAACCGCCTACCCAGTAGTTTCCCCATTCAGCCACTGTAGGTACTGTTCCTAACTGAAGCAAAAAGCAACAACATATACGTCATTACTACCCTTCCTCGTTTTTGAAAAACTACAGTGGCGTCAAGTGGGCGTGTAAGTTCGCCTCCCCCTGACATTCTATGCTATGCAAAAGAGGCGTTGACCAAATCACAGGCCGTGTCCAAATCTATTTTAATTTATACGGTCTATGGTCCGAATGAGTGCACTTCCCTAATATTGAGTAGGGTAGTTGAATATACTTTTAAAAAAAGCTGTTAAGTAAAGTTACGTGACAATTCTGAAAATTGAGTGTTCTTAATATCTCTGGATCATATAGCCTACTTATTTCTGGGTTTTCGCTGATAATTCGCTCTGATTCATTTCGGACACAGCCACAGAGAGAGCGGCAACCTACTATTATAACTGTAAACGGTATTAGCTTGTGAGCTAGCTCAAAGAGTTCTTAGCTAAGTTACCAATTATTCCAGTACAATGGCTTTCAACGATTTTGTGTACTATACACTGGATGATGACACCTTCCGATATCTTTTGAGCCCGAATACACAGCCGGATCCGAAGCTGAACGTGCTGCCGACCCAGCCGGTTCAGCTTGGTAAATGAGTGGTGTAGCCTACATGTGGTAACTACCACAATGCCAACTGAAATGGAAACGTTTGCTCCAATGAGTGGGACCGGGCACAGTTTCATTTGTCATCTGTGGAGCAAGAAACCGATGAAGAGGGAGAGTCTGCCTGACTGATGTTACAAACCCTGATTTTGAACACCACATGCATAAGGCCGGGTGTTTTGGACACATTCTTCTGGATCCCCAAACAGGAACTGGCATAAGACACCCAGACCTAAGTTAACGTTAGAGGACTGGGAGGAGAAATTAGTAAGTGTTGCAGACTTCTGGCTAGGCTAGCTAATATGTTTTCACAATGCCAAAAGTAGATAAATGAAGGGCTGTGTTTTCCTAAATTAATGGCTGTATTTCCCCCATTTTTCTGGAGACTCCTAATGATGGTGATATTATTTCCAGTAGAATTGTAATGTTAGTGGCTAACTTGCCAGCGAGTAACATAGCCTCTCTCGAAGAACCGCTTCTGGCCTAGTAGTAAAATGCCCACTGCCCAGCCCCTCCGATTGTATTCAGTGGGAGTGGCCACCTGTGACTGGCGTTGTCTGACACCGCCCATAAACCGTAAGCACCGTTGTAGTTCACAGTAAAGCAGGTACGTACATGGTACATGCACAGTAGTTTGGGGCTATATCTCTGCTCTCACTACAGGTAGAGATTGGCTGAGGGCTCATTTTAATCAGGAGGCGAGCTACTTTTCTACAAATCAAACATAATTTTTCGGTGGAATTCCCCTTTAATAAATGTGTAAATGGCCTCCTGTTCCAGAAGTGTAAATAAAACTAATTTATTCTCTTTATATTTTAGTGTATAGTCTTTTAGCAATGTGATTTTTTGTGTGTGAATACTGTAGAACAAACAGCGAAAAATATTAAATTACTTGTCTTAAAAGCCTTGTCTTAAATATATGATATGACACAAAATACGGTAATGGGGCATAGTTTTCATTCAAATAATTCCATAAAACACAACCATACTTTTGTTTTTTTACAAAAAAAAATTATTTCAGTCAGAAACATATTTTTAATCTCAATCTGTTTTTCCTTAAAAATTGGACAAACATTTTAATTTGTACAAAAAAGAATTTGTTGACAATATTTCCACGGATGTCAGTTTTCATACAAACACATTTCTCGCTCTGATAGGGCAATGGGTGGCAACAAAAATAGAATTGGTCATTATATGTATAAAAAGGTGAAATTGCATAGATCATGTGTATATTGCTTTGTATTGGATGAAAGGCTATGGCATTTGTTGTAATTCATTGAGTTAGCATCAATATAGTCCATTTAAACTTGGTAAACTTGGATATTGGTTTTGTTATCTTTGACAGAAGCTTTCATTTTCAAATGGAGCAACGTTGCTTGTACTGCTCATTAGGAGATATGCAGAGATGCCACTGTGCTGCTTAGTATTATGTATGCATCAGAGGCTAAGTGAGGACTTCAGACTATGTGTTTAACACTCTGCAGATTCCCTCTTAAAACATCCTTTTGTTTATTTTGAGATAAAAACAACACCCAGGGCTGTTTTTGCTCTGCGTTTCTTTTAAAACTACATCAGTAGTTTACCTGATTTTTTTTTTTACATCAAGGTGGATTTTTAAAAATAAATAAAAAAATAAACCAATCAGTACTAGCTGATTCGCTGATTCATTTTTCAAGGACTCCCCCGATTTATCTAGTGAAATCCCCATGAAAGCATTTGGGTGGACGTTCCTGATCACAAGCTCTCTCTCTCTCTCTCTCTCTCTCTCTCTCACTCACTCACACATACACACGCAGACCAATTTATAAATGCTTGGCCCATGTCCAATCGGAAGGCTTTCCCAGAGTTTTGTTGCCGCACAGAAAACCAAACACCCCAGATACGTCCCTCCCAGAGAGTTCAGTGCTGGGGCCAGGAGGCGAGCGGGACCGGCCTCTATTGAGTGAGCCACAGGTAAGGCCGTGCTCACCTGAGCTCTTTCAGTACAGTCAGTGTCCATCACTCCAATGAAAAACTGGTCGGAATCCTCACCTAGCGCACAATATGTTCCAATACTCAGCTAGATGGGAGGCAGAGTGCCTTTATCTCCGTAAGTACCTTTCAACCTTACATAGAGAGCCAGACCCACTTTTACAACATGATATTAACGTAGTACCCCGCACAACCTGATACTCCAAGGCTAAGCCATCTGCCTTGCAAGAGGAGACGGGACACTGCCTCACCCATGAATTTATATATTATATAACTACGTTTCATTTATTAAGTGCGAAATTGGAAAATATTTACATTAATTTAATAAAGCAGACTAAAAAAAAAAGGGTGAGGGTGAGGCACACAAAAAAGTGGCAATGACATTACAGTTTACAATAAATAATATGAAATGGTTCATCAGTGGTGACGTTGCCGATGGCTGATACTGTTCCGACAGCAACACAGTGTACAGAGTACAGTGACAGGTGAAAGAAAACAACACGACTGACAGAAATAACAACAACAAAAGGCATAAGGAGACAATGACGCAAAACAAACAGAAATCCAAATAAATATTAAATACGGATATAAATTAATGCATTTGTGCTTATGACCATGTTCGGTATTAGGTAAGAGTCATTTTCCTCGGAAGACTTTGTTTGACTTTGAATTATAGAAAATGGTGGTCAGGGGCGTTTCTATGAGATCTCTGAGGTTTCTAAGGGTTGGGGTTGGACCCCATGTCCTTCAGGCCGTGGAGAGACAAAGTTTTTATGGGTAGCTATTGGGCCTAGAAATGCACTGGGCAGAAGTTACTGTACACAAATGTCAAGGACAAATTGTGTCCATTGAGTGCTTCTTTCGTAATCACAAATCCTTCTTCAGATGTGATTTTCTTAAATAGATTCATAATTGATGTTGCATGGTGCATCCTGGTTATTTTCTGAGAATAACTTTGTTCTCTTTCATTTACGGAGTCAGAAGAACCTGGTGCGAGGGCTCGAAGCTACATACTGAAGCAGCCTATGAACGGCCAGAGATTCTTCAGTCAGCTTTTCGGTCCGTTAGAATGTACAATGCCCTTATGTGCGGACGTCGCTCAGTTCATTTTGGTCTTCAAGTTAGCCTTCACAACCAAGAAGTCTCTTTTCAAAAAATGATATTGAGAATGATCAAAAAAAATAAAAATAAAATACCATAATAATAACAATAGTCAATACAACGACAATGGTAATAAATAAATTAATGCTGCATTTCCATCTCTTTCACTTTCAGTCAGTTTTTACAGGTAGTTTTGCGGTTTAGGTGTGGATTTGCGGTGATGAGTCAGTGGAGAAAAAACGTTTGTGACATCATATGAAGCAAACATTCCATTAGCTGATGTTAACAAACTGTGACCATACACAGCACTATGCTTACAGGCCAGCTTTTCTAAAGATCATACAAGTGAAGACAGTCCTTCACGTTAAAAATAACTGCCAAAATGCTGCTGGATTACATCATTTTGTACCAACACAATTTAGACATTTCCAATTCATTTTCCAAGCTAAGGCAATTTACTACTTTTTTGACAAACTGTTGTCAAAAACACAGCTGCTTATTGAACTTGTTGCATACAGCATTGCAGTGTCTGCTCATAAAAGTAAGAAAAACATCTTAGAAAACAACTGTTTTCTCATTATCAAGCGTTTTTGTAGGCTGTTATGACGACATTATGAACTTTTGTTTTTCGTTGGACTGCTTTGTCCTGGAATTCTCTCTTGCTCGCTCACCCCCACACCAGATAGTAAAGGTTCTTGAACAGGACTTGCAACCACAAGACAGCAGATCCAACTCCCACCACTGCTGTGGCCTTGCACAAGTCACGGAGGCTGGATTCAGTCAATATCCAGCTGTGCGAATGGACAGTATATAGACAGCGAGCTATGTCACTCCAGATGAGGTTTTAAAATAAATAATGCAAATCTAGGCGCTCGGTCAGGTACAAAGTCGAGGGGCAGATGGCACAAAGGCGTCTATGTCACTCACTGTAGATGGTGCCCATCTGTGCCGCCACCATGTGGGGCGGGGCAAAGGAGTCGAAGGCCATGTCCAGGGGCAGCTCATAGCGGGACGCCTGAAAAAGGGTGTGGCCCTGGGGCCCTGGCAGACCTCCCATGGAAGAAGGCGGGTACTGGTGCGAGGAGAGGAAGTGGGCGGGGTGCGGGGCATACCCCCTGTCCGTGTCGTGCGGCGAGGGCTCCTGCTTGAGGGCAAAGTTGCCACTGATGCTGAGGGGCGGAGTCAGGGGCCCGTCATAGGGGGGCGTGCCCGTGCTGCACTCGTTCGGGGAGGGGTTCTCATATGCTCCGCCCTTGAAGCCTTTTAAGTGCATGAGGTGGGATGCCTCCAGGGAGCCATAGGGCGGGCTTGGCAGGCCGGGGGAGGGGTAGCTGAACGGGTGCCGCTGCTGCCCCGCCCCGGTCGCCCCCGGCACGATGCACTTGTCATCTAGTTTGTCGAGCAGCATGGGGGCGGGGCCAAGCTGCAGGCACCCGGCGACCAGGTTGCTAGTGGGCTGGGACAGGCCCTTGCACAGCATCTCCATGAAGCCCGGGTTCTCCAGCGACTGGCCGCTCTCCAGCACCTCCGACAGGGCCCAGATGTAGTTGCGAGCCAGCCGCAAGGTCTCGATCTTGGACAGCTTCTGGGTCTTGGAGTAGCAGGGCATGACACGCCGCAGGTTGTCCAGGGCGTCGTTGAGGCCATGCATGCGCGAGCGCTCGCGGGCGTTGGCCTTCGTACGTCGGGCTCGGAACCTCTCCTGTCTGGCTTTGGTCATCTTCTTCTTCTTTGGGCCCCTCCTCTTGGGCGCCTTCTCATCCTCCTCCTCCTCCTCCTCTTCCTCCTCCCCGTCCATCTCCAGGTCCTCGCTCTCCAGGTCCTCTCCGCCTCCTCCTCCGCCACCCCTCCCCAATCCATAGCGTCCCATCTCGGCCGCCCCATCCCTCTCCTGGAGGCTCAGGTCCTCATCCATCCAGCCCAGGGAGCTCACCAGGTCCGCCACGTCTCCCGACTTCCCATAAGGTTTGGTCATCATTCTCCCTAAGGGCAGAGAGAACACCCTGTCACCACACAAACACACACAACACACAAACGCACACAAACGCACAGGACCACGTCCTGAAACCTTTCTCTGATTCCTATGAGTTCATGGAAAGCTCTTCACAAATCAGTCCCCAGAAGTTCTTGTCATTACCATCAGCAATACTATAATAAGGAAACAATAATGGCACTGTATAACTACAGTCCAATGCCAAACCATAGAACCATATTTGTACACAGTCCTCTCATCTCTTTCAGTTTCCAAATACAAGTGCAAAACGTACAATTTCATAAAACTGTCCTGATAATTTTTTTGTTGTACTTCGAGAAATATCATGAATCAATACATCCACATATGTATATGCTTTTGTGAAGGATACGAGTTAATGTATACGTGAGAGAGAGATGCTAAGTGATTTTTTGCGCTAAGTTCAGCACTCTATTCTGGACAGCGCCTATAAGTGAAGGACTACCTCCAGTCCGCCGCCACCATCAGTTCTATTTAGCGCGGATTTTTAAACATCTGAGTTTCAGAAGGACAGCACGTGACTAAAATTACACATACATTACTTTAGAGAGGGGGAGTGGTTACTCTAAAAACAACTGTAGCTACTTGTAAGATCCCCATCCAACAAGCGTTAATGAGCGTAGGCCTAAAGGAAAGGGAGACGTTCGGTGTTGGAGCCGCTGTCAATCTGGGACACGGCCGGATTTCCCCTACAGATAAAGCGCGCCACTGGGGATTCAATTTTAGGTTAGCCTAGCTATATAGCCGAGTCAACAAACACAGAGCTGAGCAGTACATGATACACAGCAAATAATAATAATAATAATAAAAATAATAATAATAATAATAATAATAAATTGAATAGCAATGCATTGTATTATTTAATGTGTTTTACATTGCATATAGCCTAAAGAAAGTTTTAGTCGCTGACATTTGGCACAAACGTTTCGGTTCCAGTCCAGCCCGAACCGTAAAATTCGTGCCAAATAAGAAGTAAATAAAACAACTAAAGAAAGCGGACAGACTTTCTTTTTAGTTGATTCTATATTATGTCGACGCATAGAACTTTATGCTTATGTTATCGCTGCATTTAACCATATTCAAGGCACTTTTCATTTCACGTTTCATTTTAGAGGTATTAACAGCAGGAGCAGAATGTTTGATGCCCGTGTAGCCTACGATCTCTTGAGTTAATTCAATATGGAATGTTGTTTCACGTAGCCTATCAAACGTTAGCACAACGTTCGTTGGGAATAAAAATGTTAAATTCCTGGGGCCGCAGTGTGGCACAGTGAGTATAGCTTAGTTCATAACCAAGGAGCTGCAGACTTGACTCTCAAGTCGGGCGCTGCCACTGAATCTCACCTAAAATACATTCAGTGCAACCAGCAGGCAAAAGTTAAATGCATGTCATATAATGCCTTAAACGGGCGTAGCCTATGCTTAATTAAATGTAGTGGTTAACGTAGCCTATTAATTAAAGAAATCGACCCCGTTTCTATTTCAAATGTGAATGGTTCCGTGAGTCGGCTGGTTGTGCTGTAGTGCGTCATTAATGACCAAATAATAAACGGAACGACCTCCGTCTAACGCTTAGCCTACTAAATCGTCCAGCGCTGTTATCAGCAAATCAGCGCTTTCTTCATTTTGTTTGTATGACGCGTATAATTATCATCTGAATTGTATAGCCTACCGGCAAACGCGACGGCCTTCAAAAATGTTGCATGTGCTAATGTCTGAATGATCACTTTGTATTCATTCATGATTCGGAGTTAAATACATACGACGTCCGATTTGCAGTAGCCTAATGAACGTGTGAGAAAAAAACGTTTCAAAAGTTACTCAAAACAAGAATGAGCGAGGGAGAAAAGCCACAAAGGCCACGTACTACTGCCTAAAACATGGTATGACATCTACAAGAGAAAATGAAAGATTGTAAGAATTTGATTAACTTTGAGTAAAAAGAGTAGCCTACATACCTCGTCTGTGGGCAACAACGATGTTCCTGTTTTATCGTATGTTTCACGGAATTCCAAAATGTCCCAGGTTTGTGTCAAGTGTGTTTTATTGACAATACAAAAATGGATATTCATCAGCTCTCCTCGGGTCTCAGTATTTCTTACTTTATTTCGTTGGCACGCTGCTTCTTTTAAAAGCTTTGGAGATCCATCCGAGCGCGTGGAACTTTCATTGCCAATTGCCGGTACAGAGCGCAGATTTTCGCCTTTCTAGCAAACTAGCCCCTCCCTCAAGAACACCCCCCACCACACACACACACACACACACACACACACACACACACACACACACACACACACACTTCTCTCTCTCTCTCTCTTTCACACACACACACACACACACACACACACACACACACACACACACACACACACACACACACACACACACACACACACACAGCCCGGCCTTACGTTTAGCTGAATTTTAAAACGCGTGGCGGGCCCGTGGCCAAGTGTCGTTGATCACATCTCTCTCTCTCTCTCTCTCTCTCTCTCTCTCTCTCTCTCTCTCTCTCTCTCTCTCCAAAAGTAAAAGGGTCGTTCGATATCTAAACTGTAGGCTAATATGTTTGAAATTTCTGTAAATTCCGAAAGAAAGGCGTTCTACTAAGCATTGTTGTATTTAAGTGTGAAGTAGATTCATTTCTGTGCGTGCGCGGGGTTCAAGAAACCCTCAGCTCCCATGACCCTCATGCCCTCCACCTCCACCATCCCCTTTTACCCTGGCCTCCAGTCCTGAATTATTCACGTATTATTGATACTCGGACAATTCTTTTCTCTATCATTGCACGAGACACTACCAGATCCACGAGACTTGATTTAAGCATAATCCTTGTAGCACTGAAAGCTTACTTTAGAATGGGCTTAAATGTGAATCCCATACATAGAAAGAACCACACTCTGGATCCAAAATATAAATCAGTGGTTTAGATGACAGTATTGAATTCTTTGAACAAAATATTCAGGATTTTTTTTTCACGTAACCGAATAAGTATCTTACCAAATATTCATATTAAATAGGCTAAATTATTTAATATAGCCTAATAATCGACGTAAAAACATGAATTGGAAGATGTATATCCATATACATGTATACACTTGTAAATGTGTAGGCTATAGCACAAATATGAATAATCATATCATACATATAATACTTTGTTTAGATAAAATATAATGCTTAATATAAGTCCTGTTTTCTCATAATATCAATTTATTCGTGATATCTCCCTTAACGTAATTCAACAGTGTCTGGCGTGAAATGAAATTGATTTAAATTGAAGACAGAAAATGAGTTGTAAACGGTCCACGTTCTGCTTAATTAGGGGTAAATGAGGCGCGTCTTACTTCAGAACTTGCGGTTAGTCTCGGAGGAAGAGACGCGCGTCCGCTTGGTCGTGTGTAAGTGATTTTGACAGCTTGGTTCGGGTATGAGCAGGTGTGTGCGTTTGGTTCACCCGTCCATTCATATGTTTTTTTTCCCGACTTGTTAGCACTCAGTGTATCCCTAAACTTAATTATTATAAACTCGCGGTCACTATTTATTAGTTCTGTTTTAGGAGAACGAAACTGACACACCAGCAAGACTCATCTACAGTTTGCTTTTGCGAATTAAATAATTGATTCATTCCTACTTCAGATTAATACAAATTTTATCGAATTGGTCGACATGGAAAAGAGCTGTTCAAAAAATAAAAGAGAGAATGTGAATAACCTTAACATTAAATTTGAAAATGCACTCTACATACTTCTAGTGGAGGCGTTGAATTTATTAAATGCTGGAAGTTGTTTTTAATAACACATGTTTATTTGACGATCTTAATTTAAACAAAAACCTGAGAAAGAGAAAAAAATGTGTTTCTTGTACTTAGCTAATACGTATTTTTAAACAATATAGGCTACCACCAGTCATTATATAAATAAGGTTCACGTTGAAATTATAGTTTAAACGTTGAGTACATTCATCGTTTTTTGCTTTTTTATTATCCCTTTATCCTTCCTTCTTCTTCCTCTCCCTTCATTTTTCCTTTTTAACCCTGTTCCCTATCCCTTCTTCCCATGGAGTTCTGTGAGACTGAGCTATGTCCTATCCTATCCATAACCCTCCTTATCCATTTAATGGAATAATATATATATATATATATATATATATATATATATATAGCCAAAATTACATTAAAAAATTAAAGCAAATTAAGGCAATTAAGTTTCTCGTACCTTAATCTTAATCTTAAATATCCGCATTATCCTATTCAGTGTTGTGGGTTGTTGTTTGGAAACGGATTTTCACTTCGTTCATAAACATACTAAGACCGAAATTTTCCATTCTAACAATAATTGGCATCAGCGTTAAATTAGGTGCTATGGGACGTCCAATCACAACATGCGATTTTCTTGTTTTGCTAAAGCAACTAGCTTATGAAGCAAATGAATGTAGGCTAGGCCTAATCCATATCTGTTAAACGTTGTTTGTCAGATTTGTTTTAGCTGAAGTGGTTTTCCACTAATTTTCTCATTTTGACCAAATGCCGAGGCATAACAAGCGCAACATATGTGCTTTTTCTATGCTTGGCGGGGTAGGCTCTCAGCGGGGGCTCTATTATACCGGTAATCGTGTGCTATTGACAGCCGAGGCTTGTGGGTCGCACGTGTCCATGGATTGATCCCATTGTCTGCACGAGACTCACATCTGTCCGCGCGCGCTTCCTCTAGCGCTCTGTCGTTCTCTTTCATTGCAAGAAATTAAGGAATTCCGAATGTTTAATCTGTTGAAATACAAAGAGTTTGAATTTGTGAATTAGTTTTTACTAATCTTAAATTCAGAAATAATGTCTGATCCTGTTGTTATGTTTGTGATAGCCTACTCATTATGCTCCTTCTGTAGCTAGCCTACTGTATGTGCAATTCAAGACCATATTAAATCTCCATATTTAAATTGGAGTAAATTCATAGCGTACTTTTTTTACGTTTGAGCAGGGGATATACCTTAAAATTGTTCATTTTGTGTAGCATTAATATCAGGTCCATGCACATTATAACAACACCTGGCAGTATAGGCCTACGTAAAAAGGACACATTTAATTGTACGGTTTATTTTATGTCTCAGTGGCTCAGTAGCGTAACTTGTAGGCTACTCGCAGACCTGAACCAATCATATTTTTCCCACTCAGATTCTGCTCTCTCGATTAGAGAACAGATGGCTACCCACGTGAAACAGAAACGGTGCATCTGTCGCGTGGAGGGCATCGGTCTCCCGTCTCGAACGCGGCATCTCGCGCAGTAATTGTCGTTTGAGCAGATTTAAAAAAAAAATGCTGCTCCTATTCAGCACGCGATTTAAGGAGTCATTTTTAAAAACAAATTTTCTGGATTCGATGTCGTTTTGTCCGTAGCTTTGACTTTAAAATAAATGCAAGCGAAGCATTATTCTTCTTCTCAAACATAGTTTTGGCAGTTGATTTTAGTGATCACTGAATATGCCCAACTGTGTTTGTGAAGAAAAAAACAATTACTATCAAGGCTGTTTTATTATAGTAGTATATTATACTGCACATATTTTATTATGAAAGTAATTATGAGTCAAAGTTAAGGACACATATTGATTGGATCTAGGCCTGTGTGTGTGCATGTGTGTACGTGCGTGTGTGGGGGGTTTTCCCATGTGGTAGAAACAAACTGCATGTGTGTTTATCTTGGGAGCAGGGGGCGGACAGACTCCAGTATTTGTTCCAATGTATGTGTGTCACACTTGCCTCGGTTCCCTCCAGTGAGTTGTCTACCCCTCAACAGTCTGTCCCATGAGCCTGTGCAAGTCCTAAAGCACACCTGCAACCTACAGTGGGAATAACCCAGACAAGTCTCCCATACACTTCCCAGAATGCCACAGGGGGTGTGCCCTGTTATGATTTCCTGCACAGTTCAACTGTAAGCAGAAGAAATACAAGCACATAAAACAAAATAAAAATAAAAATATCACAAAAGGAGAGTACACTTTTTTTCATACTGCCTCCTTGGAGGAGTGGAATTTTAACTTTTTTTTATTTTGCACATCGCAGCTCACTCTGTGTGTTTCTGTCTTTATCAGATTACTCTCATATATTTATGAGTTTGATATTGCCAGAAGTAGTAACCTGAGAATATGAACACTCAGCCTTGGCAAGGTGCAGATTGTCAGTACGCAAGAAAAAGTGAAATTTGCCTACTTCACCTCTCTAATCATTAGTTTTGGTTTAGTGACAAGCAAATCGATGTTATTGCACGAGGCTTGCCTTATCCTCATTGGTGAAGCTTATAATGTTATGATACTATGAACCTGAACAGTATGCACTTGCTCATAAACCAGGTGGTCAGGTACTTCTGAAGAATCATGAACATGTGTAGGTGCAGCTCTAGTTGGAAGTGGCTAACACTTGGAAGAAAATAATGTCACAAACTGTCTGGGGTCAATACTTAGACTTCAGGGTTGCTTGCATTAGGCTAGGCTAAAATGTTAGATAAGTACAATTGGATGTAGCAATATTATGTTCTTATTCAATAGTATTGCTAAAACATCCACATAATCGTTTTAGGGGTCAGTGTGAACCAGAGCCAGCCTCAGCAAATAGGACATCCTGGGCAAGATGGCAACCCGTTACAGCACACCCCCCAACACACACACACACACACACACACACACACACACACACACACACACACACACACACACACACACACACACACACACACACACACACACACACACACACACACACACACACACACACACACACACACACACACACACACAAGGCATGTACAGGCTCTTGCACACACACTCATGTACACTGGCAAACACATGCAGGCATGCATGCAAAGTCAAACACATACAGACAGACAGACACACACACATTAAAACGGTTATATAAGGAGTCATCTTTTGACATGGTGATTTGTGCTGAGTTCTGAGCTCATACTGAAACGCATTGGATCAAATATAGAAACCTTTATCCAACAGGGCCTTTATCCTGATCTATGAGACTACCACAGGGCTTCAAATGGACTGAATTGGCAGTGTAACCTTCACATGGTGATCAATCTCCTTGTGGCTGGGCATACAGTAGGCATACTTCTGTATACAGATATATACAGTATACTCATCGTTGTTTCAAAAACGTTTTAAAAGAGCAAACTGTCCAAAACCATAACAGACACAAGGCTATTATTATTGTCTCTCAAACAAGCACAATATTTTTTGTTGTTGAACTACCCCCCCCCACCCCCCCCCCCCCCCCCCCACCCCCCCAAAAAAAGAAAAAGAAATAAATGAATCCCTGCCACAAGTGAGATGTATCCCGTCACTCCCCCTGGGACTGGGTTGGAGAGGATGGAACGGAAGGGTGCAGGGGGGGTGTTGTGTGTGCTACACGGACAGATGGGTCCTTGTCCCAGTCTCTCTGTTCCATTCTCCTAAACACACTAACTAACACACACACACACATACAAGCATGCACATGCATACACACGCACACACACACACACACATATACACCACAGATGCACACACAGCCACACACACCACAGACGTGCCCACACATGCACACACACACACGCACGCACGCACGCACGCACGCACGCACGCAACGCACGCACGCACGCACGCACGCACGCACGCACGCACGCACACACATACACACACACAGGGGCAGCAGGAATACAATACAAGGCACACATGCTCCCTTGGTACCCCCAGAAAGCTGAGCCCCTCGTTATACTAATACAAGGTGGGTCTAAGCGATGAGCGTGCATCGGGTGGGGAGAATGCACAGCAGCTCACCATCTCACAGCAGTAGTGACACATTTGATGCTGTACTCACATTTTCTTCCACACTAAGTTTAAAGTTACCTATTAAGACTTGTATCAATCTATTAAAAAGTGACCGAATCCAAGTATCCAAGTAATCTTGTATCAAGTATTAACTTCACAACATCCAATGAATAAGAGCTAACAAGACCCCCCCCCCCCCCCCCCTCCCCCCAGGGGTCCACGAAGTTCAGAGGGGGTACTCAGAAAAGAGGAAAAAATATTCTGTTCTAGTAATATTTTGCATATATTTTTGTATTTCATAAATTATACATTTTTGCCTTATAATACTGTCATAACCATAATCATTACATTGGAACCACAGGATTGTGGCATTCATTTTGTCAATGACCAAACTGACGGCCCTAATTGTTTTTCATCTGTATGTAATCACTTGAGTAAAAATATTACGCATAACCCCGTCGATGAAAAGAATTTGTTGGTGACAATAAAAGCACAGCATCTTTCAGCAGAAAGTACTGCACATCAAGAACAGTTATACAACTGGATTACAGTGACGAACAAATGCGAAAAGCAAAGGAATTGTCCGGATTTGAAAATCCCTGGAGTGAAGAGCTAAGTGTTTCCTCTTTTTTTATTTATTTATATATTTCTTTGTGGGGATTACTGTACTGTACAAGAAATGCCTTTCCATTGACTCTACATGTATTTTATGAATACGAAAGGCCAATAGCCAGTGGGAAGACGTCAACAAGTGGGAAGGTTACAAACCAGGCACGACGAAGTCGTCAAATCAAGAGAAATCAAAATGGGTAGAGACCATAGACTGCATAAAAATATGGACAAAGCCACTGTGACATCACCCATTGCCTTTCCTCGGCCTCGTAAAAACTGAATTGAAGCTCGGATTTCTTTTTCGCCGCCCGTTTGTACAAACTGCGCCTGCTCCGTGGAGCCGAAGAGGACTCAACCTGTCCCTCTGATTGGTCCTGAACAAATGTGATTACCCTGTCCAAATTACACAATATTTAAAAAAATCAGCACATGCAGAGGCATTAGAAGAAGGAAAGGCACCTATTGCAATTCAATTTTTTTGTGGTATTTTGACCACATTGCTGCCATTGACTTACATGGTGAAAGACCTCTACTGGAGCCAAGCGCAGTGCCGCTCCCAGCCCAACCAGGAAGTGAGCTTCAAAACGAAAGCCCAGTCTTGGTCCCTTGGTAGAGACATGGATATTGGTACCTTTAAATATATAAATTATTGTAGTATTGAAAATGTTTCCTGTTTTTATTTTATCAATGTTTAATTTTGTCTTTTAAACATAATCATAATGTTGCCTATTCAGTAAATAATTTAGTAAATTTATGAAGCAACATGAAGGACAAGATGTGAATAGATTTAGGACACCACATGTGCATTGGTCCTTTGGATGCATATTGGATGATGGCAGAACAAGAAAAGCCTTTGGAAAACCCCTGCTACTCCTGTTTTGTGTGGCCAAAAATCAGGCATTGTCTGTGGACGGCTTGGCCCGGGCCTTTCTCTGGACAAAAGGCACTGCACACACATACCTTTTTTAAAAGCCACGTATCCCTTAGGAGTCACTTCAATTAGCTCCTCCATCAATTACAATGAAATTTACATATGACAGTAACATAATGACAATTACACGAGTCAGTGTCAATTAACCAATTTAAAGGAAACCCCTGTGTGTATTTATTCTAATGCTTCACACACACTTTGAAACTATGGTCAGATATTTTTGTTGAACAAGTCAAGGCAGATGTACCTGGGTACAATTCTATAACAGGAAAAAAATATATACGCCTAATGGTTTCAGTACAATAGTGTAGACCCATACATTTCTTCCTTCAGAAAAAGCTAAAATCTATGTCATCGTCCCAGCGTTTTGTTTCAAATCTACAGTGTGTGTCAATAGAGGGAGAGAGAGCTTCATTATTTATACTGCAGTCAGTTGATTTATGGAATTTCGATGAAATTGCACTACTTTGGGATTATGGCTATTACTGACTTTTGGGAACAAAGAAGCCCTTGCCTGGACTACGATTCAAACTGTCAGTTGCTTTTGTGATTCAGGAAATTGCTGGAGCGACAGTCTGATGATAAACCACTTTATGATTTTGGAATGAATGTGAGTTGGTGCAGTTTTGGTTCATGCGCTTCCGGACCTTTCATTAGTAAACACCATTAGTAATGTCAGTGTCATAATATGCATGTGTGTGTGTGTGTGCATGTGTCGAAAAGCATGATCTCCGCCTGAGATCAGAAGAGGCAGTGGGTATAGGTGCCCACACATTTGCTGTGATTCAGGTCTCTATGCGCTGCTCAGTTGTGCTGAACACAGAATAACTGCAGTCATGCTGTGGCGATAGCAGGGGGGAGAGAGAGAGAGAGAATTTAAAAAACAGAGAATATTATTTTGAGAAATTTGATAATGAAATCCCAAACTTCTCCCAGCTACCCCCCATGGATAAAATTCCAATTGTTTTGGGAGAGGGACATGCAGCAACAATTGCAGCAAAATATGTGACAATCTGCCATAGCCTGAGAGAAAATGAGAACACATAGATACCCTAATCTACCCCAGCCCAGTATTTGTATATTCTTTTCTTAATTATAGTTCAATGATATGTTCATTGTTGCATTAACTCACACAATACAGCACACGCATAAAAGCATGTACACATAAACAGGTTAACATACACACACACACACACACACACACACACACACACACACACACACACACACACACACACAAACACATACATATTTTACTCTGTTTATGATTATTGTATTTGTTGTATTATTTCATGCTCTGGCAATATGTATATGTACATACATCATGATTTGAATTGAAATTGAGAGAGAGAGAGAGAGAGAGAGAGAGAGAGAGAGAGAGAGAGGGGGAGGAAGGAGAGAGAGGAGGAAGGAGAGAACACAAATGAGGGAGAGATTGGAAGTAACAGAAAGAAAGTTAGAGGGATGAGGGAGAGAAGAGGTGGGCAAACTGACACAAAACAACTGACTGGAGGCGGGCCATTAACCTCTTGTTATTTTTCTGTCATTTTATGAACAAAAAACACATTCAATTACCAGAAACGTTATCGTTATGAATACACACACAAGAGATCTGAGTGGTTGATGTTACTCTATTCACGGACTTTTGGCTGTGGTGCTAACTGGAAACTGGACTGGATTGTGATTGGACATTTGTTCTTGGAGGCTGGATTGTGATTGGATGGTTGTTATTGGAGGCTGGATTGTGATTGGAGAGAAAAGAGCACAGAGCTGAAATAAGCAAAGAAAACTGTCACCACACTGCCAAAGTATCTAATTAAAGGTCAGTTTGTTGTAATACAATATATAGACAAATACATCTGGAAAGATATTTCTTGATTGAATTCCCCTCAGACGACTTGGCGGGTTCTGACTGAATCCTAGAGAAAGTATAAAAAGAAAAAACAAGGAAAGAAAAAATTGCTTCTAAAGAGGGAAAATGGAACACAAAGAGAATGAGGTGACTCAGACAGAGGTGAAGAGTTTGTGTGTGTGTGTGTGTGTGTGAGGGAAAATGTTTTGGGGAGGGGGGGTACGATGGGGCGATTCCAGACAGAGAGGGGAAGGATTGGGGCCAACCGGTCCCTGTGTGTAAATCAAACCCGTATTATATTGCCACACTACCGTGTAACTCGAAGCGTAAAAATTTCAATTAACACACGGTGCCACCTGCAGCCTTTCAGAGCGCTGCCTGCAGCAGAGTGTGTTTGTGTCTGTGCTAGTGTGTGTAAGTCTGTGCATGTGTGTGTGTGTGTGTGTGTGTGTGTGTGTGTGTGTGTGTGTGTGCGTGTGTGTGTGTAAGTCTGTGCATGTGTGTGTGTGTGTGTGTTGGGGAGAGTCTAAGTGTATTTCTTTAGGTGTAACAGAAGAAAAAGGGGAGAAGACATAAGCCTGAGTGTGTGTGCACCATGTTTTTGAAAAAAACAAAAAAAAAGAACGCCCATTTTAAGCAGGCCTAACTCCCAGCCTTTAGGGCCTCCAAGGTCTTCAGGGACCTGGGTTTGTGGTGGGTCCCCCATTGCTGTGCCCTAGAGCCAGATACTTAACCTGAATTATCTCAATAAGAGTCCAGCTCTGTAAAAAGAGCTGGTCTGTAAAACCTGAGTTACAGCATGTAAGTCCACCCAGATAACAGTGCCTGCTTAGCCAAATATGTGACTCTGTACCGTGCAGTTTTTTTTTCTGGCAATTTCTCATCCATTTTAAATGCAGACGTAAAACAATTAGGCTAGTTAATTTCTGCTTCATACAGCACTCGCTATACTTTATTATTGGATATGCAAAAAAGGTATTTGGATGGGTTTGTCCCACTGTTTGCGCTCTTGGGCCCTAAAAGCGTCAATTAGTCAACTTTCTGTGGCTAATGCTACTTTTATTTGACCCACAATAAATGCATTTATACACAGTTTATGTTTTTTTAAGTCAGAGCGCCTGCTAGATGGATGTACTGTAATGTATCATGAGCAACCAAGAACAGCTTACGCCAAAACATGTCCGTCTCATCATCAAACTTCATAAAATATGTCAGTCGAATAAATTAAAGAGCTGAATGTTGTTGTCCAGGATCCTGCTTTGGGGTAGAGAACGAGCGGCCGTGGCCATCTCACCTGCCGTAGCACAGGCAGGAGAAGTGTATTTGCATATTGGCAGAAGTTTTTTGTTACACCTCTGAAATGAGTATACATTAAATCGGGGCCTTGTGGTTGGGGGGCACACACAGCCTTCCATGAGCCCACACCGGTGCTGTGAAAACTTTCTTTCAGCGTGGTTCCAGACATTACCAGTTTACCGTTGACGGGCGCTAACCAAAGTTGAATCCAGCAGCGTCTCTCTAGGGGCACTCCCTTCCATTGCTAATGTTGAGAGAGAAAGGCCATTTTGAGCGGTTACAAGTGAAAGACAAAAAAAATACCCCTCCATTCCAACCCCCTCACCCATTCCATACAAACTCATCCAATCCTAAAATCCCAAACACGTTTCTGTTTTTCTGTGAACTGGGGGCGGGGGGGAAGAGGGGGAGAGGGTCCCATCTGCCAAGCTGGCTGTCCTAAGAGAGTTTGGCCTATCCCAAGGGGGCTGTGTGGAGAGACAGAGAGAGGGAGAGAGAGAGAGAGAGAGAGAGATAGAGAGAGGGAGGGAGGGAGAGGCGGGAGGAGCTGAATAGATTACCGCCATCCGCTAATCAAGCCCCTATAATCCGTAGGCTCACACACAGAGAACGCAGTGATTTTAATTACTCCCAGATCTTCTCTGTGAAAAATACAATGCTTCTGGCCTCAATAATACGTGTGTGATCCCATTTACTAACAACCCCCCAGCCCACCCCAAAAAAGAAATTACTTTCAAGTTTAAGCTATGTGCAAATGAAACAGACAAAATAATTTCGGGGAAATGAGAATGATGCACGGAGCATGTAGCCAGTTGTGAGGAAGGAACAGTTCACACATGTCAACACAGTAGTGTGTTTTTGCATGTCTAATATGTAATGCTGTCAGTAAAAACAGTGCACTTCATGTCTATCCCAGGGAAAGCACTCTGTGAATAAAAATGCCTTTTTAGTCTCACACCTAAGCTGCTTCACAACATAAAATGGACATTCCATTCAACCAAGAAGCATAAAATCATAGAAATCTATGCAAGAAATGAGAAGCATGAAAGATAAATTAAGAGAGTAAGAATGGCAATGAGAGTGAATGAAGCAGTAAAGCATGTGTTTATGTACAAACCCCAATTCCAAAAAAAGTTGGGACAGTATGTAAAATTCACATAAAAGCAGAAAGCAGTGAATTGTAAATTCTCTTTTATATATATTTTAAAGATATTTAATGTTTTCAATTTTATTTATTTTTGTAAATATATGCTAATTCCGAATTCCGTTCCAAAAAAGTTGGGACAGGGGCAAAAAAAAAAAAGACTGGAAAGTTCTAAAAACCTGTTTGGAATATTCCACAGGTAAACACGTGATTCTATCATGACTGAGTATGAAAGGATATCAAAAGTATGGAATCCATGGTTAGCTAAATGGCTGCAAGTCATCTTGGGTCTGAGTTATGAAACGAGCCTCAAACCATCACTCTGCTGCCCGATGTGCAGTAGATATGGATGGATCACTTTAAGGGTTGTTTCTCCTGACTCATTTTCCTATTGAACTCTATGGAAAAATAAGTCAGGAGAAACAACCCTTCAATTGATCCGTCCATATCTACTGCAAATCTGACAGCAAAGTGATGGTTTCAGGCTGCGCTGCTCAGCCTAGCCTAACGTTACCTTTTAGACATTCACTTTTTTGATGACATTGTTCTAACCATTTATTTTTATTAACCATAGTCTAACGGCAGAATCAAACCTGCGGCAACTAGTTAGTAGTCTAAGGTTAGGAATCTGTAGTGGCCTTCTAACTAGCTCTCTAGCCTACAAAGCTTTATCCAACAAACATGTTCTATGCTATTCATAGCATCGGGACTCTAGACTATGAGAAAATTAAAGGGGTCTGGAGCTACTTGCACAGCAGGCTTATTCACCCCTCGTAATTTTGCTTGAAAACTTGTTTTTTGTACCATAGCCAAATTCAGGAAAGCTGCATCTATATTCTACAGACCTAAATAAAGTGCATGGTAAAGAGGATTTCTGCACGTTATTAGGCTTTATAGGCATAAGTTGAACATACGATTCTGACAAATGCCTCGCAAATCTATGTTAATTCCTGCATATTTAGGTAAAGAGGAGTGTGCTTGCATGCTTTCCTAATCTATATTTCTTTTTTTGGAATATTTTAATCCTCCATTATTTCTTTTGCAATGTCCACATGCAACTATATCCACATCCAACGACTGCAAAGTACTCTGTCAATTTAGAAGTTCTGCAGCCACTTAGCTCTGGCATGGTCAAGACATAATTCCAGACCGGGGGGTAGATCACTGAAAGAAGAGCTAGTCCTTTCGCTGGACATGCCAACTGGGAGCACCCTCCATAACCCATATTTTTTGATAAGAAAGTAAAGTGACCAAACATTTATGCACAATCGCAAAAGACCAAGTGGAGACCCCTGAGGAACACCATGGCTCTCAATAACTGTGCCTCTTTTCACCACAATGTACAATAAACAAAATAGGCTACGACATCCTTAACACCACACCATCAGGACACATTTTTTTCCAACTGCAAAAATAGAATAATTTCATTCCTGTTTACTTTTTTCTTCACATGAACGGGACTTTGGCACGCTCTCTATTGTGTGTATAAAAAAGCAGCTGTGTAATACAGGACAGGCTTATGCGGAACGCTAGGTGATTGTTTGTCCAACGAGTGAAAAAGAAAGGCGATAGAAATAAAGGGAATCAGTTGCCTCGAGTTTCATGGTTCCTCGTCATCTTGGTTTTGGTGTGCGAGCCCCGAGTCTGTTTTCGGAGGCTTTGGGGTAAGCCCAGCGAGGGCGACGCTGTGCGCCCCATTGATCGTGCCGCTCCTTTAGGGCAAAAAAAACTTCACCGTCGCGCTTTAACCCACCCTCCAGCCCCGCTGTGATGCCCATGGATTGGCTGGCTGCCTCCGGGCCGGCTTCCCCTCAAAGCGTATTGTTCCGTGGGCCTTGCGCAGTCAATATTAAGCTTGGCTAATGCAATACACAGGCAGCTGGAAGAGTCGTGCTTATTTCCATGACACAGCCGAGAGGGGGTATAATATCATTAAAAAGAAATGAGGTGGCATGAAGATTTGGCAGGGTAAGGGGACTTTGTTGGAGGTTAGGTGGGGGAAGTTTATGTAATTTCATTAGCTTGTCTGGGAGATCCCTCGAGGAACAATAGAAACCTTTCTCCACTAATTCAGTTTAATTTTATTTCGCCATACAACTCAGAAAAGCACGAGGGAATAAAGGATAGCTAAGTTTACTTTTCCAATTCGTGACCAACACCCCAGAAAATTAATTTCGGCAACGACAGATGTTGAAAATCACCGTCCTGTGTGTTTAAGTCAATTAGGTTTAGCTTGCGCCAAGCATCGCCTAGCCTATGTCACCAAAATGCGTGAATATAGCCGAACTGTTAGTCTATGATCTTTTGCTGTCTAAACCGGGAAACACTTCTGTTCGCTCGGCTGACTGAACTTTATCGCTTCATTCAACCCCCATCCCAGCTGGAGGGGAGAAGACATCTGATTGGCCATCTGACCGTGTGTGAAACTGTAATAATAATTATAATAATAAAAACAGAACAGCATAACGCTATATATCTTGCTTGTTTGTTTGTTCGTCTTTTTTTGTTTTTTTGCAGGGGTCTGCGGGATATTTTTCAGCAGTTTTATCAAATTTGAACATGGCACATTAGCGCATAAATTCAATCCATTAAAAAGCGCCAGAAGTGCCGTTGGTCTCGCGGCGGGGGTCTCATGTCACCATTGTTCGGACGCTCTAGACACATAAACGGTAATTTCAAGCCCCATTGAGCGCGCGATGGATTGTGCCTAAAATCCATTTGGGGGGAGCATCGATTATTCGAAGAATACTGGCAGCAGTAAATATCCCGATGAATCAACCCTAGTTTGGAGAACACTGACAGCAAATACTCTAATGAATAACCCTTGGTTTCCTCGCGGTAAAAGGCTACTGGTGTAAGGTTGCCTATAACATTTGTTAGCCGGGTGGTGACTAGAATTTGATATCTTTGCTTTTTTATTAACTTATTTTCTATTTGAAGCATTGGGAACCAATGGTTTTAGATAATAAAATTTAACTTGATATTGCAAAATCCGATGACGTTTAACCAATTTGGCAAGCCTATTAAACAAGTTTAGCTACTGTTATAAGTTTGTGTAAGCTACCTGTTTATTGTAATGTAGGTCTAATTGCGCTCTGATCGTTCAAGGTAAATGTCGGCTTTTGTTTTTAATCATCTGAATCTGTTTTAATTAATGGATATTTGCCTTGCTTTAAGGGACTAAATGAACTAAATAGCTCAATATTTTTAAAAGTAGGCTATAACCTAGGCCTATTTATTCTTATCTGAAAAGGGCTGGTGTGGGTTGCAGGTTCTTGTATTTGCCCAGCACTAAGATACCCAATAGCCTATAAGGTCTTGATTGAAGACCACGATTAGTTCATTAGTTGAATCAGGTGTCGTAGCCTAGTTCTGGACTAAAACAAAAACCTACACCCACACCAGGGTTAGCTACATTAACATTAAATATTTATTATATTTATTGTTAATTTTAATATTATAGGGCTACTGTTGTGTGATTTTTTTTTTGTTTTTTCCAAAAGTATTCGGATTGAATTTTATAAATACAAAATATGGACTAATGGGCTAGCCTACTGTTGCAGAGAAACCTTAAAGTCCGCTAGAAGTTGCTACAGATTCACACTATGTGCCCCATTTCTTCCATGTGCCAACTGTGTCACCATTTATTTCTAAATTTATGGAAACGTAATTATTACTGGAACAATACTGTCATCTAGTGGTACGAACGAATGGGTTACTATTTTGCAGTCCACACGTGGGACAAGAGGAAATCAAATAGGCGCAGCCAGGAATAATGTCAGATTTCCAAATAATTAAAAAAACACAAATTAAAGCCAGTGCAGTGGGGTTGCTCCATGAACGCAGTTGAAGGGACAATTGGACATTCCAAATTAGGTAGGGGAATTGGACATACACAGCTCTGCATTGAACACCATATTATTACAGAGGAAAGAAAAGTGAACACTTGAAGAAAAAAAAATGGACACTTAAAAAAAAGCCTGGACATTTTATAACGGGCAGAGTTCGGAAGTGGACAGAATTAACATACGTTTGTACTTCTAGCAGACCGCTCTTTGCAACCGCTCTTTGCAACCACAGCTGTGCCTTAGCATCCACAGGCCAGCAGCCTTTTGTGGTTTCAACCTTATGAAAACAAGCTGTGGAAAATTTAAATTAATGTAATTATTACATCAGCTGCAAATGGATGGACAAGTGCAGACAAAACCCAAGCACTTTAACAAGACCAGAAAGGAGAAGTACAGATACTACACACCAGGAAATCTCCACAGTAGACAAGCTGGCTCTGACTAAAAGTGAATGACAATGGGCGACAGGACAATGACAGGGAATGATAATACTTAAGGGAACGCAAACACTGACCAATCCACTCAGCACCACCCTCTCGCGGAATTTACATTTTCCTCTCAATTCAATTTGTAGCAACAAACAAAAGCCCCTCGTTTCATCAACAACCAAAATCAGAGTCATATCTCACAACGGGGATTGAGTGTGTTGTATTTATTTATTTTTTTTTTTACATTCCGCCCATAGCAACAAGTTGATACCATCACCAGAAACAAGGCCAGTTTTGATTAGATTTTGGCTCCTCCTAACTACATTGAGTCCTGAAGTAACAAATGTTGCCTTTCTATAATAGAGGATGTCTTTTATTTTTGTGTAACAATTGTAAGATGAATTAAACAGCATTATTTTACACAGAAAAATCTTTACTTTCGGTTTTTTTCTAGCTGTGTTCAGAATTGCGCTCAACTCCTGTCGGATTTAGACTGGAAAATAATACACACCGTTCACCTGGGCAGAGTTGTATAGGGAAGTTATAACATTGACTGCTGTTGCACCAGGTTAACCTGAATTACACCTGTAAACATCCGGCTGTATAAAAAGGATTCGATGTAGATAATGCAAACCCCAATGCCAACCCAAGACCCAGAAATGGGAATGGGTTACGCTTTGAGCTAGCGACACTGGCACATAAAAACACTACTTGTTACAGAAACATTTTACAAAGGAAACCCTTGTTTATGCCCTATATGCGCCGACCGGGGTTATGGGATTGAGTCAGTGAGTGAGAGTGCAGACTCCTACACCAGTGGTCCCCAAACCCAGTTCCTGGAGATGTACTGTCCTGTAGGTTTTTCATTTCAACCCTATTTTAGCACACTTGATTCTACTACAGTTGAAGTCGGAGGTTTACATACAACTTAGGTTAAAGTCATTAAAACTAATTTTTAACCACTCCACAGATTTCATGTTAGCAAACTATAGCGTTGGCAAGTCAGTTAGGACATCTACTTTGTGCATGACAATAATTTTTTCCAACAATTGTTTACAGACAGATTATTTCACTTTTAATTCACTATATCACAATCAGAAATTTACATACACTAAGTTGACTGTGCCTTATAAACAGCTTGGAAAATTCCAGAAAATTATGTCATGGCTTTAGAAACTTCTGATAGGCTAATTGACATTCTTTGAGTCAATTGGATGTGTACCTGTGAATGAATTTTAAGGCCTACCTTCAAACTCAGTGCCTCTTTGCTTGACATCATGGGAAAATCAAAGGAAATCAGCCAAGACCTCAGAAAGAAAATTGTGGACCTCCACAAGTCTGGTTCATCCTTGGGAGCAATTTCCAAATGCCTGAAAGTACCACGTTAATCTGTACAAACAATACTACGCAAGTATATACATCATGGGACCGCCGCCAGCCGTCATATACCGCCCAGGAAGGAGACGCGTTCTGTCTCCTGGAGATGAACGTGCTTTGGGGTGAAAAGTGCAAATCAATCCCCAGAACAACAGTAAAAGGACCTTGTGAAGATGCTGGTGGGGAAAAGTATCTATAATCCACAGTAAAAACAAGTCCTATATCGACATAACCTGAAAGGGTACTCAGCAAGGAAGAAGCCACTACTCCAAAACCACCATAAAAAAGCCAGACTACAGTTTGCAACTGCACATGGATGGGGACAAAGATCTTACTTTTTGGAGAAATGTCCTCTGGTCTGATGAAACAAAAATGGAACTGTTTGGCCATATAATGACCATTCACAATAGAAATCGGGGATTGGTCTTATTTTCTTTGTATAAGCTTTGAAAAGTAAGAGGACCTAGCATTGGAGAGAGCATGCTTATAGGCACTAAGACTCTCTTTCCAGGCCAAGTGGAATACCTGCAGTTTTAGTAGAACGCCATTTGCGTTCAAGCTGCCGAAACTTTTGTTTAAGAGCCCGCGTGTGGTCGGTGTACCAGGGGGCAAGCCTCTTCTCAATTACTTTTTTGCTTTTTAACGGAGCAACTACTTCAAGGGTTTTGCGTAGAGCAGTAGCTAATTCCTCTGCCAGATCATTGGTTGACAGGGAGCTGGATGAAGTGTCTAAATCAAGGTAATCAGGTAGCACATGCATAAAGTTTCCAGTAGTGGAGGTAGTGATAGTGCGACCTATATACGTTCTGAGTTCAGATTCTACAGAATGGGCTAATTTTAACTGCAGAGTAATGAGGAAATGGTCAGACAAAATAGGATTATGCGAGTGAATTTTAACATTAACAATGTCAATACCAAGACTTAAGACCAGGTCTAAAGTATGACTATGACAATGCGTGGGGCCAAAAAACATTTTGAATGAAACCAATTGATTCCAAAATGACCGTAAATGCTGAGGTAAAAGGATCATCTGTATTTTCAAAATGCAGGTTAAAATCCACCCAATATTAACACTTTTGTCATGACCTTATAGCTAAATGAGAAAGAAAATCTGCAAATTCATGAATAAAGCCAGCATATGGGCCAGGAGGTCTATAGACAGTTACAAGTAAAATAGGCTGAGAGGAGGGGCGGTTTCTACCAACCACTGCTGGCTGAGTGTTCATAACTAACACTTCAAATGAATCAAATGCATACCTCTAATTTTGGAATTGACTGAAAAGACAGATTTATAAATAACAGCAACCCCACCCCCCTCTTCGACAGAGACGGGGGTTTTGGCTATATATGGAGAACCCAGGTGGAGAGGATTCATTTTAATGTAAAGTTCTCATCCACTTTCATCCATGTTTCAGTTAAACATAGTATATCAAGAGAGCAGTCTGAGATTAATTCATTCACAAGAGCTGCCTTGGAATTAAGGGATCTTATATTTAATAAGCCAACTCTCATGGTAGTAATATCACTTGAGCTAATAGGATTGTGTTTTGTTTTAAACTTAATCAGATTATTAAAACATAACTTCACGGTTTTTGCCAGATTTGACATGGTTTTGTATACGTGGGACAGACACAGTTTCAATTTCTAAAGGGTGAACCCTAGCTGATGGTTCTGGGGAACAAGCAGACAAGAAGTTCTGCTTCCTGGCCTTGGCTCTAATTAGTCAGGGACTTGAATTTCTAAGAATTTCTATGATTTCTCTCTAAATTCTTTAGTGGTAAAATATATTGAAATTAGGGAAAAGATCACACAAGTTAGTGACCATGGTTTTGACGATATAGAATTGCCTCCTAGACACACTGAACGTCTTGAATCATTTACTCCAATACTTGAGAGTGAGCTAATTCAGTTAGTTTCTTCTTCAAAAATCATCCACCTGTCTTCTAGACCCCAATACCCACAAAGTTATTGAAGGAGATATTGCCTATGCTCATCAAACCAATTATTCATTTAATTAACTCATCATTGCTATCGGGCCATGTTCCTACATCCTTTAAATTGGCAGAAATCAAGCCACTACTTAAGAAACCAAATTTGGATCCCACTGTCCTGGCCAATTATAGACCCATTTCAAACCTCCCCATTTTTATCAAAGATTCTTGAGAAATGTGTAGCGCAACAGCTTTCTTCATTTTTTACATACTTATAATGTGTATGAGAGGTTTCAATCTGGGTTTAGGAAGCACCATAGCACCGAGACCGCCCCTTGCCCTAGTAATGAATGACTTGTTCCTCTCTCTGAACTGTGGCTGTATTTCTATTCTTGTTTTACTTGACCTGAGCGGTTGCCCTTTGATACTATAGACCATAATATTCTCCCTCTGCAGGTTAGAAAATTTAGTTGGGTCTTACCGGGCATGCTCTTATGTGGTTTAAATCTTATCTCTATGATAGATCCCAGTTTGTTAGGGTAAACAGTCAGTCCTCTGAATTTTCTAAGGTGAACTTTGGAGTACCCACAAGGATCGGTCTTGGGTCCTCTGCTCTTTTCTCTTTACATGCTCCCTCTTGGGAACATTATAAGGCAGACATGGTGTTAACTACCACTGCTACGCAGATGACACACAACTTTATATATCAGTTAAGCCAGGTGCAAGTTGACCAGTTGTCTAAACTAGAGACCTGTCTCAAAGATGTAAAGGCCTGGATGACCCAAAATTTCCTCTTATTGAACTCAGATAAGACTGAGATATTAGTATTAGGTCCCAAATCCCTTCGAGATAAATTCTTACAGCTTCCCTTAAATTTAGATTGCTTCTCTGTCTCCCCTAACAAGGTTGTTAAAAACCTTGGTGTAATTATTGATTCAGATCTCTCCTTTCAGCCCCATATTAACAATATCACAAGAATGGCCTTCTTCCACCTGAGGAATATATCTAAATTAAGGAAGGTGTTGTCCCTGGAGGATGCTGAAAAAATGGTTCATGCCTTTGTAACCTCTCGACTAGATTACTGCAATGCATTATTGTCTGGTTGCACTGGCTCAGCCCTGAATCGCCTCCAACTTGTACAGAATGCAGCTGCTAGGGTTCTTACTAGAACCAAGAAATGGGAGCACATCAACCCGGTGCTCAAAACTCTTCATTGGCTGCCTGTCCAAATTCAGAATTGACTACAAGATTTTACTTCTAAGCGTTTAAAAGCTTTAAATGGCTTGGCCCCTGAATATCTGAGTGACTTACTCATTCCTTACTGTCCTCCTAGATTACTTCGCTCTCAAAATGCTGGCTATTTGAGAAAATTCCTATTATATCTAAAATTACAATGGGTGGCAGAGCCTTCTCTTACAGAGCCCCCTTTTTTATGGAATAATCTTCCCATGTATGTACGGGTTGCAGACACACTTTCTGTCTTTAAGTGTAGGCTAAAAAACGTACCTCTTTAGTCAATCCCTATAGTTAAGGATGTCGGGGGGGGGCTAACCTTCTCTTTTCCTCTCTCACCCCTGAGCTGCAGATTACTCCGGCCCGTCCCCCTCTCACCCTGAGTTTTGCAGACTGCTCCAGTTATGCCCCTCACCCTGAGTTTGCAGACTGCTTCGGACCCCGTCCCTCCTTTGGTTTATCCTCCCGACTTCACGCAACCGGAGTCCCCAGATGCATCATCCCGCCCCCTTTGAACTGATGATTGAACTGATTATTGAATTGACTATTACCATTCAGTCCACCTTTAGTCTAAACCGGGCCGGCCAGCGAAGGATGGGCACCCCCTCTCTAGCCAGGTTCCTTCCGAGATTTCTTCCCACTGGGGAGTTTTTTTCTCGCCACTGCTCAGTGTTTTTTTCTCCCCTACCGGGGAGTTTTTTTACCTCATTTTTGCTGGTTGGGGGCTAAGGCCTGGTTTTTTTTGCTCAATTTTCCTTCTGTTTCCCTGTGCAGCGTCTTTGTGACAGTTCTCTGTAAAAAGCGCTATACAAATAAAATTGAATTGAATTGAATTGAATTATGTTTGGAGGAAAAAGGGTGAGGCTTGCAAGCCGAAGAACACCATCCCCAACCGCGAAGCACGGGGTGGCAGCATCATGATGTGGGGGTGCTTTGCTGCAGGAGGGACTGGTGCATTTCATAAAATAGATGGCATCATGACGAAGGAAAATTATGTTGATATATTGAAGCAACATCTCAAGACATCAGCCAGGAAGTATATATTGAAGCAACATCTCAAGACATCAGCCAGGAAGTTAAAGCTTGGTCGCAAATGGCTCTTTCAAATGGACAATGACCCAAAGCATACTTCCAAAGTTGTGGCAAAATGGACAACAAAGTCAAGGTATTGGAGTGGCCATCACAAAGTCCTGACCTCACTCTAATTGAAAATTTGTGGGCAGAACTGAAAAAGCGTGTGCAAGCAAGGCCTACAAACCTGACTCAGTTACACCAGTTCTGTCAGGAGGAATGGGCCAAAACTCCAGCAACGTATTGTGAGAAGCTTGTGGAAGGCTACCTGAAACATTTGACCCAAGTTAAACAATTTAAAGGCAATGCTACCAAATAGTAACAGAGTGTATGTAAACTTCTGACCCACTGGGAATGTGATGAAAGAAATAAAAGCTGAAATAAATCATTCTCTCTACTATTATTCTGACATTTCACATTCTTAAAATAAAGTTGTGATCCTAACTGACCTAACACAGGGAATGTTTACTAGGATTAAATGTAAGGAATTGTAAAAAACTTACTTTAAATGGATTTGGCTAAGGTGTATGTAAACTTTTGACTTCAACTGTATATAACAGCTTAACAAGATCTCTAGCTGTTGAATGAGGTGCGCTTTGATAGGATTGGAGTGAAAATGTACAGGACGGGAGATCTCCAGGAACCGGGTTGGGGACCATTGTCCGACACAGTGTACCCGGAAAAGGCACTTTTGGGGGTGCAGGATCAGGTGCGGGTGGGTTGCTCTATAACACAGTCCAGGTTGAAGCCAGATAGCACGAGTCCAGACCATGGCCGGCAATTCTGGGGAGGAGATGCATAAAAATATATATATATAATATGTGTAGATACAGTCTCCATAGAAACCAACCTCAATATCGTTTCCTGTCCATTTCTGTACTGGCTGTGGCATCTGGCTGCTTTCGAAATGGTCAAAACTAAATGCGATGTGAGAGATGTGATTAGTGTACTCATGGAAACGCGCTCGTTCGCTGTTGGAGTGCTTGCTTTTCAAGAGCACAGGTGACACCCTCTCTCTCCACGTATCGGAGGTGTGTAAGTGCACCTTTGCATCCATATAACGGCTGTTCAGTTTGACAACCTCACAACCCATTCATTTCCGGGGATGAACGCATCGCAGCCGGTCTCAGTTAACCAGAGCCACGTCCATAACCATCACTTATTCTTCTCCTCAACAGGAATGTCTTGGGCCAGAAAAAAAACATTGTCCTTATTTGATTTATTTATTTGTTTATTATTTAATAGTAGAACTTTTCTGACCTGAAAAAATCCACAGGCAAACTCACTGTGACTCATCTAAGCAGGGTGATTACCAGGAACATCTTGATCTGGGTTCCGGATGCTGTGATGCAGCATGACCTGTCTCTCACTCACACACTCACACTCACACTCGCACACGCACACGCACGCACGCACACACACACACACACGCACACACACACACACACACACACACACACACACACACACACACACAAGCACACACACACACCACCCACTTCCTATCCTGGAGAGTGCCGCTCTTTTTGCCATTATGCATATCTGTGCAAAGTACTCAGTGTGTGATTAGACGTCCAAATCAGCAGAGGAGGGAGAGACAGCATCCAGGAGGAGAACATCTCCACTATTCCAGAAACAAAAATAGAAAGACCTATATTTAGCTTTCCAGCTAACCAGCCCAATTTTTTCTACCCCCCCCCCCCCCCCCTCTCTCTCTCTCTCTCTCTCTCTCTCTCTCTGCCACACACACAAATAGACACACAAATTCATATGTGAATTTATACACATACACTCATTCCTATGTGTATCATATGTACTCCTCCACAAACATGTAACGTGTTATGCACTCTGGCTGTCTTTCACTGTAACCTCTCCGTAATGCCGCCCCCCCTCCCCACACCCCACCCCCACATTCTCTTCTCTTTCATCTCTCCTCCTACACTCTCTCGCTGGAATAAATGCTCCCATTCCTCCTCCTCCACCTGCCTGTTCCCAAGGCTACTTTCAGAGCATCCTCTTTTCTGCCGTTCAGGGGTTATTCTCTCTTTATCGTCACTCACTCTCTCTCCCTCTCTCCCTCCCTCCCTCCCTCCTCCTCTCTCTCACGCTCTCGCTCCCTTTCTCTCTCTCTCTCTCTGCATTCTCATAGGTCTGACACACTTTGTCTCCCACAATCCTGTGCTTCACACTCGCTGCGAGCAGCGACCGAGTTGGCCGGCTGTCCATCGGACAAGAAGGAAGGAAAGAGAGAAGCAGGATAAAGAGAGGGGGAGAAAGAGAAAGAAGTGAAGACATTGCACACCAAAAGCGATGGCCCCTAAACGAGAGCCATCCCTCAAGAAATCTCCGTCGACTGGGGGCGCCCCAAGACTGGGGCCCCCCTTCCCCTGCCTGCCCACGGTCCCCGTACCACCAAGGCCTGTTCCAGAGCTCAAACCCCGAATGCTGCGCCCCTCGGATGAGCCCTTTGACCCCAGCACGTTGGAGGTGAGTGCATATCCCAGCATGCCACAGCAGTGATATGGCCAGTGTGGGATGTTCTCAAATTGCAAGAACTACATGTGTATCATTTTCCAGTGTCCTTTCTGTAGTAGACAAAGATTTTCAGTGCTCATTAACCAAACCAATACCAGGCTTAATCAAATTATGATTACATCCACTGAATACATGCATTAAAAATGGTACTGCCATTGTGAATGTGCTTGTGTGGAAAATGGTGCCATTTTGATACAAATTGTTCGAATTGCAGTTTGAATTTTGATAAGGAATTTAAGTGATGATTGTGGCTTTAGTGACCAGGTCTCTCTCAATAGGTCAATTGCTTTATATGGCTGTGATATGTCAAAATTACGTCAGGGTATTATATTTATGATAATTGTAATGAGTTATGTAAGCTATAATTCCCACGTTAATCAACCCAGATATGTTCTCAGAGGCATCTGCCTAAATGAGCCTAAATTTAATATGGTCATATCTGCGTATGGAGTGATTGTGGAGGAGAGATGTGACCAGAGGGCTTGATTTAGTCGATAGTGCCCCCTGGTTAAGCTCCTCTAAAGGAAAGCAAGCTTGGACATGCAATGTTTGTCCTCACTGGGGTGGTATGAGTGTTACCTGATTATGCTTCAGAAAATTATGTTTGATCTTATTTTTCTCTTGGAAAAATGTTTATGGCACATGCAACTGTGTGCAAGGAAAGAAGTACTGGACCAATATGAAAACAGATATAAAGTAAAAAGGGGGTGATCCCAAACGCGCTACAAACCGGCTATATAGACAAGGAACTATAGGTGCTCAACAGAAGGACCAGTGAATAAAGAGAATACCAAACCCGGACTACTTCGCTAGGACTAACCCGAGATAAGGAGGACTGGAGCACACAGAGCTCAGAGCAAAACAAAATATTTTAATACGACTGACGTTTCGACGTCAATGACGTCTTCTTCAGAGTCAAAATGGAAAACATTTCCATTTTGACTCTGAAGAAGACGTCGTTGACGTCGAAACGTCAGTCGTATTAAAATATTTTGTTTTGCTCTGAGCTCTGTGTGCTCCAGTCCTCCTTATCTCGGGTTAGTCCTAGCGAAGTAGTCCGGGTTTGGTATTCTCTTTATGAAAACAGATATGTTTATAATTTTGAATAAATGCTATTATGAAGAGGTTCAAACACTTAGTTGTTGGATAGAGGAGCTGTATGAACAGATTATGTGGTGTTGTGGGAAGGGGTCACTGTAATCCTACTTATGTCTGCCGTGCAGCCATATTTCTTCACAGGTTTTTCTGAGTTGTGTGTGTTCTCTTGAAAAAGACTCCCACACTAGACTTGTCAATCTGTGATTCTTCATATTCTGCTGTGCTTTCATAATCACTGTGAATGTCTCTCATGGAGTCACAATTCATGGGCAGCTTAGTATAACCAAAAGGAAAATGCATGTGCATGTTTGAGGAATATGCTGTTGAGATGTTGTTGATTGAAAACTGTTGGCAAATATTCCCCAAGTCCTCCACCCTCTCTTTATCTCTCCCGCCATCTAACAATCCAAAACGGTTTCAGCTAAATTGCTTGGCACAAACTGAAATGCCCCTTTTTAATAATAAATGCCACTGTAAATTGACAAAAAAACAATATAGGACGTGACTGACTTAAAAATTAAACGATATGATCTTCCTAATTTATATAGCTTTATATTCCGCTATGGCTTCTCAATACAGTATGTAATTTTCACCAAAAAAAAAATAAAACTCGTCCTTTCCCTCTGCCTTTTCTAACAAGCTCCACGTGATGGTGCTCGCGCATCGGCAGTGTCAGTTCACTAGATGGTATGCGGGCCTTCCGGTAGAGCTCTCCGTAGAGCTCTACTACAATTGAAGTCGACCGTACTACCGTAACATTAGGAGTAAAGACGCAATCAGCGGTATTTTGTTATAGAGTTAGGGGTGTGAACATTTCCCTCGCAGAAGATTCGATATGCACCCCAATCTCGATACATGGTCGCCCATACCGGAAATATACACTTATGAGTGAAATGATTCTATTCGATTCAGCTCCGATTCGATTCAGCTCTGATTCAGTTCAATTTATAGCCGTTCAATTCAATTCAGATCAGACGTGATACAATTTAGTTTTGCATGTCCAATTTAACAGGTGTTGCCAATGTTGTCATTAGAAATTATTTATTCTAGATCATGAAATCAAGGTCAAAATGTTAATCCTGGTGTAAATCCGACATAAAAAAAATGTTCATGTAATTTTGACAGATGTATCGGTTTTTGACGTCTATGTTCATTTAACCGGCTTCCCTCTTTATTTGGACCAGTTTTGCATTTAGGAATCGAATCAGCCGCATCTTAAGACACTTGGATCGGTGCAGGGGCTCCACCAGGGATTTTTATCCCCATGAAAAGATCTCCTATTCGGCCCCACCATCCCAGGCCACCCCATCCCTGCACAATTAGGCTACAGCACAATTTTTGAAGGCTGCTGATAGTCAGACCCCTTGGGATCTTCCTATTCGCCCCTCCCCAAATACGGCGCCCCTGGATCGGATTTGATATTATTTCCACTGATGATTGAAACATTGCAGTAATGCATTTTATGCCTAAATAAACATATTGAATTCCATCTCCAAATTTTGGCATAGGCCTACACATATGATTTACTAGAGGGAAATTTTCAAAAACAACAAAAAAGATAAAAGGAAAGAAAGACAAGCCACAGAAAAAAGCAGAACTAAAACAGTTCTACCTGGTGGACATAGTTGTATAGAGGGAACTTATGCCAGCACAATCAGCATTTTGATCATAAAGCGGGGGGGGGGGGGGGGTTTGTCGTGGTGGCTTTTGAGATAGATTAAGTATTCTTCAAAGTAGGCTAGTAGGCCTTGCGTGTTGATGCTTTTAATAATCCATCAAGTAATGCAATCTTACAGCCAAAGACCTAGCCTACTTATGCGAAACCCTTTACAGTCTGCAACAGATATTGTAAATAAATAAATAAAAGCGCCAACTCACTCGTAAAGCCAAAATATCAAAGTGTATATCAAGATCAACAACCGGTAACCGACCAGAGATCAGCTTTTCAGAAGGAATGGGAGCGGCTTGCATTCTGCGCATTTATTTAGTCCTTTACGTTAAAAAGTCAGTTAACGCCCATAGAAGGGCTTGTCTTTCGGCGCCCTTCTTCGACCAGAGGTGACGTCACTTACCGAGTCTATCCCATCATCGGCAGACTTCCACACTTCACATTCCTGCTGCCGACTCTGATCGACGCGACACATAACAGGCACAGCCATGGTAGGTCAATATGTGTACCTGATGATCGAATAGACAGCGTTTTTAGATTTTAACTGCGAATATATAAATACCAAAAATGAAAGCAATGCCATTTTAAATCGATGAAACGAATGTAGCCAGTGCTAGCTATTTGCAATAGAACCTGTAAGATCGTCACATTGCAGTAACGTTAACGTCAGGTTGTTCAGCTGATAAACCTGCAGTTTGCACGCGATCTGTTTCTAGCAAGCTACTGGGGCCTAGTCACAAATTTACTATTTTAGCAAGTCTGCCTGTAGTAGTTATAATTACTCTGTACGGATATAAGTAACAACACGCCCAGCAACTATGTCGCAACAACCCAACGGAAGCCTTGGCCCAGATACTAGATATAGATGGCTAGCTAGCCGATGTTCTCGTCAATTCGATAGCTAATATTAGCTAACTTGGCTATCCATCCTGTCCATAGCAACTAGTTAGTTGTATTGCTCGTTCCCTGGGTTAAAGTTCGCGGGACATCTTACTAGATAAGTGATAACGCTGGAAAAAAGAATCGATTGATGGTGGCTAATCTAGCAGGCAGGCCAGTGGAATTTGCTTAGTTAGCTGGCCGTGTATTTATTGATGCTATTCTTCTCTTGAACAGTCTGACTTCTCGGAAGACCAAATCATTGGTGAGTTTGCAGTTTTAAAACGTTTCCCCATCGCTTCTTCTTGTCACATCTCTCATTTTCTGCAAATGCAGGAGCATTCTGCATTTGTAAATTCATCTGTGTTTCTTGGCTATTCTTTTATCGCGAGCTTATTGGGCCTGTCTCTGTCATTTGTCATTCTACTTTACCAGATGTCTGAAAACACCTTTCCTCCTTTTGTTTCTTGCTGTTGTTTGTGATACTACTGTTCTTTTCAGATTGAGTTTAAGAAGGATCAAATCCACGGTGAGTTGGTTCCTAAAATGAAGCGTTGGTGTGAGATGGGAAAGGAACTGAAATCGCACTGAAATATTCCGTTTGGATTTGTTGTACGTTTTGGTTTCAAACACTCAGGGCAGTTTGTGTGAACTTTTTATACTCATAAAGAAGTAATATAAACAAACCGAAAACTGCATGCCGATATAATAGCATGCCATACTGAATTTAAGTTAAAGCTTGATGTCTGATTTAAATGTATTTAGTGAGCTAACCATAGTCTGTTGAGTTTCTACGAATCTTGGTAAAGTAGCCTATGTTTCTCTGATTCATTCTTTTAAAGTATGCCACAGCTGCATGAGCGTTCAAAGTATTGGCCTAACGTTATTTTAAATTAACTGTAGTATTAAAAGCATAGCTTAGATATGGCTTTCTAAGCAGGGTTGACTAACGTGTTTTAAGACGTTTTTGCATTCATTTAGGCCCTGCCTACTGAAACGGTATTGTAACGCAGTAGCTAATTTAGCTAACCAGATTAAATTAAATCGTATCGTCATTGGGAAGATAACGTTGCAGAGGTTGGCTGGTTACGCAAAACTGCTTATGATCCCTCATACTGTCACCTTCCTGTATTCCTGTGGAAATGTATGAACCACACGATATGTAGTTGCTGCTCAAATCCAACATTCTCTGGTTAGCTGCTTAGCTCACTCGATAGCAAGTGGAGCGATACCCGGAAGTGTTTCCGATTTCGCACAGCAGCCAAAAATGATCTTACAAAGTGGATCAATGATTACTTTTGGATGGAATGTGTTGTAGTGTAGTGATAAATTACCTCGTTGGTCAGCTAACGAAACACTGTTGGTAGTAGCTGAGCAACAGAAGTGCGAAATCTAATGTGGAAAGTGTCTGCATTCCTATTGTGTACTAGCAAGCTTGTTGGTTATCTGGCTGACGTAAGAAACGACTTATTGTTAACGTATACTTTGTTTAACGATTGTGCGTTTGGTTGTTGGAAAGCAAGTCGCCTATCCAGAGAGTACAACGTTTCCTTTTTTGGTGCTTGGCACTGCGGTTGCTGAATTTCCTTTCCTCCCCTCTTATTTGTATAAACTAAGATGGTTGACGGATTACGGCTCTCCCTTCCTCTCCGTCTCAATGCCTTATAAGGGCAAAGAAATGTAGCTAGTTTCAGGCCGCCCCGGGACGTGCTACATTCCAGCGAGCTGGAGAAGCACCGCTGTCCTCGCGCACTGGTTGGAGAAGGATTCTACAACTAATTCTAGACAGCGTTTCATTTGTTTCATCACATAGATTATGTATTAATTCATTTGTTTGGCAAACGGCCTTTTTTGAAGTTGATTCACAGAACCAACGGGAATAATAATACATTTTATTTGTAGAAAACTTTTTATTGTGTAACAATTTCAAAGTGCTTTCCAATGGGCGGGATAACATAATGCAATTGTCCATAGCATACATCTAAAACAACCTAAGCTCTACATCCTAAAGGGAAAAGTAAATGCTACCTTAAATAATGTTATAATATACAGTTATAGTAAATAAGTGAGTTAATGCGCGCATGCTTTAGGATGCATTAGAACACCCACCAAAAATAAGTAATTCCCTATGTCGTTATATTTATGAGACCATCTCGAATTATGTACATACATTTAATAGATTTCATGTAACTTATGTATATTTAAGTTCAGCGGATGCTTTGATTGTTTATGGGTACTTTTAGGTGGTAATATCTTATCAATTTTATCCACTGGAGTTTTTAATTTTTGAAATTACCCTTTTAAGTCTGATGCACTTAAATACTTGGAGTTAGAATTGTTCTTTTTATGTTGTGTATTATAATAGTTTTTTCAGTAAATTTTCAATAAATAAAGGTGTCTTAATTTAATATAATTGTTTGTCCAGCTCACCTGCAAAGAAGAATAAAATGGAAATAAAGCAGGAAATGGTCTCGTTCAGGCTGAAATGCTTGTAATAAATAAATAAAAATGGAAAGGGCACTTGGATTACAGAATGCTGTGTTGAATTACCCCGTTTGTCATGTGACGTCAAGGTTGGCGTAACAGGTGGCAGGCTAGACGGAACACAGCTGTCCGCAGTTCACCTCCACTGACCCCCTCATGATCATCATTAATTTTAAACTTTAATAACTTTAATGTGGAAAGTTGGAAACGGGAGTATCAGTTTGAGAAATTAATCAGGTGCCCGAACTGACCGAACACCAGTGTCATCGCCACGGCACCCAGGGCATCCGAACGATCAAAGAATTCTAGAAATTCAACTCGGACATCAAGCTTACGGAATGCAGACAATATCCTTCTGTGAATTTTGCAGGTTCTCTGAGTCGGGAAAACGAGATCTCACTGCAGATGTCAGTCAGAACTTGGAGCTTGGTCCAGATTCACAAATGTTTCCACGCAGACTCTCGCAAACGTACACAATCGCTATCCCTCTCAAACTTGTCACGCACAAGGACGCGTCGTGAAGCCAATGACTCGTAATGGTCATTGCGTGTGTTAAGACCTCAGATAGGAGTCTAAATTATAACCCCCCCCCCCCCCCCCCTCCATACAATACAGCTCAAACTCTTCCTATATTATATCCATATATTATACCTGGCGCTAAGTGGCTGTAATCCAAACACATTTGTGTTTGCTAGTTTCAGACTGGCGCAGGTGTCTTTTTAGCGTCCAGCGCTCACGTTGTTTAAATAGGAAGTGAACTTGCGCCTATAGCAAGTGATCTGGGCGGGTTGGTCTTAAGATGAGGTGTGGCCAGGATAATTTTTTGGCGTATTGCTATCTTGAGGCAGAAAAAAGCGTTTCCGCTAAAACAACCAAAAACCTGCTCTTAAGTCATGTTGCAGTTGTTTCGATGCTATTTTAATGGCACAATATAAGTGCGTCTGCATAGGCATGTGCACAACACGCGTACACTCGTACACCACAGGGGCGCGCTCAAGCATGCATAAAAATATATTACAATGGGAAATATTATTATTGTGTTGGCTCAAAAAATGCATAATAAAAGGGTCAAAGACCACATACCTGTCCCTCAGCGAAGGGAAACGCCTCCTTAAATTGCTTTCATCCCACCAGATTTGTACAAACTTCTATCATCTCCTGGCAGCTGAGCTGGAGACTAATGCCTGCTGTCCCTATATACCCCCCATTGCTGTGGCGATGTGTGATGCTGCGTGTAAGGTTACGCATGTATTCACAATTATCCTGGATAAAGCTATGACTCTATATTGGCCAATAGTTCCTGCAATCATCCGTGGAGACAATCTTCTGTTAGGGGACAATCGTTAAAACATGCATAAAAATATTAAGATTACATTGTGAAATGAAATGGGGATTAATATTTCTCCCAAAAATAAAACATAATCTCTCCCGGAATAGATGCACATTGTCCCTGGAATCCCCGGAAAGTGGGCTTGTTTTAAGGCATTAAGCTACCAGTAAAAACGCGTTGGTTATATTTCCATAAGCAGGACATTATAAAACGGGAAATGTGCGTAAACCTATGGGTTTCCAACCTGACAGCTTTAGTGTATTTAGTGTCATCATTAAGGCAGAAGAACACTATTTATGCTATTAATCAATATTAGAATGCACCTAATATGAACTTCGGATGAAGCTTGAACTTAGCGAGCTGAAATGTATTGCCTGTGATCTGTCTGCTGTGAGAACAGCCTCATGGAATTGATGTTTGCCAATGCTTGATTGTATAATCAAATAAACAAAATTTGTTAAACAAGCAGGCTAATTTGCCGTTTTTTTAAGCTGAGACTGAAGCCATATTCTGGTAGTTTATATGCTCAGCTGTTGCAGGTGTTTTTAACAAAATTAAACCACATATATTTTATAAAATTACTGCACTGGTTAGGCTAATGGAAAATATTTTCCTGTTGTTATATTTCTGGCAAACAGGAAATAGTTTGTTGGGAATTACAGGGAACCTGTGACGGTGTTAAACCCTAATGTTTAAGATTATTATTTTGTATATCAAAACACGGCATAACGGTTAGTCCGAATAATATTGATCCATATAGGCCAGGGATCTCAAACTCCAGTCCTGGAGGGCCGCTGTGTCTGCTGGTTTTTGTGATTTCCTTTCAATCAGCAGCCAGTTTAGGCCTTGGAAACAAGGTGTGCAGACTCTTTAGCCAATCAATGACTTAAATTAAACACGTAAGTGCAGGAACACATCGAAAACCAGCAGACACAGCGGCCCTCCAGGATTTGAGTTTGAGATCCCTGATATAGGCTATTCCTTGCTCACACACTTCAAGCTTGCGCATAAGCAGGTCTGTAGGCTAAATCGCTCTTTTTGCAGTCTTAGTAAATACGGCTATAATGCAAACCGCCAAGGTGCAAATGCAGGTGGCTTTTGAATAGGAGATGACACTGATTGGTTTATTGCATGTTATGCCCAAGACACACCTATAATTAACGAAGAGGCTAAGTTCAGCGCATTTGCACCTTGTGCCTTACTTTGCGCTCAAAATGTGCACCCTCTAACTAGCAAAAGTAGAGTTGGACATGCCCTAAATGCACTTGCGCCATGCATTTTAGACCATGCGCTAAGATCGTCAAGATAGAACCCTTTGTGTTTTCCACTAATGCGGTTTTAAGTGGTGCTGGTGTCCTTGTCGGCTAATTGCAGTTCCTTGCCACACCAGTGGGCAGCAGTGTTGCAGGGAGCTTGGGCTTGGCCACTGTCCGAAGTGAAGGTTTTGTTGCCTGATGTCCAAACCTGGACATACGAGCCTATACGAACCAAACAAAAACAGCAGAGCGCTGATTGGTTTCGCATGTCACGCGTTGGCCTTGTTTGGGTGTTTTTCTGAGTGCTCGGAAGTCCTTGTCTCCAGTGTGGCATGCCTATGTTTGGATTTGCGGACTCTGTCATGTTTGGAAAACGCAGAAAGCCCCACAGTACATATGAGGTGGTGGAAATTTGGGAGTGGAGTCGTATACACACTTAGCCCCACCTCATGCCCTGTAAACCAACCAATGAGCATCTGGTTTGCACCAGTTATCTTTCTTTTTTTCTTTTTTTCTTTTTTTTTTTTGCTTCTGAGTCCTGTTTTGGTGCTGTCTTTCAATTTATTTTTTTTTACATTTTTTTATCCATTCAGCACTCTCAAACACACACAAACACACACACACACCATATGATACACCCTCAAGCACATTCTCACACACACTTACTCACTTGCCCTCACACATGCTCTTTAACACACAGTCTTAGACTCACCCACGCTTTCTCTCACTCACTCATACTTGCTCACATGCACACTCATGCAGTCTCTCTTCACAAACACACACACACACACACGCATACACGCTCACACATGCACACACAAGCTCCGTCTCGTCCTCCCACCTCTCACGCCTGCCTCTTTCTCCCTCCCCCACAGAGTACAAGGAGGCGTTCCTGCTCTTCGACCGCACGGGTGAGGGGAAGATCTGCTACAGCCAATGCGGGGATGTGATGCGGGCCCTGGGCCAAAACCCCGTCAACGCCGACGTGCTCAAAGTCCTGGGGAACCCTAAAGCCGAGGGTAAGGCCTGACCCACGCCTTCAGCGTTGTCACGGCGGCACATCAGCAATCGCATTCGCAGCACTGCATCGCAAGCCCTTCCACACGCTCTCTGAGAGCATACCGCTCGCGCAGTAGTTGTGTTCCCAAAACTAACTTGTAAACGATTGAGTGATGACGCTTCACTGTGACGTCGACCTGACAAAGATCCGCTTGGATCAAAATGCTTTTTAAAAAAATTGGTAAAATGCTACATTTAATAGGGTAACGCAAAGTATCAAGAGTGAAACATTTTCAGTTGCATGAACTGTCCTCACTTTGTTTCGTTTGACACTTGAACACCAGTTCAGCTTTTCTCGGTAAGGCACAGGTGCCTTACTTGCCTTTTTTATCCTCAAATAACCCAAACGTATCTTCTTGGATACCAGTTAACTAGTTTCTTGTTTGAACAAGTCATGATTACTGTTGCACACCTAAATGTGTTTTGAGAAAAACCTTTTGAAAGGAGGACTTTTTTTGAGTTTCATTTTTTCATCGATGCACCGTTTAATCTTTCACATGTTGTGCTGCTTGATGCTTAGGTGTTTGTTTTCTTCAAAGCTACAATGGTCGCTGCCCACATAGATTTCAGAACTGCCAGGTCCTCCATGTACAGAGACTAGAGCTAAACATTGTACCGCTTACGGCCCCAAATTCGTCCTGCCTGTTCAGCTCTGTATTCTTATCTTATCAAGTTCCGTCTCTACCATTGAAGCTGAAACAATCCAGTGTGATGCATCTTATGAATATTCATGAGGGGGCTGTGACCAAAGACTCGCTGGCAACAGAGTTTCTGTCCTTTGTTATGCCGTTTAAATTAATATTTATAAACCATAATATAGAACCAATAAGTCCTAGAATAGGGAAGTAGAGAGGCTGGGAGGAACACTGGAGCTGACCATCTTGTTACTACATAGAATCTGTGCTTAATTTCAATAACCACCCACCACATGCACTCCTGCCTGCTCAGTCTGTGTGCATCATGGGCTTGGGTTATAATTTGTGCACTGTAGTGATTGTATGCACTGGAAAAAAAGGCACAAGGTCCTGAGTAACTCTTCTGTTTGTTGCTTTGGCCTTGGCAGAGATGAGCCTCAAAATGCTGGACTTCGAGCAGTTCCTACCCATGCTGCAGGCCATCGCCAAGAACAAGGAGCAGGGCTCATTCGAGGACTTCGTGGAGGGCCTTCGTGTATTTGACAAGGAGGGCAACGGCACAGTCATGGGCGCCGAGCTGCGCCACGTCCTCACCACGCTGGGTATGTGGCACTCTGGAGAGACACGCCATAGAGGCCACAGTTAAGGCCAATTAATAATCTCCAAAAAAGTATGCGTATGTACGTCCGGCTAGGCAGCAGTTGTTTTTTGTGTCCAAGGACCTGTCATTTCACCTACAAGTGTACCTTCTGTTTACCATAATCTTCTTCCTTGAAGGATGCCATTGTTTTTTGCAATTTGCATGCAAAAATTATGGGAAATGTAGTCTACAAAGGGGGGGTTGGTATGCTCGACTATGAAAGGCAAAAGTCTGCATACGTGTCTGCTCCCTGTTTTCAGGGGTGGCACCACAGTTGAAAATGGTGATTTTTGGCTGCATAGGTCAGTTTTGAGATGATATTTAGCTTCTACAACTACTGTAGTTTCATAAAATACAATAAAAAAACAACAATCAGAAACATGTTTAAGATTGGATGTGTAATGTTGTATGACTCGTGGGGAGCATTTTCGGTGTGACGACAACATGGAGTAGACACTCCCATCTCTGTAATTCTAGACGCTGATTACAGAGATACTTTCCCATTCTAATCGGCCATTAACATTACAGACGTCCTGTGATAATTACTTTACAGGCATTGTCCTGAAAACCTATCCCGTCCGAATAGGGCTGTAGTGGACAATAGCGTCTGTGTGAGTTCATAAATCTATTTATTCATGATATAAAATTAGAATTCCGTCATAGCAACAAGATAAACCCAACAATAGTCTGATCGTATGCCAAAAAAGCAGTGAAAAGCCCTGCTCACTCAAATGCAAAATAACATATTATTGTCATTCTACTATAAATATCTGCTACTAAATATGAAATAAATATACAATCCTACCATTGGTTTTAAGCATAGAGATGTCCCTTTCAAAATTCAGTGGTCATTTATTGTCTTGGACAATCTGTTTGAGAAATACACACCCGTTTAGCTCGTTATTACATAACATTGAACATCTGCCCACAACACCCATATACTGTACCTGCAGCTCTGAAGTATTTCACGTGATTCCGGTTTTATTCACAACTGTTTTATCCGATAGAGGACGGTATATCCTTTTCAATGGTGTATGTAATTTTTCTGGGATGCTTGCCTTTGACCAATAATTTGCAGCCCAGCGTAACATAATTTTTAATCTAGTCTGTGTACTATTCCGCAAACAGCTAAAGAAAACTAATTTGAAAAAAAGTACTGCTTGTAATTTGCGGTTCTTCTCGCTGGCTACATATGTACGTTTGTTTTTCCACTCGATCACTGTCTTGTCAAGTAGGCTATGTTAGATATGTTAATTTTCGCATTTTGAGTGCATTTCACACACACATTTCAGTATAGCGTAAACATTCATTGCTCAGTTGTATTTTCTGGTTGCTGTACTGACTTTTCATTGAAGCTAGAACATTTGGCAGCATTTTCCTGTTGGTGGAATAGTGTAGTGTATTGTAGTGTTATCATACATAATATAGGCTATAGGCTTATCTTCCTGGGCTTAGGGCATGGAAAATACTCATTCCAATTTACTGTGCGCTGATATATAGATTAATGTAAAAATTTTCCTTGGAGTCTTTATGAATGGGAACTTTATTAAACTATAGAAAAAATGCTATCACAGGGCAAAAGAATACATACTGTAGAGTACAGAGGAGACTGATGTTTTATTGAGGTACAAGAGTGAATGATTAGGCTACATATTTAGGTTTGTGTAACCATGTGATATCAATGTTTTCATCTTAAACCATAACAAGGGGCAAATGTATATGCTTTATAATGGACAAAACTAATTTTATTAATTTTACGACATGTATTGGATAGGGTTTTGGACGCATAGATACCCCCATATACTGATGAAAAGATGGTAATTCCCACTTGAAAATGATGCAAAAGTTACTTTTATGATCCAAAACATTTGATTTGTAGTTTTATTTTTTTAATATATCTTTATTTTATGATTTAGAGCAGTGCACAATTTAGCCATTTGGATAGATTTGGAGACACTAATGGACAACAGGGTACACTGCCTATATTTAGCATCATAGAGCTTTAGTAGTTCTGCATATCCTCAGATTTTGCAGACTTGTGGACATGGAGTTTTTAAGTCAGCAAATGTATAGATTTACCTGTTTCACATATGTAGCTCTATTTCATTGCAAACTAAAGAAAAACTATTTTTTTTGTGGCACTTTATTTTGACTTAAATTATGAAAATAAACAACTAATACAAAGTTTGTATTGTGAATGGTAAAACTGTCTTGTTTCATTTGAGCTATTTGCCAAGTTTCTCTGATGCTCACACCTGGAGTTATAAAGCCTTAAACAGAGCACCCCCTAAATAGGTGAGAATTTACCAAATTTGCCATTTGCGCCAAGGGGTTAAGGCTTTAACACGCCAGGTGTGAGCATCACAGCAACTTGGAAAATGGCTTAATGAAGTAAGACAGGTGTACCTCGGGCTTTTTTAATTACTCATAGGTTTACTTGCCATTACTGTCATTGTAAAGAACAATGTTCTGCAAGCTTGTCATACAGGTGATTAATAAAACTATAAAACCAAATATAACTACAGAAATAATCTGGCAATAGAACAGCAGCCTCTAATAAACGGCTCCAAGCGTCCAGAAAAACATGCCCTACAGGCATTTAAGAAGCCAAATAAAATAGGCTATTAAAAGTATAAAGGTATTAAAATAAGCTTGAGATGTGCCTCAGTCAAACAATCTTCAGTGCAAATCTGTAAAAGGCACATGCTAAGCATACTGTGCCGTTACAATCAGTGTAAGCAATTGTGTGCAACCTTACTATACAGGTGATTCATAAAGTGTGGTTAAAGCTGGGCTTTTGTCACAGAAAATATTGATGAAAGTCGAGGAGAAAATTAGGGGGGGGGGCAGAAATCAGTTTTATAATAGAACATAAATTTATTATATGAATTAATAGATTATTAATTTAATTAATCATGTGATTAGGCTACAATGCAATTATAGGCTGGTGCATTTTCTTGTTTCTGCCCATCACATACAGAAAGTGCATTCCAGGGTTACCGTGTCTGTTTTTATTTGTTCAAAGTTTGTTTAGCGAGGTTCGAGTCTTTGATGGAGCATCTGTTGTCACTGACAACGTTACTTTAACGGGGGAAGGAGCGCTGGGCTGGGCATCTACACAGAATCTGCATACATTGTTGCACTTTGTTTCTCCCAGCATTTGGCAATATGGTTAAAGTGCTTAGACGTATACAAATGACATTGTAGGCTACGTTAAGGGCGACAGTCCAAATCTGTCAAAAAATCACAGAAGGCACTATAACAGGGAAAATCTCAGAAATAGCAAAAAACAAGGAAAGTCACGGAAATGCCAAAGTTTTTTTTCCTTTTTTGCTGTTCACTTATATTAGTAGCTAACTTTAGCTAGATATCACAGCAAACGTTGGTTCTGTTTTTATGTGTGTTAAGCCGTGCGGGCATGAAAGACTGACTAAACTATTATAAACTATATATAACAGACATGAACACGCTTCTTTCAAAAATAAAGCAAGTGCTTGCAGCGCACAAACAGACATGTGGAAGACTATATGTTAGGAAATTTAATTAATGAATAACCGTCAGTAATAATCAATTGATAATGAAGTAATTAAGCAATGAAATGGATAATGAAATGAATAAATTATTTAACAACTTATTTATTTAAAGGCATAGGCTATTTATTTCAAGGCGTATTTATTTCAAAACGACTCTGCCTGTCAGTCAACATGGAAGGGGCAGGGTCAGCTATGATCATTGGTTGCTCTGTCCATAGATATAAAAACTTAGATGCCATTCAGGTTTCTGCGCGGCTGCCATATTAGTCGGTCAAGATCAGTGTATTTTGATAGTGTATTGACAGATGCAGACTTCCCCTGATAAAATGTACTATAACTCGCTTAATTCTCAACTATTTTCATAAAATCTGACTTTTTAAATATCTGCATAACACGTGTTACCTTATTTCCAAATTTTGAAAAACCTCTCTATAAATTACTAGCTATTGAATTATTCATCATATTGAAACAGAAAAATTAACTCTGACTTGATCCACTGAGAAAAAAAGTGTTCTAACTAATATGCAAATTTTCTTTAATTATTCATCAGCTAATTTGCATATGTTCTTAAAAAAAAAAAAATTATAATACAAAAAAATTTTTGCATTTGTGTCCACATTCACTTTTGATTGGAGGAATGGATTTTTCCTCCTTATTCACCTGTGGTACCTCCCCTTAAACTCTGTGTAACCACCTTTAGGAAGAGCAACCCCGGCCGAGCCATGACCTTGCTAAAGCTCCCGTCACTGAAAGGTCAACTCAGAGAAGTGCTTTTGGACACTTCAGGCAGAACAAGAATGTACAAGATGGAAATCTTTTGGGTCTTATTAGAAGCAGATGGGTGCAATGGGCAGAAGGCTCAAGCAGGAAGCTGCAAACTGGGACCTGCTTCTTGTAAGACCCTGAATTAGGGGTGTTAACGATTAATCGTTAAATTAAACGATTAATCGATTAATTGCCGTTAATAATTTGATCGATCGACCATTTCAAATTTAACGATCAAATTGAACTATTTGCGGTCTCATCTTAATTGTGTCAATGGGAGCTGTTGGTGAAATGCAATCATTAAGTTAAACACAAGGGGGGCGCACGCACTGCAATTAGGAAACATGTTATTAACTTTACACAGAAGAAGACTCACTCGACCATGAAGCACGCTACTTGAAGCACGCTATGCGTGCCTGGGACATCGGACCCAACGGAACGCGTATTTTCAGCAGCTGGTCTCGCTGTAAACCTACTGCGCACACAACTCAATCCTGATAACGTAAACATGCTTATATTCTTAAATAAAAATCAGCAGGCCTAGGTATTTACTGCACTTATGCAGTTTAAATTTTAAACTGATGCCTGAGCTGTCGTAGTTTGTCGTAGCTTTCTCATTTCAAGAGGGAACCTATTATAGCGCTGTTTTCAAAAACTTTATTTATCTTTATTTATCTATTTCATAATCATTTTGCAAATTTAAGTTTTTAATTAAGGCTCATCTTATTTTTGTATAGGCTATGTCATAGACGTACGTGTTAGTCACTGATTCGCCTCGGAAGAGTGAGCGCAATTTCCCGTGCCGTATTAAAATATCATACTTAAACAAAACAGCGTTCATAATTATATTTGTGTTATGCTATGAAACAGGTGCATTTCTCAAATGTTTCAATAAAGCTTTGATTGAGGAAAAAAACATGCATTTTGTATTTTCTATGTTTTGTTATCGATTGATCGATTGATTGTTCATTAACGTTGACGACTATCGATCAAGGAAATTCCTTAGAATTTGCAACCCTACCCTGAATAGCTGAGACTGTGGCATAGTGGGAGTGTAGTTTCCATCTCTGTGGTTTTAGAAATGACATCTGGTGGAATGCAGGGCATTCCTTGGCACAGCCATTAGGAATTGCATGTTCCTTCAGTGCCTCAAACTCACACACTTTAGGGTGGGGGCATATGTTTGTGCTGGGTTTTTACAGCAGGGTAAATATCTATTGAGTTCAGTGTGCAAGTATAATATAATCTTAATTTGATCTGTAATTTTAAAGTGTGTATAATATCGGTTCAAGCAGAAACAAGTTTTGACACTGGAACTCTGGTAGACTACTCTGACCCCCCCCCCCCCCCCCCACTGCTGTCAAAATGTCCATTTCAGGTGAGAAGATGACAGAGGAAGAGGTAGAGACGCTTTTGGCGGGACACGAGGACGCAAACGGTGTGCATCAATTATGAAGGTAATGGAGAGATGGATTATGGGAAAGAGACCATTGTATGCACTATTTTACCCATGATGCTGTGCAAGGTGCTTGGAAAAAAACATGGCACGTCCCCAGTCTGTTCTCTGACTGTAAAATCAATACTTTCCTATGCAATGGTCAATGTTCTGAACTGGGTAAAGTTTCTTTAATTATTGTTTGTATTTGGTGTAAATGTAGTCACCACATGCCCTTTAGCAGGCACGTCCAACACGTTAGAATTCAAACTAACATACAAGATTGTGTTGGTACCATGGAAATTTAAGTGAAGGTAAATTACATGGGAGAAGCTAATTGAGAGGCTGTAAACCTCAACAATGAAGGCCTGGGATTATGGAAAGATGCTAACTACATTTTATACAAGGGGGGAAGTATCAGAGAGGGGGGTAGGGAAGAACGGTCTTGCAAGGACGTTATTGGGCTTTGTGAATGCCATGATCGGTGGGGCTACTTTCTACGTTGTGCCCTCAGCCACAGTCTGGTGTGAACCAATCGGCGAATGTTGCTCTCATCTCTCCACAGCGAAGTGTTACGATTGGCTCACATCAGTGGGTGGCCGATGACACATGTAGCCGTACTTGCAGTCTGTGAAGCCTCACTTTTTCTCTCCGAGACTGTGCTGCTCATGTCACCGACACGCATTGCTTTCCTCCTCTTCCGGGAGGGTCGATGGTGATGTCAGCAGCCGCTTTTTGTCATGTGACTCATCATGTGATTTGCCTCCCTGGTGTCGCCCCCTGGTGTTCACATTGTTAACTGTTGTTCCTCTCCCGCAGCCTTTGTTCGCCACATCATGTCTGGGCTGAGCGTCGGTACGGGAGAGCTCTCCACTCCATCAGCACGTATACCAGCAAAGGGCGCCACTCAGCTTTTCCTCCTCACCAAGACAATGAGAGGCGTGGTCACCCCCCACACACGCGCAGGATATAAACACTTCACTTTACAGCTCTGGCTTCTCTGTGACGATGTGTTACTGCAGTTCGAAGTAAAACACATCCACACTTTCTGGGTGATTGCGGCTGTAAACGTTGCATTTTACAACGTTTTTGCCGCGGTCTTAGCCCTCTTAGTCCGGGAGCTGTAAAGTAAAGTGCATATTACCAATATTCACCGCGCGGTTAAAAAAATTTTTAACTTCCTATTCTTACCTGGGCAAGTTCAATTGCAGAAAAAAAGATACATTTTCATGTAATTAAATGAAAAGTCTGCATAGATTAATCTTGTTCCAGTGACTTTTTTTTTTTTTTTTTACTTAGCCTGGTCGCGCATTGTACAAAGGTTTGTGCGGTGCTAATGTGTTAAAGATAATGCTAAGTCATGCTCACGAGCACCCCAAACGTTTGTTGGCGCCATGAGCAAAGCGGGCAGTCGAACAGGCAAGCTGTGAGGATTTATGCGCCCCTCTAAACCGGGCCCAAAAAGAAAAAAAAATACGCACAGGGGTCTTTGTGACCAAGGTCAGGGGATTATCTTTCTTTTTCTTCCCTCCTCCTTTCTCTCCCACTGTACCCTCCCTCATATGGTAACCTTCAGGCTGTCAGCTTTGCTGAGCACAGAAAGATGAGGTTGTCCCTCTGAAGGAGCTTTAACCCCACGTTTTGACATCAACATGGCACAGGGCTACCGAACCTGGACTTAGAAGGTCATGGGTTCGGTGCTTGCCCTGAAATGTGTCGAGTCAAATGTCCTGATGTGTAGATGGATAATATGTAAAAACATTTAAGTCACTCCTGGATAGGAGGCCCTCTGCTAAGCAAATTGGGAAGATAGTCTGTGACTCTCCACTGATAACTACATTTTATAAAAATTTTTATTGATGCTTGCCCATTCAGAATAGGCCGTTACTGACCCCGTGCGGTACGTGTGTGTGGATAAAGGCTCTTTTGACCTTGTAGTGACCAGCCGCCCTCTGTTCTACACTGTTGGAAAGAGCTGGGTGGTGTCTGGAGTTTTGTTTGGGATGGTTTTTTCTTTGTTGACTCTTTCTCTCCTGCAGCCTTCTGTCGCCCCCTGGCTGCAGCATGCTGCTCTGCATGTGTCTGGATGTCCCTGTCTTTACTTAGGCGGGCCCAAGAGTTTTTTTTTGGGGGGGGGGGGGGTGGGGGTGGGCTGGTACTGTTCTAGATGCAGAGGGGGATGACTGTTTAATAACTGAGCTGGGGACGTAATACTGTGAAGAGTTTTTTGGATCACGCTGTCACCGTGGGAAGTTGAGTCATTTTCTCAATTTGGCTTTTGATTATTACCATTCTGCCTCCAGGTGTCACCCTAGTGCAAAACCATGCGTTTTTTTTGTATTCCCAATAATACCATAACCAAAGCACATTTAGATTACAGGGCCCTCTTCTGAAGATATTGATATTGCCACACTTGGGGAGACGCCAGCTTGTCACCATTGAACTAATAAAACCATTTTACGTATATCTGCCAAACCAAAACAATTGATTGTGCGAACTCCACCCCCCCCCCCCTCCCCCCCAGAACTCATCTCATGGTTTCTCCCAAATGTGGAGGCGTGTCTTCCCCAGCTCACAGGAATCGGAGCAGTCGTTCCATTACTAACCCCAGAATTGCAGTGAATTCCTTCTCTTGCTGGTGTCTTCTTTTCCCTCCCCTTTTGGAAGCTGATAGTTGCTGGGCCTAAAGTTTTCTCTCTCTAGTTCTCCTGTTTCCCTCCCAAAACCTCCCGTCCGCTCCTCCCCATCCCCGCCACCCATCCCCCAAGCCCTCTCCGCGCCTCGTAGAAAAGCACAATGAGGAGGACAGCTAATCTAACCGATCCCTGGTTTCATGGCCTGCGCCAATCTTTAGCTGTGGCTGCATAGGAGATAGACCTGATTCCCTGCCAACTTATCCCATGCCCTGCCAAACCCTGCCCCCCCTTCCTCCCTAGTTTCTCATCACTGAGTCACTAAAGCTGGGAATAAGCCTCCATCTACAGCATCCCCCCCGCAAGCACAAGCGAATGGGAACAGCTGAAGTTTTGCAAAGCATCATGGGTAGTCCTTAGGAGTGGGAGAAAATTCAACTATTGCCCTTCCTCTCGTCCCAGTTTCATGAACGATGAAAAGATGATTTAAACCTGGCATCCTGGCATCTCAAACTTAAATCCTAGAGGGTGGCAGTGTGCTGATTTCTTTTATTTATTTGTTTTGTGTGCGTGTTTTAAGTGCTTAGTTTCATCCGCTGGTTCACTATAGTCAACACGTTTCGTTTCCAATGCCTAAATTGGCTGCTGATTGAAAGGGACCCGCAAAAATCTGCAGATACTGGGGCCTTCCAGGGCTGGGGGTTGAGACCTCTGGTTTAAACGGTTTGAATCTTAGTTGTTAAGCACTAGACTGCTGGGAGGGCTGCATTGGCCCTTGTAGCTTTTTGGGACAGATATGAACTTGCTCTGAGAACCCGGGTAACCAGGAAGACCGGGCAGAGTAGTTCTGTCGTAAATGCATGTAGGCAGAACGCGGCATAAAATTGCACATTGTTTATTTCCACCCAATCAGCTGGCTCATTGGTGAACAGGGACTGCCCCCATAGATGCTGTAGCTGGAGAGTTTGTCCCCTGTGAGAAGCTTGTTGCTAATATTTTTCCCACTTCCTCTCCCCTTACTCCCCCCATCTCTCTCTGTCTTGCTCTCAGAACTCGTCCGGATGGTCATGAGTGGATGAAGATACTAAGAACATGCCCGATTTATAATTTTTTTTTTTAATCATATTTTTGTTTGTTTTTCTGTTACATGTTTTTCCACCTACCCACTGTAATTTTGTGTGTATTCTACCACGCCCTCCCCACCACCATTACAGTTTTATTTTCGGAAGTGCCTTTCCTTTATCTGCTTATGTAGAAGTCCCCAAGGACCTCCCACCCTCCACCCCCATTCCATGAAACCACAAACATGCATGAACCGAAAACTCTGATGGGGATAAGAATCTGCAATAAAACCTCCCTAATTCCAGCATCCCCATCCCAATGCACCGCTGTAGGCAATACTAGCTCATCTGTCCAGCAGGTGCCACTGCTGCAGGGGGTGGGGTGGGGTGGGGTTGGGTGTGACCTGTAAAGAACGGCACAGCCATTGGCCAAGACTCGATTTTGGCTGAAAACGATCTCTTATAGAGCTTTTGTAAGCTGTCCATGTCCAAGCCAATTTGTCATGAATCTGAAGTACAGCGGTCAAATTTGTTGCAAATTTTGTTTTGCCATTTTTTGTTTATTTTTGTTATTACTATTCCTTGTGCTTCATTTGCATAGTTCAGAAATAATAAATGTGCCCAGTTTCTGAAAGTGACCAAACGAGTGTCCATTTATTTGTGGTATTTCAGTTTATCTTGTCATTTATGCGTATAAATTATAAATTAAATTGGGATGTCAGGCTACTTTAACTTTCGTGAGGTTATGGCGCAAAATTGTCTAGCCTGATTTATTGTAATAGGTTGAGGTCAAAATTTTATGTCCTTTTTCCCCCCCCAATAGCTAACTTTAAAATAAAAAATAAAAAATCAGATTTTGAACAGGTTAACATGCATTGTGATAGTCTCTGTATAGTCTTGTCCGCTGACAGCAGGTTTATGAATAATTTTCATCAGACCACGTTTCTGTAATTTAGCTAGCTGTCTAGCCAACAAAGTCAGCTAGCCAAAATTCTATCTTTCATCTGTTCTATTCCCCATGTTATAATCACAAAAAAATGTGGATCTAGTCTTAAGTTTTCATCTCAAAGAGCACCAAATTGATACATTTAGCTGTTGAAATTGACAAATTCTTCTTCCAGGGGCTTCCAGGGGGTGGACATTTAACGGAACCCCTAGACCGTTAAATGTCCACCATCAGTTTCAGGAAATCCTGTGGGAAACGCTGTCAAATGCCGCTCTGGTGCCCCTATAGTTAAGAAAACATGCTTAGTTTTGCCCCATGTTCCTTGACCTTGGGGCAAAATGAAAAAAATAATAATTTTAAAGCGTGTTTTTTTTTTTTATATCCTAAGGGCACCCTAATGGCAGGAGACAAAAAGTGCCTTCTCAGAAAGTCTGCCACTGAGAGACGCACTCTTGCTTAAGGTGTGTGTTTGTGTGTGACGTAATTTAGCCAAAACTAATATTCACTCCAACCCAGGCATGCACCGTCTGGCAACCCAGGTGGGGCCCCATGTTGATGCACGTGGAGGAGGTGCCCCCTTTTCACTATTCGCCCATGCCCCTTAGAGAGTCTGCACGCCACTGATAACAATCCATGTAAGTATGACATTCACAAGTAAAAAAAACAACAAAAAAGCAACATAGAGGATACATAAATACATCTTTACATAGGATACATACAACTGATTATACATCATTTCTGCTTGACATTGTGTTTATTTTTTCCAAAACCTGGTTTGTTTTTTATGGCTTTTTTGTTATTAATTTCACTGAGGGAACAGAAATAATTTAATTCAATACAAAATGGTTTGATATTTGGGTTTACAGTGAGTCACTGCATTTGTGAATATGTGGAGACAATATCTTACTGGTATTGTCAATACATCGGGGACCAGAGTTTCATACTAGGAATAAGATAATTTCCTTGTTAAACACATGTAAATTATTATAAGAAGAAAAAAGCAACCTCCCTCCAAAAAGAATACGCAAAACGGCACTGAAAAAAATAAATGCAAATTAGTCAACTTCTAAACTGCAAAACAAAGTGGTTGAATATCTGGCTTAAACTTGTGTATACAATTATTACATGGGTAGAAATTGTAATATTTTCATTTGGATTTCCTTGACCTTATTGGATAATAAAATAATTTTGGGTCTGTACGTTCTCTAAAGGTGTCATAGGGTAAGACGGCTTCCATTTAATTTAAAGCTGTAGGTAAGGAACTTTCATTCGAAGTTCGCATTCTTTTTATATGAGTATTGCTACATTTCCCATCGCAAATATCTACCCCACCGATATACAACTGCGGTCAGGCCAGCCCTCCACTTCGGAAAAGACGGTCAAGCCAGCCGCCGCGAATTTATTTGGTTCGCAATATACTAGGCATTCTACGGTAAGCGTGTAAGAATTTATTTCAAAATAAAAGTAAAGTTCTTCTAAATTCAGATTGATATTAAAAGGAAACTGCCTGTTTCCACAAAACCATTTCACTTCAGAATGATAGATGAACACCTCAGGACATTCTGATGTGGAATTTCAAAATTAAAGCCCTCTAAAATGTCATATAAGAGCTGTTGTTCTTCTAAATTCAGATTGATATTAAAAGGAAAGCGCCTGTTTTCACAAAACCATTTCACTATACAATGATAGAAGAACACCTCAGAGTGTCACTCAGGCAATCTAAGGACATTCTGATGTGGAATTTCAAAATTAAAGCCCTCTAAAATGTCATATAAATGCTGTGTTCTATATTCAGATTGATATTAAAAGGAAACCGCCTGTTTTCACAAAACCATTTCACTATACAATGATAGATGAACACCTCAGAGTGTCACGCAGGTAACCTCAGGACATTGTGATGTGGAATTTCAAAATTAAAGCCCTCTAAAATGTCATATAAGAGCTGTTGTTCTTCTAAATTCAGATTGATATTAAAAGGAAACCGCCTAGTTTTCACAACCATTTCACTATAAAATGATAGATGAACACCTCAGAGTGTCACTCAGGCAATCTCAGGACATTCTGATGTGGAATTTCAAAATTAAAGCCCTCTAAAATGTCATATAAATGCTGTGTTTCTTCTATATTCAGATTGATATTAAAAGGAAACCTCCTGTTTTTCACAAATCCATTTCACTATACAATGATAGCAGAACGCCTCAGAGTGTCACTCAGACAATTTCAGGACATTCTGATGTCTAATTTCAAAATTAAAGCGCTCTAAAATGTCATATAAATGCTGTGTTTCTTCTAAATTCAGATTGATATTAAAAGGAAACCTCCTATTTTCACAAAACCAGTTCACTTCAGAATGATAGAAGAACACCTCAGAGTGTCACTGCAGGACAATCTCAGGACAAGGCAAGCTGCTTTAAGGTGTTTAGAGGTGGCCAAATGGGCTTGGATTAAACTGGGAAGCTGCATCATCATATTAGTTCCATTCCCTTTACACAATGAGGTAGTAGCATTTGCAGTAGCTCTGCTGGTGTTGTGAAAGCATAATTTGTAGATGAAAGCTGTAGAAATTGTAAACTGTGAAGCTGAGTATTTAGATACACCGACATATTGACAGTAAACTAAATTTCTTCATTGTGACTATTCATACAAATTATATGAACCCACATACTGTAGTTACATAGTGGGTAACATTTGTTGAAAAATACGGACAGGTCGAAATTTGTGAAAGTAGCCTGAAAATCATCTAAGAGATTTCCACCTTGTGATTTTATAGATCCAATGTGACAAATGTGAAAGATGGTTCCATGAACAGTGCCTGGACATGGACACAGTGGACCTGGAACAAGCCAGGGAAGACAGCTGGAATTACTGCTTTTCATCCTTGACATCACTATTTAGCTGTAAATTATTCAACTGTCCCAGTCTGCGTGGGTTGTCTGCATTTCTCCGTTGCCTCGCATTCGCACTCACCGCATGACAATAACTAAATAGGAAAACATTTCTGTATTTTGAATTCAAAGTTTAAATACAGTACCAGACAAAAGTTTGGACACACCTACTCATAGAAGGTTTTTTTCCGTTATTTTTACTGTTTTCCACATTTTGGAATAGTAAAGACATCAAAACTATGAGATAACACAAATTAAATTATGCAAAGACCAAAAAAGTGTTAAACAAAATTTTTAAAAAGTCTTATATTTAAATTATTCAAAGTAGCCACCCTTTGCCTTGCACATTCTTTCCATTCTCTCAAACAACTTCTGTGGTAAACAGGTATACCACAGGTAAACAGGTGACGCCATCATGACTCTATATAAAAGGATATCAAAAGACTTCTGATATCTTATTTCCAGGTACTCTTAGAAGCGATACTATAACCTCTGCATTTGAATGGATCTCTATGGGAATTGGGGGGGTGGGACTAGATTTAGCTTTAAATTACACTGGAACAATTACACTGAACCATCACTCTGCTGCCAGAAATACAGTAGATATGGATGGATAACTTGAAGGGTTTCTTCTCCTGACTTATTTTTCCATAGAGTTCAATAGGAAAAATTGTCAGGAGAAACAACCCTTAAAGTTACCCATCCATATCTACTGTATTTCTGGCAGCAGAGTGATGTTTTAAGGCTTGTTTGATACGTCAGACCCTTGTTGACTTAGAGCCATTTATACAACTATGTGTTCCAGACTGTTCCAGTGTAATTTAAAGCTAAATCTAGTCCCAACCCCCAATTCCCATAGAGATCCATTCAAATGCAGAGGTTATAAACTCCTCAAAAAAAGTTCGGAAACGTTATTTCGGTCGATTATTCCTCCCCTTTAATAATACCAATTGGTATTGTATTTTATATCACTGGAAAGCCTGATTAGTCACCTTTACAACGAGGTACAACTTGTAAGGATGATGTATTTGTGGAATGAGCAACACAGCTAACCGTGTGGGTAGCGGCCCAAAATGATGCCTTCAATGATGACAAGTTCTGTTTTGCCTGTGAGAGAGATACCGCCCCACACCATGACACTGCCCCCATTGAAAGGAGTCACGCGATCTGTGCAGCAATCTGCATAGCGTTCTCCACACCGTCTCCATACTTTGATCCTGCCATCCAGCTTCCGCAGACAGAACCTTGATTCATCACTGAACATGACGTTGCCCCACATTCTTAGGTTCCACTGTCGGTGCTGCCGACACCAGTGCAAACGGGCCTGACGGTGAAGGGCAGTCATTGCAGGCTTCCTGGCAGCCTTATAAGTACGAAGACCGTCCATGTGCAGTCTGTTCCTCACCGTCTGATCAGAGATCTGTCTGTGGTATCGTTTTGCAAATCTTGCCTGTAAATCTCTGGAAGAAAGCCTACGGTTCCTCAGTGAAGCAAGGGTGAGGAACCGGTCTTCTTGGGGTGTTGTCTTCCTGGGACGGCCACTTCGTGGTCTGTCTTTGACTTCACCAGTCTCACAGAACTTGGTCCTAAGTTTGGAAATGGTACCAGGGCTGACACCAAATAATGCTGCCACTCTGCGTACCGGAACACCAGCTTCCACTTGCCCTATTGCACGGGCCTTATCCTGAAGGGACAAACGTGGCATGTTTATGCTTGGAGCACACACAAACTCAACAAAGTTGCAGGACCCATGCACACACAAATGCTGTCAATTAGGTGCCAATCAGGTGCCAGTCACACACCTGTGACTGGCATACACCTGCCAGCACTTGAAGCTCAAAACAAGAGTGAATACCAACAGAAGAATATTGCAGGGGATTTTGGAACATTTTTTTGGGCCGCTACCCACACGGTTAGCTGTGTTGCTCATTCCACGAATGCATGATTACAAGTTGTACCTCGTTGTAAAGGTGACTAATCAGGCTTTCCAACGATATAAAATACAATACCAATTGGTATTATTAAAGGGGAGGAATAATCGACCGAAATAACGTTTCCGAAATTTTTTTGAGGAGTTTAGTATCGCTTCTAAGAGTACCTGGAAATAAGATATCAGGAGTCTTTTGATATCCTTTTATATAGAGTCATGATGGCATCACCTGTTTACCTGTGGAATACCTGTTTCCACAGAATGGCAAGAATGTGCAAGGCCGTTATCAAGGCAAAGGGTGGCTACTTTGAAGAATCTAAAATATATGCCTTTTTTTTATTTGTTTAACACTTTTTTAGTCTTTGCATAATTAAATTTGTGTTATCTCATAGTTTTGATGTCTTTACTATTCCAAAATGTGGAAAACAGTAAAAATAACAGAAAAAAACCTTCTATGAGTAGGTGTGTCCAAACTTTTGACTGGTACTGTACATTACATATAAAAAAGATGTACAGATGTAAAAATATAAAAAATTATTATGATTATTTTTGTGTCTAACGAGAGAATCTTATAAATAAATCGTTGATAACAATACATTTTTATTATTTTGTGAAAACAGGAGGTTTCCTTTTGATATCAATCTGAATTTAGAAGAAACACAGCTCTTATATTAAATTTTAGAGGGCTTTAATTTTGAAATTCCACATCAGAATGTCCTGAGATTGCTTGAGTGACACTCTGAGGTATTCATCTATCATTCTGAAGTGAAATGGTTTTGTGAAAACAGGCGGTTTCCTTTTAATATCAATCTGAATATAGAAGAAACACAGCATTTATATAAACATTTTAGAGGGCTTTAATTTTGAAATTCCACATCAGAATGTCCTGAGGTTAACTGAGTGACACTCTGAGGTGTTCTTCTATCGTTCTGAAGAGAAATGGTTCCGTGAAAACAGGAGGTTTTCAATTTCAATTTAGAAGAACTTTACTTTTATTTTGAAATCAATTCTTACACGCTCTTACCGTAGAATGCCTAGTATATTGCGAACCAAATAAATTCGCGGCGGCTGGCTTGACCGTCTTTTTCGAAGTGGAGGCTGGCCTGACCGCAGTGATATACTGACTAGGAAAAGTTGCTTTTATAGGACCATAGTTGGAGCAGCTGGCTAGTAACGTTAGCTAGGCAATCAGGCAAGCTAACTTATGGCCAGCCAGCTGTAAAGAAGCCTTAAAGAGCTGGAAGAATTTTAAAGAAATACATTTTACCACCATATTAGAATATTTACATGGAACATAAACACCTGTTGCTTGTTGAAAATTGTCATGAGAAACAAGGTTTCCATTACAATCAATAAAATCTGAAACACATCAAAATTTGACTGCCATTGTCAATACAATTCTTTAGAAATTGACTTGTTCCTATTTAACACATATTGATTATTCCAAACAAGTCCTCTTTCCCTTTGTCCATCTCTACCTTATCTGTCTTAAAAGCGTAATTTCCTCTCTCCCGCTTGCTCTTATTTGTACAAGGAGGTCTGGTTGGCACATAGACATACATATTAACGCTCTATGGGTTGCCTTTACTGAGTTGGAGCTATATTTTAATCTGACCGCGTAATTGTATGAACGAAAAACTCGCAGTGGTCTGATCTCTTACCTTAGGAATAGAGGGAGGGCTCGTCGCGGAAAGTGTTCGGGTGGACATGGATAAAGACTGTATGGCGGTGGTACTTGGTGTATTCTTAAGGTGAGTTCCAGTAGAGAGACAAGGTCCGGAATTTTGTGTTTATGCATTTATTGACCTGCATGTAAGCAAGCAAATCATAGGGCAAAAGCTAGTCACTATTCCTCATGTGCACGCCGTTACACGATTTCAACAGCAGGGGGTGCTAGTGTATTAACTCACGATTTACAGTTACGATATTCACCGCCTGGGAGGCACATCGCTCGCAGACAGTATACAAACATTTTTTCATGGGCTGTACGATTTAAATGTATTCTTGAGTGTTGCATTTTTAAAATGAATTGACAACACAATTTGAAGAATAGCAAATCCAATGATTCTAATTCATATGAAGATGTAGGGGGAGAACAGGGACGGTTTCAACAAATGACCATTACAAAACCTTGAATATCTCCAATCTAAAAACATGCTAGAGTGATGAAACTCACTCTGTAAATGCTCACTTAGGTTTTCTGCTTGCATGTATAAAATGAGACCTGTATAATACTCCCCGAGGGAAATATCAACAAAAGTTGTTGTTTGATATCTAAAAAAAAATTATATTCGATGAATTAATTTAAATCTTAATTTTAATGTTCATTAATCCAAACAGGTTTTTTTTCCAGAATCACTGTTCGGTAAAGTTAAAAAGAATATGACAGGTGTGTCAAATTAACAGTGTTCAACTGGTTCAACGGGGTAAAGCATGGTTGCAGCAGCAGCTACAGGGATGGTTGCAACGCCTTGTTACAACCTGAACCAAGTACTCGGTGACTCTCTTAAAACATACAGTGAGCACCATAATTCATTGGACAGTGACATATTTTTTGTTATTTTGGTTCTGTACTCTAGTACTTTGAGTTTGAAAGTGGTTTGTAAGCAGACTGTCCCCTTTAATTTGAGGGTATTTTCATCCATATCGGATGAACCATTTACAAATTATAGAACCTTTTGTACGTAGTCCCCCCCCCCCCTCCCATTTTCAGGCATCAATAAATATTGGACAGTTTAACAATGTAGAATAAAGTAATCATTTTTAATATTTGGTCGCATATCCCTTGTATGCCATGACTTCCTGATGTCTGTGACCCAACAATATCAATACTCTTGATATCTTATGTTCTGGTACTCATACAAGCGATATTATAACCTCTCTGCATTTGAATTAATCTCTATGGGAATTGGGGGATGGGACTAGATTTAGCTGTAAATTACACTGGAACAGTATGGAACACACAGTTGGCTAAATGGCTCTAAGTCATCAAGGGTCTGACGTATCAAACAAGCCTTAAATCGTCACTCTGCTGCCAGATATGCAGTAGATGGATGGATAACTTGAAGGGTTTCTTCTCCTGACTTATTTTTCCATAGAGTTCAATTGGAAAATTTGTCAGGAGAAACATTCAGCAGCAGAGACAAATATGTATATTAAAAAAAATGTTACGAACCAGAAACGGGACGAACCCAAGTGCAACGACCAGGAGACAGATTCACAAAAGAGGGTCTTTTAATAGATTAAGTGTTGGGGTAGTCCCAACACTGTACAGGAGAGGAAAAACACGATATTACGCAGGAACAGTAGGAAGCCCGGGACGGGCTGCTCCAAGCCGGAGCCGGACTGGCAGGTCAGGAATGTTTCGTTCCCAAACCGGAACTGGACTGGACAGGAACTGGACCGGGAGGTCCACACTGGAATCTGGGTCTGGAACAGTTTTGTTCCAAACCGGAACTGGACTGGACTGGAACTGGACCGGAAGGTCCACACTGGAACAAGGGTCTGGAACGGATTTGTTCCAAACCGGAACTGGACTGGACTGGAACTGGACCGGGAGGTCCACACTGGAACAAGGGTCTGGAACGGATTTGTTCCAAACCGGAACTGGACTGGACTGGAACTGGACTGGACTGGAACTGGACCGGGAGGTCCACACTGGAACAAGGGTCTGGAACGGATTTGTTCCAAACCGGAACTGGACTGGACAGGTAGGTGCGAGGCTCACACCTGGACTGGAACTTGCTGGGGAGCGGCTCACTACGGCAGGACAGGAACTGGACCGGATTGACTGCACCGGTACAGAACAAAAATAAACAGGTAGGGTTAGTGCAAGGGAAGGCACGGGAATGACCGGGAGGTTCTCACGGAGGTGCAGGGTTTGAGAGGGAGGTGGTTGGTGAAGCACGGCAGAGCTGGGTAGTGTGGCGTAGCTGCGGTAGGTCCGGAAGGAGCTGACTGTCTCCAGAGCTCCAGGAGCCGGTGCCGAAGAACTCGCTGGCTTCTTCGGTCGGACAGGAACAACTGGAGGGTAGCCAGGTAGCAAGCTCTCCCGGAGCCTACACGAGCTGGAGGTGGAGGTACCGCAACACACACAACGATAACGGGGGGAAACGAACACTGCCACGGGAGAATGGGAGCTGGGTTAGATGGAGGAGAAGGGAGACAGGTTAGCTGCATGCACGACAAGAATTGACGGGGTGGTTAACTACCAGACTGTAGTTAGGAGCGGAACCCAAGCTGCACGGGGATAATATCCCACGACCAAGCGAGTAGTTCTTTTAACACGACCAGGAAAACAACGAGCATTAACACCGCGTGACGAACGTTAACGAACTGGCGCCGACTGGCAGCCAGCCGAAGGAATAAATAGTGAGGTTAATAATAGAGCTAAACAAGGGACAGGTGTGGAAAATAAGCAGGAGTGATTACAAGACACCAGGTGAGGAAATGCATGCAACGAGGGGGGACGGAGTGAAAAGGCGGAAGTGAGACAACCAAACGAACAAGACAGGGAAGGAAACGCCCAGACCGCAGCAGCGGGGAAAACACGGACAAAAGGATCCAACATGACACGGAGGGAAAACAGGAAAATACAGAAAACGAACAGGAAGGGAGCGGAACATTACAGTACCCCCCCCCTCAACGTACGCCCCCTGGCGTACCTGGCGGCCTGGTCTTGAGAGGGAAGCGACTGTGGAAATCCTGGATCAATGATTGATCCAGGATGAGGCTCCTGTGGAGCCACGACCGCTCCTCAGGACCATACCCCTCCCAGTCCACGAGGTACTGAAAGCCCCGACCTTTACGGCGGATGTCGATAATGTGGTCCACCGTGTAGGCCGGGGCGTTGTCGATGACCCGGACGGGTGGAGGAGGGAGGGTAGGGGCACTGAGGGGGCTGGAGGCGACAGGCTTGATCTGTGACACATGAAAAACGGGGTAGACCTTGAGGGAGGAGGGGAGGGAGAGTTTAACGGAAACGGGGTTAATGAGACGAACAACAGGGAAGGGACCAATAAAACGGGGCCGAAGTTTCTTAGAGGAAGAGGGAAGGGAAATGTTGGATGTAGAAAGCCAGACCTGCTGACCGGCTCTGTACTTAGGGGCTGCGGTCCTGTGCAGGTCCGCCAGACGTTGAGAACGGGAATTTGAGCGCAGGAGTGCGGTGCGTGCAAGTCTCCACACGCGTTTGCACTTGAGGATGTGGGACTTGACGGAGGGGACTGCTACCTCGGCCTCCTGGGCCGACAGGAGAGGAGGTTGGTAGCCTAATGAGCACTCGAACGGGGACAACCCTGTAGACGCACTCTTAAGAGAGTTGTGGGCGTACTCTACCCAGGGAAGAAAACGGCTCCAGGAGGCGGGATTGCGTGCAGTGACGCACCGCAGGGCGGCCCCCAGGTCCTGGTTCGCCCTCTCTGCCTGGCCGTTAGACTGGGGATGAAAACCAGACGACAGACTGGCCGAGGCCCCCAGGGCTACACAGAACGCCTTCCACACCTGGGAGGAGAATTGGGGCCCACGGTCCGACACAATGTCGGATGGGATCCCGTGCAGCCTGACCACATGTGACACCAGGAGCTCCGCAGTTTCGAGGGCGGACGGGAGCTTAGGGAGGGGAACAAAGTGAACCGCCTTGGAGAACCGGTCCACAATTGTCAGAATGACGGAGTTGCCTTCTGACAATGGCAGACCGGTGACGAAGTCTACGCCAATGTGGCTCCAAGGACGGCCCGGAACAGGGAGGGGAAGGAGAAGACCAGCGGGAGGCTGGTGGGAAGCCTTGCTCCTGGCGCACACTGCGCAGGCCAGAACAAAAGCACGGGTATCCTCCTTGAGCGTGGGCCACCAAAAACTCCTCCTGACGAGGGTGGTCGTTCTGGCAACACCTGGGTGACACGCCAGACAGGAGGCGTGAACCCACTCAAGGACCTGGGAGCGGACGGGGTTGGGAACAAACAGGGAGGAGTTAGGGTTACTACGGGGGTCAGGGTGGGAAGTCTGGGCGGACCTCACAATCTCCTCAATCCTCCATGAGACCGCAGCCACCATACAGGAAGCCGGTAGAATGGGCTCGGGGTCAGCAGGACTGGAGGGAAGGGAAAAAACACGGGATAAGGCATCCGCCTTGATATTGCGGGAACCGGGGCGGTAGGACACAGAAAAATTGAATCGGGCAAAGAATAATGACCACCTAGCCTGTCTGGCATTAAGCCTCTTAGCAGATTTAAGGTAAATAAGGTTTTGGTGGTCAGTTAAAACAATAAAGGGGTTACCTGCCCCCTCCAGCCAGTGGCGCCACTCCTCAAGAGCCAGCTTGATGGCCAGAAGCTCCCGGTCCCCGACATCATAGTTCCGCTCGGCGGAGGACAGCCTCCGGGAGAAGAAAGCACAGGGATGGAGCTTGTTGTCCAAGGCGGCTCGTTGGGACAGAATGGCCCCCACGCCGGTGTCGGAGGCATCCACCTCAATCGTAAATTGGCGGGTAGGGTCAGGGTGACAAAGAATAGGGGCCGAGGAAAACCGAGTCTTAAGGCGTTCGAACGCGAGCTGAGCTTCGGAGTTCCAACAAAAAGAAAAAGCAGTGGAGGTGAGTTTGGTTAGGGGAGCAGCAATGACACTGTAATTACGGATAAATCTACGGTAAAAATTGGCAAAACCAAGGAACTGTTGCAGGTGCTTACGAGAGGTGGGTTGGGGCCATTCTGTCACCGCCTTGATCTTGGCAGGATCCGCCCGGATGCTGCCCTCCTCGATGATGAAGCCGAGGAACGGGACTGAGGAGACGTGGAAGGCGCACTTCTCTGCCTTGACAAAGAGCTGGTTTTCAAGCAGACGCTGGAGAACCTCCCGGACATGGAGAATGTGCTCCTGAGGGGACTTAGAAAAAATCAAAATATCATCGATATAGACAAACACAGTTTTCCCCAACAGGTCTCGCAGGACGTCATTTACCATGCCCTGAAAGACTGCCGGGGCGTTAGTAAGGCCGAAGGGGACCACTAGGTACTCGTAGTGGCCCAACGGGGTATTGAAGGCAGTCTTCCATTCATCCCCCTCCCGTATACGCACCAAATGGTACGCATTACGGAGGTCGAGCTTTGTAAAAATGACGGCCTGCGAGAGGGGTTCAAATGCAGTATTAATAAGGGGAAGAGGATATTTGTTGCGGACGGTTATTTGGTTTAGCCCTCGGTAGTCGATGCAGGGCCGTAGTGAGCCGTCCTTTTTCCCCACAAAAAAGAACCCAGCACCAACAGGAGAAGAGGAGGGGCGGATGATGCCCGAGGCGAGGGACTCATGAATATACTCCTCCATGGAGAGTTTCTCCGGACCCGACAGACTGTAGAGACGACCAGACGGAAGCTTGGCTCCCGCCAGCAGGTCAATACAACAATCGTAGGGTCGGTGAGGAGGTAGGGACAGAGCGCGTGATTTAGAGAAGGTAAGGGAGAGGTCGTGATATTGCTTGGGGACGTTGGACAGATCGGGTTCGGGTAAGTTGGTGCTGGAATTCTTGGACCCCGGAGGGGGGAGAGCGGAACGGAGACAGCTAGCCAGACAGTGACTACTCCACGCCAGGATACGACCGGCTTGCCAGTCGATATGAGGGTTGTGAAGGCGGAGCCAGGTCTGACCCAAAACTATGGGGGATTGTTGAGAATTGATAAGCAGAAGTTGAATACTCTCCCGATGATTGCCGGATAAAACGAGCTGCACGGGAACGGTGGAGTGGGTGACTAACCCCAGACTTCTACCGTCTAAGGCAAAGGCAGTGATGGGAGAGGGTAGTAGATCCTTGGGGATGCCGGCCCTCCTGGCGAAGGTGATGTCCATAAAGTTAGCGTCGGCCCCAGAGTCGATAAGGGCCGACGAAACTTCGGACTTGTCCCTCCAAAGGAGAGTGGCCTTGAAGACCAGGCGATTCTGAGCTGCATGGCAAGGTATGATTGGGCTCGTCAGTACGCCCAGTTTTACTGGCGAGCCTATTCTTTTGGGCGAATGGGGCATGAGGCGATCTGGTGGCCTGGTTTGCCACAGTAAAAACAAGATCTTGATCGCAAGCGACGTTGGCGCTCCTCGGCGTTGACCGCAACTCTGCCCAGTTGCATGGGCTCCTCCTCGGAGACACCAGACGCCGCTCTGGGTCCAGAGGCAGAAGGGTGCGAGCGAGTGTGTTGCTGATGCTGATGACCGGAGTTCCCCCCTCGCTCACGGGCCCGGATACGGAGACGGTTGTCAATAGCGATGGCCAGGCTAATAAGGCAATTGAGTGAAGTTGATTCCTCACGGGTGGCAAGTTGGTCCTTTAATTCTTCGCTAAGCGCCTGGCGAAAAGCCCCCTGAAGGGCGGTGTCATTCCATCCGGACTCCGCTGCGAGGGTACGGAATTGGATTGCCATTTCCGCGACACTGCGGCTTCCTTGACGGACCCGAAGTAGGCGTTGCGTCTCGCCCACAGGAAGGGTGATCGAAAACACGCCGCATCTCAGCAGTGAAGGCGGCGAAGTTGATGCAGAGCACGGCTTGGCTGTCCCAAATGGATGTAGCCCACTCCAGGGCACCACCTCCCAAACTGCTCATTATGAAGGCGATCTTACATGGGTCGGAGGCGAAGGAGGAGGGCTGCATCCGGAATACAATGTCGCATTTCATCAAGAATTCGCGACATTTTCCCAATTCCCCGCGGTATAATTCTGGATGTTGAACGCGGGGCTCACGGAGAGAAGTGGACACAGAAGGATCCACCGGCGGATCCGGCGCGGGCGGTGTAGGGCCCATAGGAATACGCGGAAGCGGCTGGTGGAGAGCTAGCTGTGCTACTTGCTCCGTGATGACCCTCAGCACCTCCAACACGTCATCCAAACGTCGGCCCTGTTGGTCGCTGACCGCAGTTTGGCAGGAGAAGGCGTGACGAATTTGCTCTAGGTCGGCTGGGTCCATGATTTTTGGCCAGTTCGTTCTGTTACGAACCAGAAACGGGACGAACCCAAGTGCAACGACCAGGAGACAGATTCACAAAAGAGGGTCTTTTAATAGATTAAGTGTTGGGGTAGTCCCAACACTGTACAGGAGAGGAAAAACACGATATTACGCAGGAACAGTAGGAAGCCCGGGACGGGCTGCTCCAAGCCGGAGCTGGACTGGCAGGTCAGGAATGTTTCGTTCCCAAACCGGAACTGGACTGGACAGGAACTGGACCGGGAGGTCCACACTGGAATCTGGGTCTGGAACAGTTTTGTTCCAAACCGGAACTGGACTGGACTGGAACTGGACCGGAAGGTCCACACTGGAACAAGGGTCTGGAACGGATTTGTTCCAAACCGGAACTGGACTGGACTGGAACTGGACCGGGAGGTCCACACTGGAACAAGGGTCTGGAACGGATTTGTTCCAAACCGGAACTGGACTGGACTGGAACTGGACTGGACTGGAACTGGACCGGGAGGTCCACACTGGAACAAGGGTCTGGAACGGATTTGTTCCAAACCGGAACTGGACTGGACAGGTAGGTGCGAGGCTCACACCTGGACTGGAACTTGCTGGGGAGCGGCTCACTACGGCAGGACAGGAACTGGACCGGATTGACTGCACCGGTACAGAACAAAAATAAACAGGTAGGGTTAGTGCAAGGGAAGGCACGGGAATGACCGGGAGGTTCTCACGGAGGTGCAGGGTTTGAGAGGGAGGTGGTTGGTGAAGCACGGCAGAGCTGGGTAGTGTGGCGTAGCTGCGGTAGGTCCGGAAGGAGCTGACTGTCTCCAGAGCTCCAGGAGCCGGTGCCGAAGAACTCGCTGGCTTCTTCGGTCGGACAGGAACAACTGGAGGGTAGCCAGGTAGCAAGCTCTCCCGGAGCCTACACGAGCTGGAGGTGGAGGTACCGCAACACACACAACGATAACGGGGGGAAACGAACACTGCCACGGGAGAATGGGAGCTGGGTTAGATGGAGGAGAAGGGAGACAGGTTAGCTGCATGCACGACAAGAATTGACGGGGTGGTTAACTACCAGACTGTAGTTAGGAGCGGAACCCAAGCTGCACGGGGATAATATCCCACGACCAAGCGAGTAGTTCTTTTAACACGACCAGGAAAACAACGAGCATTAACACCGCGTGACGAACGTTAACGAACTGGCGCCGACTGGCAGCCAGCCGAAGGAATAAATAGTGAGGTTAATAATAGAGCTAAACAAGGGACAGGTGTGGAAAATAAGCAGGAGTGATTACAAGACACCAGGTGAGGAAATGCATGCAACGAGGGGGGACGGAGTGAAAAGGCGGAAGTGAGACAACCAAACGAACAAGACAGGGAAGGAAACGCCCAGACCGCAGCAGCGGGGAAAACACGGACAAAAGGATCCAACATGACACGGAGGGAAAACAGGAAAATACAGAAAACGAACAGGAAGGGAGCGGAACATTACAAAAAAAGTGTTACAACTGTATCTGGTCTGGCATATGGTTACACAAATAGCTTTGAACGCTTGCTCATTAGGTTATAGCCTATATTTTATTTTCTGTTTCCAAAGTAGGCTAACAACCACATAAAGCAAATCTCAGTAGGATGTGGTACATGTCATACTGTGAGCTATTCCATTGCTGTGCCTTATCAACCGGGTTCATTACATAAGGTTGATGCGTTCCTCAGAGTTTGGAATCGCATTAGTCATTATGCTGTTAACTTTCTCAGCCAATAGCCTGCAGGGTGTCATATTAATTTGAATAAATAAGGCTCACAACATTTTACGTTCAAATTCTCACATGGCACACTGCTTTCTTTAAAAATGATCTGGCTACCATTTTATAGTCCCTGAAACTCTACAATGACCTTTCCTTTTGCTCCCATCCACAGTAGCCTAGTTCAAGGTATTATAAAATTGGGTTTATAAAGGTAGATTAATTGAGTAGGATCTGCACAGTGGTAATTTTCAGGGCTCATACGAATGAAACAATCTGAGGAGATACCTTTCAAGTCTGTTTTAGACTTGAAAACCTGGATATTAGACAGAGTATCCAGCTGTGTAGGAGACCGAACCAGTTACTGGTCACCAGGGGGCGATTGCCTCATCAACACGCTTGTGACAACCAAAACCTGTGAACTTTCCTGCGTGATCAGAATGTACTCCTCTACATTGACTGTAATCCATTTTTACATAGTGCACACACCTATAGGCTATAGTGTAGACACCAAATTAACATGATATTATAAAAGAACACCGATTTAAGCTGCGTGTGTGCGTGTGCGTGCGCACATGCATGCAATGCATGCCTGCGTGTGGGCAAGCCTGTGTTTGTAGCTAAGTGTCTGTGTACGTGCTTGAGGTACGCGAAGCCTATTGATTATTTTAATCCGTCTGTATGCGAGTCTGTGATCCTCGCGGTTCGGCGTTCGACAGGGGAATCGCTAATGGGCCTCCGCGCTGGCCGCCTCTGACTGCTCCCCGTCCAATTAACTTTCAACCGAATCTGCCATGGGAGAACGAGTGTGCTGGGGCGAGCAACGCCGAGACCTCCCCGTAGATCTCACCGCCAACAAATTTGCAAAGCCTTTTAGTTCAGAATGTCATTAATTTGCTCTTTTAATTAAAGATTTTTTCTTCTTAATCTTTTTTTTCCGGTAATGAAACGGCTATTATTTATGCACTGCCATATCACGCAAAATATTACAGTTGTTAATATGGTGATCATACTAAATTACAACTTTTCAGGAGCAGGACAAGAAGAGTAGGCTACCCGTACCTACAGAGATGTATACCCTTTAATCCCCTACTTTAGTACCGGTGTTAATCAATTTATAGTTCAACAGTAGTTTTCTCCCCTCCTCTTAGTCAAAATAAAATTCCCCAGTTTTATAATGGTCATTGTTGTAACCACTCTGTTGTGAGTAATCTTCCATCAGAATATTTATTTAGTTCAGACCGTTGTCGTTAATTGAACGAACAAGTAGGCCTACAATTTAACCTGAGCACCTATAAAGACCAAACAGACATAACACCTTCAACCGTGTCATAAGAATTCAGAACTGTGTTTGGCCTTATACAATGAAAATATAAAGACGTACCAAATACACCATTATGCTTTTTTTTTTTTTTTTTTACATGGAGGCACTCCTACTATATTTTCCAATACATGTCAGTATATTGACATTTTTGCTTAATAACACTGCCTGGTCAAAAAAAAAAGTCACCGTTGCACCCGTCATAGTGCCCACTGTACAAGCCTCTGGAGGCAGTGTTATGATCTGGGGTTGCTTCAATTGGTCAGGTCTAGGCTCAGCAAAGTTATGCAGCAATAAAATGAAGTCAGCTGAGTACCTGAATGTACTGAATGGCCAGGACGACAATGCCAAGATTCATCGGGCTCAAATTGTGAAAGAGTGGTTCAGGGAGCATGAGGAATCATTTTCACACATGAATTGGCCACCAGAGTCCTGACCTTACCCCCATTGAAAGTCTTTGGGATGTGCTGGAGAAGACTTTACGGAGTGGTTTGACTCTCCCATCGTCAATACAAGATCTTGGCCGGAAATGAATGCAAATAAATGTTGTGACGTTGCATGAGGTCGAAACAATGCCACAACGAATGCGTGCCGTAATCAAATCTAAAGGCGGTCCAACGAAATAATAGTGTGCAACTTTTTTTTGGCCAGGCAGTGTATATTCCACTAAGACAATAAACTGTATTTTAGCAGTACATTTCCACTTGACACACCTCTCAATACAAATGACAATGTTGTATATTTCTAATAATATATTTTTTATTTAATAAATAGGTCAGTGTTATGTCATGATATTGTATATGTGTAGTTAAATGCTGTTATAAAAAAGCCTTCCATTGTTACGAAAAATGATGAATCAAGAATGCAGATATATTGTATCTACACATATGTAAGAATCAAAATATGTGGCACAGTATCAAAAGGTAAAACATGAGGGAATGTAATGTGTGCACTGTACTGTACATTTACAGTAAATTACAGGTTGCACTACTTTCACAGTAATTTTCACAGTAATTTACTGTATCTTTTCACAGTAAATTACAATAAATGACAACTGTATACTGTGATTTCACAGTCAACTTGCCCATGAAATTCCTGTGACGTAGCTCTATGCTGCTGTAGAATTACAGTAATCGCCTGTATTTTCACATTATATGTTTACTGCACAAAAACAGTTTGCTGTGTCAGCTCTGAGGTTCTTTGGTCAGAAGATGCCTTGGCTATAGAACCAAATTAGACAGTTATTGAGACAGGGAATCAATCGGATACATCTGAATACTGTTTATTGGTTGATATTTTTTAAAGAATAAGGCAGGGCAATGTGGCTATTTATTTTATTTCTTTCTTTTTAAACTAAGTTACACACAGCTCTGTATGGCACAGTGACAATAATCAATCCATACAGTTAATAGTAAACATCACCTTTAAATAGTTATTGAACACTATATTAGTGCAGGTAAACATACCTGGTGGCGGATGTATGGCACATGGTACACAAGTAAAAATTCACATACACTCAAAGACATAAATGTCTACACTACATTGTATGTTATAGAGGAGGTGGGGTTTGTCTGCAAAACAAATTTTTATCTCGGCCTCTCTCTCTGTCTGTCACACACGCACACACACACACACACACACGCACGCACAAACACATACCATGCATACGTCTGACTTAACTTGACTGAGATCTAACTCGTTTTCTTGACCACTTTGCCAGGGTTTGTAAACTCACCAGTAAGGCCATGCTTAACGTCAGGATAAAATGTGTGCTAAGAGCGATGTAATTTCCTGTTCAAATGTCTGTTTTTCCAGCTCAAAATTTGCTTCCAGACATGGGTCTGACTTTCAGCACATTCATTACACAACACACCAGAACTTGCTTCAAAACGCTTATCATGTGGAACTAGCAGTATTAGATGAACATAATCACATTTATTATTTAGCCTTGAACTCAGCAGCATTTTAAATTGTACAATCGGTCATGTTATACTCTGTTATGCTGATGACGAGGAAGTGACTGGGTCAGGAGTACCTTAGCAAGCGTCTGGTAATTGAAATGGCGAATACCCCCTCCTCCCCCCCCTCACAGGAAAAGGGCTTCTTTGCTGAATCAGGAGCAGAGATATTTTGGAAGCACTGAGCGTGACACTGTGACTTTGTTCAATCAGTTTTATAGATTAAAGAATAGCCTCCTTTCAAGTTGTCTCAGAGATCTCGCAAATATCCATTAAGCTGATTACAGTGCCCCAGTCCTTAACACTTGTGTTAATGACCAGCACTGTACATTCCAACTGGAAACATCGTCTATTTTATCCAAACATCTTTTTGTCCCTCTTATTTTTATTTTCCCCCTAATTTGAAATTCCCAGTGTTCCACCCTGCGGGTCCGCCCGGCGTGGTGGCCGTATTTCCACAGTCGGCCCACCCAGATCGGTCAAAAAGCTTGACTGAGTTTGTGCCTAAAGGCTACTGCCAAAGACTATCAGAGGTGCTGACGTCACTCTGAATTCCTCCCATACAATAACTCATTTCATTGACCCGTTGAAAAGATGGCTGCTATATTCAGCTGCTACTTCAGTATTTTCATAGGAAGTTATCCGTGTTAACCCCACCATTGGCCTTTACTCTGACTGTCCCAATGAGGGCCAGGGGGCTTTAGAAGGGCCAAAGCAAAGGATTGAGGCACAGGGAATGTGCTACTGAAGCACCAGTGACGCTCAGCAGTGACTCTGAGAAAGCAAGAAGCACCGGCACACACTAGCTCACCCTGCTTTGGTGCAGGATGTGTGGATATGTCTTGGCCAAATTCCCAACCTGGCTCTTTCAATCTGCCACCTAATCATCCCCCAGTTTAATTGGCAAAAAAAAAATTTGTTCTCTCCCTCTTCACCTCAGTTGATGTGTGGTGAGCATTCTGGCGCAAAATGGCTGCCGTTGGGAATTTGGCCACGACATTTCCACACATCCTGCACCAAAGCAAGGTGAGCTAGTGTGTGCCGGTGCTTGTTGCTTTCCCAGAGTCACTGCTGAGTGTCACTGGTGCTTCAGTAGCACCCAGGTGGGTGCTACACATTGGTGGTGGTCGAGGCGAGCTTCCCTCTCATCATTGTAACGGTCGGTGAGAAAGGCGCTATATATAAATGCAAGGCATCAAATGCTAGTGTGCACTGGTACAGCCATGATTCAATTCCGATTCTTTAACGTCACTGTACTGAGAATGGACAGTAGCATGCAACTGGACCGCCATTGAAACATCCCCCTTTTGTCATAGTGTGAAAAATTTATCTCAAATTATGCCGTATATTTCTGCATCAAACAAAACAACCAGTCCATCTTTGCCTGCTCAACCAATTAATAATTTACTGTCCTTCCATTGTATTCAGCCAATTTGTACAATTATACGTAGGCTATTCTATTCTGTTATCACCCTGGTCATATGTATTGTGATGTTTGATAATAATAATAATAAAATAAAATAATAATAATAATACCTTGCATTTATATAGCGCCTTTCTCAATACTCAAAGCGCTTACAGTGATGAGGGGGAAACTCGCCTCTACCACCACCAATTAACTTTTTAAATACACAGTAAATGTAAAACTTCCAATTCTCAAATTTATCTCACAATCTCAAAGCACTTCATGTATTTTGTATTGTATAGCCAAGAATGCATTTTCAAATAAGCTTTCAAACGGATTGGTCTCTGACAGGTGTGAGACTAATAATAATAGTAATAACCTTATACAATGTCAAATTAAGTCTGTAAGTAAGAATTTGTTCATCTCAATTGAACATTTTTTCGTTGGCAGTATTAAAGCATTAGAAATAGATTTGCTGCAGGTCTTTAATATAAAAGGACGGTGCCTTTTACTAGCCTACTGTTTAAAAAATATACTGAAAAAGAATCACGATTTCCTGCGAATCCACACTTGCTTTTCTCACACCTGGAATTGATATCACAAATCTAGCATTTACTAAAAAGAATATGACGCTTACTTAAAAAGTACATACTGGAATCGGCTCAAAGTAGTGGGTGTATTAACAGCTCAAATCAATATATGATTTTTTTTTTTTCTTGCGTGGTGTCTTTGAACATATTGGAAATCCATGTTGGAGCGCACAGACTCCGCGGTGAGCCATCGCGTCTTCGATCACTGCCCCTTGTAAATATATGTGTTCAGGCCGGATTTCCAATTCCGCGCAGACAGTCAAAGCGGTCACTTTAAGTCAAACGAATTGTGCAAGGGGACCTAAATTAATCATCAGCCACCCGCGGTGTGCGCGCGCATTTATATACAATCATATCCAGGCTCCGCCTGTAGCTCGAAAGAACGTCCATTTCATATGTTTTAATTTCGCTCCACATTCAAAGTCTACGCTGATGCAAACATACATTTCAGAAGTAATTCTCAAACCTCTAACCACCTTTATAATACTCTTCTGAACTGCAACTGCATAGCTAAGCATATAACCAGACCAGACAATTTGCAGTTTGCTCTTCTTGCATCAAATATATAGGCTAGCAAAGAAAGTTGTAGTGCGTTTGTCAGCTAACTGACACTGGAAAAGGTAGTGCGTTTTAATCCTAACCTGTGTAAACATCTGTCTGTGTTTCTCAAGAAAAGTATGTCAGGATACATGTTTACAATGCAGAAATGCAAAACTAAGTGTGTGCCTGTGTGTGTGTGTGTGGAGGGGTGGGTATGTACATGCTCATAATTAGACACACACATCAGAGGTCAATGAATGAATTTGATTTATGGAGGTAGTGATTTGGTCGCTATCGCATATACCATGCCTTGTAAACAACTCCTTAATGTTTACAATCCAGTTTAGCCCAGGCCTTCTCCATTCTCAGCAGTAGTTCCAATTTAATAAGACCCACCTACATTATACCTCTTTCTCTCTTTTAAAAAAAACATTCCACTTATTTCCCAGCCCCGAGTTCTTTAACATTTGAAAAATTTGTCATCATTTTGTGTAACCTGTATGCTTGTGGCTCCTCTTCTTTCCAGCAGTCTCAGTGAGTGGACGTGTGTTTGGGGGTGGAGTCAGGGCCAGAAGAAGGGACCTGACTGTATAGGGGGTGGGGCTATGTTCAGGGAGGGGGTGGAGTCAGTCAGGGTAGATGAGAAAGCCGGAGAAGGTGCTATATTTGTTGGTGTTGCCCCCATGGACCTTTCCGCCATCCAGCTGCACACACACCTCGTCCCCCACGTCCAGGTGCAGGATCACGCTGTTGGAGGCATAGTCGTAGTTCTGGTCGGCGTCCTGGGCAATGGCACTAGCCTTGACCTAGACAACACAATCGGAGAGGAGCAGGCCATTAGATTAAGTTGTTACTGGTTCAAAGACATTATCATGAGCGAAGAGTGAAGCTTCATGAAACCCATAATTACTGGACCATTTCTTGTCAATCGCTGACTCGTGTCAACCAGTTCTAAAGTTGAACTCTCCATGGCAAAACACTGATTGGAGCAACTCCGTATCCTGACCGTCACCCTGCTCCCTTGTTTGCTAGTCTGTCTGTTTTCCTGTTTCTTAATAAATTCACTCCCCATGGAGTTTTGCCTGAGTTCGCCTCCGAGTTCTGCTTTTGGGTCCATACCAGTTGCTTCGTTGTCACAGTTTGCTTTTTTTGCACTAGGGCGCAGCCATCTTGGAACAACCTACTAGGTTGGTTCAGCTCAGCTGCTCAATGTATTCTGATGGGCAAATGGCTGACTTTCAACGAGCTCAACGATGTATCGTTAGGAAAAAACAAAACAAAAAATGCACAGGCGGTCCTTTTGTATTGCCCCGGGATGGTCTAATGAGTATTACCAAACAAAACTTATTAATTTTCACGAACTGCCTAACTAGCTACGTCGGTTCCTCATGCTAGGTAGCCGGCGGCTACCAGCCAGCTCGTCTCTTCTGATGGACCGTAGTCGTTTTGCCCTACCATGCAACCAATCCAGCTTTAGTTGGTTTGTTGTCTAACGAACAATACGTCCACTTTGATCACTGCAGACCACAAAGTTCTGTGTGTTGCAGACCCATTGCCCCATCCCACAGGTGCACCCTGCCATTTCAGAGCAGCTAGCCAGCGGTGCAGCAGTTGCAGTCTCGTCAGCGGATATTTGAGAAAATGAATAAGTTTTGTTCTTTAATACTCATTAGGGCATCCCGGGGCAATTCAAAAGGACTGTCTGTGCATTTTTTGTTTTGTTTTTTCATCACGATACATCTTTGAGCTCATTGAAAGTCAGCTATTTACTCATAGGAATACATTGAGCAGCCGAACTGAACCAACCTATTGACATCACAACCTAGGTTGTTCCAAGATGGCTGCGCCTTAGTACAAAAAAAGCTAACTTTAATTAATTTTTCTATCAAAACCTGGTCGATTTGACCTTTGAATACAGGGCTATATCTTATCTAAATCAAATGCTTCATGTCCCCTTTTAACTACGGTTGAGATATGCATGCGCAAATGGGACTTACTCCCGAAATTCTGCATAGCTTAAGCTATTTGTGATTCAGACATTTGACTTATCCGCTGTTTTAAGCATCTCTCCAGTATATATGCGCAGGGTGGAGATTTGATAAAAATGAGGCGTGTCTGCAAGATACGGTTAGTCAGAGTTTTCACTCCATGCAACTTTGTTCGGAAAAAAAGGTGGTTTATGTCTAGCACCGCCAATAGATGATTATAAAAAATACAGGAACCTTCGCAAAAATGGATATTAGAATGAGTGCATGTTCTTTGAAAATAATATTAATTTTATTTTCCTTTGCCTAGCCTACTTGCAATTATCAAAGAGCTGTCTTTTTTTTTTCAATTCAACTTTTATTCCAGACTCATCTTAAAAGAGGTCCATATCAGATTTAAAAAAATTTAAAAAGGAAGAAAAGAAAAATAAACGGTACAAGACAAAGGACATATACAAAGTACATATATAGAAAATAAAAATAACATAATAAATTACAGGGGCAAAACATTTGTCCATCTAAAAGTTTACGTAGAGGCTCTTGCGCCAATGTCTCCACATATTTGATGAGAAACGAGTATAACTCTTTACAGGGATGGTTAAAACCACAATAATGTTATTCTCCGACTTGTCTAGTCGGCACATACATTTATACATAATGTTTCTTAAAAGTGCTTGACAGGTAGGTATACCCATATTAACAAACATCTGGCTAGCACTGTGAAATCTTGGTGCATGAAGCAATAACCGCATAGCATCATAATATGCCACTTTAAGTCTCTGCATACTGCCTTTTCTGTAACTACACCATAGGTGAGCAGTATACAGAGGCGTACAAAACGCTCTGAACAGTGAGGCTTTGACATCGATAGTGCACATATGAAATTTACGTATCAACATGTTAGCCTGGGCATACAATTTGCAACACTGTCTATAGATATCTCTGTCATCTGTTAACTCATCTGTAATACAATGACCAAGGTATTTAATCTCATTACACACCTTAAGAGCATTATTACTCAGATACAGATCAGGAAATACAAATTTGCTATCCTCTTTACATCTTACAATCATAATATTGCTCTTTTTGGCATTGTATTCAACTTCATAAAAAGAAATGTATAAAAATTTAAAAGTAGGCTATGATTGACCATCTGCTATATCATCATACCAGACCAATACTAACTGGATTAATAGATGGACAGTGTCTGGATCATATTCGCTTTGACAGAGAAATGATTTTGTAGCCTACTTGTGTCATCACAGCTTCTCCAAAATTATTAGGAAACTCAAAGTAACTCCCCGCAGTGTAGATCTACCAGCAGGTTAAAGTCTCTCTCTCCTTCCTGGTCACATCCTTCCAGCGTCTGACAGATGCACTCAAAAAATAAATCTTTGGACAGTGGTTGCAAGTAATGGGGTATTATTAAGTATATGTGACTTAAACTGGTTAAGTTGAAGACGTATTTAGGCTATTATGTTCAACCACCATACATGACTATATTAGGTAATTCGTAAAAAAAAAAAAAAAAGATTTTTAAATATTTTTTTAAGTAAATCCAACGACTTATTTGCTTACTTAATAATATTGCGTTCAACCGCTGTCCAGCAATTATTGTTATTTTATTGTGTGATGGGTATATACCAGCGACAATAGGAGCTATGATAATTTTATCAATGCAATGTATTAATATGTTCACTGCCTTCCCCATCACGCAAGAGCAACTACGATGCGCAAAGGCAGGATTTTACAAAAGTCAAATGCAGTTATGCACTGACTTGTTGAAAATGTATACCCCCACACACATTTTTTTAGCAAAAAGCTGGCAACCCAGGGGGCAGATACAAGAAACAGATCATTAGAATATCATGCCCTGTGCCACCCACATTTTGAGATAAGCGCCCGCGTAGCGCAGGTTAGAATACGGCGTATCTCAGTCCACAGGAGAGGCACTTAAGCGCATGACTTAAAGGGTAAGTTCGCTATTTTGGACCTTGGACCCTATTTGCGGTCCGTCTTCCATGAACCTGACCCATGAAGTCCATTTTTTCGCTGATCGGTCCAGTATTGAGTCCGCTACAGATTTCCTGTAGGCTCTCACTGGGCTACAATAGAAGTCAACGGGGCAATTAGAAATGTTATGGAAAAACAACGATAAATGTGCTTTTATAGCTCAGTGTGTATTCTTACGGTCTCAGTATGCTCTCCTGTGAAATGTAGGCTATCGCAAACGCAAACCGAACGTTGAAACAACAGTTCCATTTGAAACAGAACTATTTCTCCGACCGCACTACCTCGCACTGACTTTGGATAACATTACCTGCGCAACTTCAGCCTCTCTCTCTTCTCGTGCTCTCTTATCATCCATCTCTTGTAGTTCCGTGTCCGTGTATTCTGGCTCAAATCTGTAGCCAGTAACGTCAAAGTCAAAATCGAATTCTTCGTCTTCGTAATCATTATAGTCATCCATCATCCAAGTTTTTTTGTGGAAATTGTAGCCTACGTTGCTGCAGGTAAACAAACGCAGACTGCTCAACTAGATAGTTTCGTAAACGGCCGGCACACCTTCCCGCTCCCCTACCCCCGACACATAGTACTCCGCGGGAGCAGCGAAAACAAGCAACAGAGAAATGCTTACTTCCAAGCCATGCCAAGCACGTAAAAATGTTCGGATTGAGATACATTTCACAGGAGAGCATACTGAGACCGGTAACAATACACCCTGAGCTTCCCGTCTCATTTATTGTACATGAAAGCACATTTATCGAACATTTCTAATTGCCCCGTTGACTTCTATTGTAGCCCAGTGAGAGCCTACAGGAAATCTGTAGCGAACTCAATACTGGACCCGATCAGCGAAAAAATGGACTTCATGGGTCAGGTTCATGGAAGACGGACCGCAAATAGGGTCCAAGGTCCAAAATAGCGAACTTACCCTTTAAGTTGGCCATCTCTGAATCTGGCCCTAAAGATCTAATGGCACTTATTGCAAAGTAGGGGGTTGCCTATACCCTGGTGAGCTGACCATCCCTCTGGATAACTGTTTAAACCAAGGGGCCAGCTTTCAGCTCTCAACCTCCACACCGGATATAATGTTGCCCTCTGCTGATAAAAAATACTTCCACTGATATATCGATGTTAACGATGTTAAAAATTGCTTATTTTTCCGTGGTCAAATATTTGACTTATGTTTGCACGCTAGTCTGCAACCAATTACATGCTCGTAAGGCTGTCTCCACGTCACTTTCTGCATCATCCTCATTGTACATGTGACTCCAAGGACACGACTGTGCATGTGAGCTGAGTGCAAAATGAAAACTTTCTGGTTCGAATGCAGTCCCCATAGGTTTCTATTGACCACGGTGTCTCTACATAGTATATACTCTAAGATTTAAACACAGCCACTCTCTCCACCTAAGCTGCTGTGTGGTGAATGTACTGTTACAAAATGGTTGCCAAATATCACCAATGTGAGTGCTAATCGCTGTTTGTGGCTATCTTGAGGACACCCTGCTTCACACTTTAAGAACCTGGAGATGAGGCGAAAGAAACTATACAAATGTAATAATAATAATAAATATAGCTGCAAGCAGCGATGTCCGGGGACCGTGCGGCATTAGCGGCATTTGTCAAACGCAGAAACCGCAAAATGGTAGACAACTCTAGACAGGGTTGACCCAAAATACAAATATTTGTTTCTAATCAGGGCTTTTGCCATTGCTGATGGTATCTTAACCCGATCCAGTAAGGGCTTGCGTATTAAGTCTTTTAAGTACAAGTGAAACAGTGAACAGTTAATACTGTTAAATTGCTTAACTTTTGCAATAAAAAGGTGTTTCTTAATGTGAAAACAACATTGAAAGAAGCATAGCATTTGCACAATAGTTTTGCCAAACATTAACCTAGCCATTGGTACCAAGGCGGAATTGAACCGCTGACCACAGACATGGAAAGCCAATACTGTATCCACTAGGCCAAAGCAGGTTAACAGAAATGAGGAGGCCAAATAAGACTTGTGTGTTGCGGTATCAGATTGTTTTGGCTTACTGACTTCATAATTCAAACAGATAACAGGTAATATTGTGAAATTTCCTAGCCTTTGCAATAAAAAGAACATTCTTACAATGACGTGCACATTGTGTGCCTCAAAAAAAACTCGGGAACAGGTGGGGATTGAACCACCAACCTATTACACGGCAGTCAAATGCCTTAACCACTACGCTACAGGAATTTTCACAGTTGGTATAGTAGGTAGACGGCCTGTTAAGCAGAGATAGTGTACTTGGCGGATGGCATACCTGCCATCCCAACATTTGTATTTCTTTAGTGCCACCATGCAGATTGATTGGGTTAAAACTGCAGGGCTCAAGTCTTGATCTAACTCTCAATCAACCCACCAAGTTTCAGAACTTTATATCAAACGGTTTTAGAAGTACTAGCATTTGTGCGATAAGCCACGCCCAATGCAAAATCCATTGGCTTCTCATTCGGCCAATTTTTGACATACGCCTTAGTAAAGTAATGCATGTATGTAGGGAAGCGGGTTCAGTACCTTGAACAGGTTTGGTGCAAATTGGTCAAATTCTGTAGGAGGAGTAGCATTTTAAGTGTTTTACAAAAAATGCTAATTAGCGGAAAATTGAAGATGGCAGACTTCATGGTTTCTTGAGGCAAATTTGTTGGGCAGGAGTAGCGGGATGTATCCACCAACTTATGTGACTGTAGATCAAACGGGGCGTCGGCAGTGGGCGTGTCAATGATTTTTAGTGAATTTTTAAATATTTTCTCATATTTGGATCTCTATAGCCCCACCACATGGCTCGATTGGGTTGAAACTGGAGAGGTCAGGTCCAGATGTTACTCTTAAAAAACCTTCCAAGTTTCATAACTTTCTGTGAAATGGTTTTGGAATTATTAGCATTTTTGTGATAAGCCACGCCCACTGAATATTTATTGGCTCGTCATTCGGCCATCTTTTAAAATATCAAAATTCTGTATATAGGTTTTATGACGCATGGTGTAAGGAGTGTGTTTACCAGGTTTGGTCAAATTTTATAGGAGGAGTAGTATTTTAAGTGTTTTACAAGTAATGCTAATTAGTGGAAAATCCAATAGGGCTAACTTGATGGTTCCTTGAGGCAAATTTGTTCAGTATGAGCAGACGGACCTCTATTCCACATTTTGTGACTCTAGATAAAACGGGGCGTATTCAGTGGGCGTGTCAATGATTTTTTGTGAATTTTTAAATATTTTCTTATATGTGACGCGGTATGTCAAAAGCAGGCGGAATTGGGCAGAGCTACGAACAGAGGAAAAGCTGCAAAATGCCTTGGGGGTGAATTTTAGCGTTTTTGAGATTTTTGAACATTTATGATGCTACAAATATTAAAAATGTTCTGTAAAAGTTTCAAACTGAAATTTCATCGACAAAGTATTTTTTAAGCACTTTTAGAGAGGCATGTGATTTCACAAAATGATGCCTTGTTCGAGATTTTGCTTGGAAATGACGCCAAATTTAGCGTAACTTCTAGCTCACTTGCTAACGTAAAATCGCATGATGATATTTTGCCAACATATTGGTTATTCAAACGGTATCTTTCTTGATGAAATAAACTATTAATTGATTATTAAAACAACAATAATCGTGAGCTTGTTTATGGATTACAACAGCCGCCCGATAATGGGCGCCCTTTCTTTGGCAGTCTCGTCTCATCTTAAAGACGTTAAAACGAAAAAAAAAACACGTTATTGGCTTAAAAGTTAACATCGTTTTTGTAAAGAAATAAATCCAATGCGATTGAGCCTATCTCTTTTAAGCCAATAAACGATAGTTGTCTCCCCTTTTTTGACATTACTGTCTCATCTAAAAGACGTTAAAACAAAAAACTACCGGTCACGTCTACATGTTTAATATTGGCTTAAAACTTAGTTTATCGTTTTGTGAAGAAATAAACCCAATATCGACATCTTTCGGACTGTCAGGTAAACTATCCAGTTAGCCAGCTATTTTGCCAACATATTGGTTATTCAAACGGTATCTTTCTTGAAATAAACTATTAATTGATTATTAAAACAACAATAATCGTGAGCTTGTTTATGCACTACAAGAGCCGCCCGATAAAGGGCGCCCCTTTTTTGACAGTACTTTCTAATCTAAAAGACGTTAAAACAAAAAAACTACCGGTCACATCTACATGGTTATTGGCTTAAAAGTTAGCTTATCGTTTTGTGAACCTAATAAATATAGCCTAATATGTTCAATGGTATGTGCCAGAATAATATCAGTATCGTATGTTGATCACAAAAATGTCTGGTTTCCGCCCGATAACAGGGTTCGGTACGCTAACATTGTTAACCAACTTGTTTTGTTTAAACTCAAACTTTAAAGGGCTATTTCTCAGTTTCGATGTTTCAGACGGTCCAATTTAAAATCTTAATAACTTCGCTTTGGAATATCCGATTTGAAAAAAGAAAGCGGAGTTGTAAAGTGCAAGGTCTATGTTTTACTAATATACCAATAACTCAAAATTGACCTCTTGCCCAATTCCGCCTGGTTTTGACATACCGCATCACATATTTGGATCGATATAGCGCCACCACGTGTCTCGATTGGGTTGAAACTGTAGAGGTCAATTCGTCATGTTACTCTTAATAGATCAACCAGGTTTCATAACTTTCTGTCAAATGATTTTGGAATTATCAGCATTTTTGTGATAAGTCACGCCCATTGAAAATTCATTGGCTCGTCATTCGGCCATATTTTAAAATGTCAAAATTCTGAATATAACTTTTATGGAGCATGGTCTAAGGAGTTTGTGTACCTCGTTTCATGCAAATTGGCCAAATTTTGTAGGAGGAGTAGCATTTTAAGTGTTTTACAAAAAATGCTAATTAGCTGAAAATCAAATATGGCTGACTTCATGGATCCTTGAGGTAAATTTGTTCACCATGAGCAGAGGGACCTGTACACCACATTTTGTGACTCTAGGTCAAACGGGGCGTCGGCAGTGGGCGTGTCAATGTCACAATATTTACACGTGCACTACAGCGCCACCATCTGGCCTATCGCCACAAAATTCGGTGTGTACTTGTAGGATGACAACTTCTAACTATTTGCCAAGTTTCATGAGAATCAGCCAAGCAGTTAAGGAGAAACTCAAAGAAGTAATAAATGAGTACATTTAAGCCAAAATGTCGGCAAATTCAAGATGGCGCCCACCAAATTAGTAAATATCTATGATCCAAATCCGGCTCTTTGTCACTGTAGCAAGTTATACATCTCTGCAAAGGAACTGTGAATTTGGTAATATTTCTTTATATTTGGAATTCTATAGCGCCACCACATGACTCGATTGAGATAAAACTGTAGAGGTCAAGTCCTAATGGTACTCTTAACAAACCTACCAAGTTTCATAGCTTTCTATCAAATCGTTTTGGAATTATTATTATTTTTGTGATAAGCCACGCCCAGTGAAATTTCATTGGCTCGTCATTCGGCCATCTTTGAAAATATCAAAATTCTGAATATAACGTTTATGAGACATGGTCTAAGGAGTGTGGCTACCAAGTTTCATCTAAATTGGTCAAATTCTCTAGGAGGAGTAGCATTTTAAGCGTTTTACAAAAAATGCTAATTAGCAAAAAATCCAATATGGCGGACTTTATGGTTCCTTGAGGCAAATTTGTTCAGAATGAGCAAAGGAACCTTTCTACCAAATCTTGTGACTCTAGGTGAAACGGGGTGTTGGCAGTGGGCGTGTCAATGTCAAAATTTTGTCACATGCACTACAGCGCCACCAGGTGTTTAATCTGCATCATCGTATAGAGGATCCAAGAGTTTTGCAATCCCAACAAGCTTGCCAAGTTTGGTGATTCTAGGCCAAACCAGCTCACGGGAATTTTAGGTGAAAGCTGAGAAAAAAGAAGAAAAAAAAAAAAAAAAAAGAATCTGAATAGATGCAATATAATTACATTTGTATAGTTTCTTTGGCCTCATCTCAGGTTCATGTCATGTATGCTGATACACAATATATGTGTCTTGAAATGCAGTTGCTGGTTTCGTAATGTCAGATCGAGCTCATTTTAACAGGGAATTTCAGCAGAGAAAAATAAGCTGTCAGAATGCATTTGGGGAATGATATGTTTTCCACTACGTGCCCCGAACTGAACAATAATGAGTGTAAACTCTGAAGCCAAGCTGGCAAACGACCACAGTCTACGACAGCAAAGAGAATCAGAGAGTCTATTAAAGGCATTGATTCCGTAATGAGGCTGAGCTACCCTCCCTTCGTCTCTATGAGACAATTTGCCCCGTGAATCATCCGTGTTGTAAATGGTGCCGGCAGATTAAGTGTTATTGCAAATTTACGGCCGTTTAAATGTTAACGGCTTTAGTCAGAGGGGAAAATGGCTACGAAGAAGGTTTATGACTTATTTGTCTGACATTACAACATAACTAACTGGAACCAAGTGCGCTGGTATAACCTCCACCGATATCTGCCCCGATTTAGCAACTGCTGCACCCCTGCCCCACCCCCATCCGTGTGACACCCCCTTTCCTGCGCCTCGTCTAAATCACAAAAGGGGCACTTCCCGAGTCCGAAAAGATAAGGCATTTTTCTCGGAGCCCTCTGCTTGCACTTGTTCTCCGAGTGGCCGTGTGACCACGCACGCTTTGAAGAGAGGCACAGTGTTCTCTCTGAGCTGTTAGTGCCGAAAGTCCCTCTCCCTTTAATCAAGTGAGAATTTTAAATTGCTATAAAATAAATTGCTTTCTCTTTTTTTATTTGACTCTCCACTTCTATTCTTCTCCTTCAGGCTCAGGGGCAGTGGACAGAAAAAAGGGCAGGAGATGAGGGGGAGGGGTGCTATAGTGTAATTTTTTTTATGTCTTTCCGTCCTCCCACCCCCTTGCCCCCACCCTCAGCCCCAACACTGTGCACACGGAAAAATGGGATTTTGACCCCGGTAACCCCCCCCATTTGAGAGCACATTTCTTCCCTCTCATATCGATTGCGGGGTGGGTGCATCAACCTGTGGAATGGAGGGGGGTGCTGTGCAGCGCATGAGGAGGTGGGCTTGGGGGCCTGGCGGCTTGCATTCGGGCGAGGGGTCTTTGTACACAAGCATCCTTCTCTTGGTATTGACCTGTTGCGTGTAATCTGAGTGGTGGGCTGCTAGCATAATATTGAGCGCCGCTTTCCCTGCTCGCAGCATGGAATGCTGTCTAATTAGCAGGCCATGCATTTCCCGCGCTATCGATCCGTCGCAGCGGAGGCATCGTCTGTTTATGTACAACTTTGATATTCACACGCCCGCTAAGTCACATTGGCAAGGAAGTGTAGTGTGATGTAACGTGGTGCGCTGTAACGTAATGTGGTGTGATGTGGAGCTAAATGTGGCACTCAATCACAGTGGTTTCCCGTAAGTTAAGGGGCACGGTCACATGACAACGCTTAAGAGAAATACACACGAGACCGCATTGGATGACATCGCCATCATCCCCGATGATTGGCACTCATACAACAGCCACGGAAAATGGCAGGTGCAACAGTCAGCAAGAAACAGCCAGATGACCCCAGCAAAAAATTAGTCAGTAAATCTGAGAGATTTAGTGACTTATGAGTCATGTTCAGCTTTTGCAGCTGTCTCATAGGGCAGCGCCGTTCGCCTCGGACGTCGCTGGCCAGGGTCCCAAGATGGCCACGCACAGCGCCACTCCCAGGAGTTCTTAACCGCGCCAACCCGCGACTCGGTCCGAGGAAGAGCACCCGTTTGCAGTGGCGTCAGGTTCATTCGCACTGGCTTCCATTTTCCAGGAATAGGAAAAGAAAAAAAAAATCTAAAGAGTCACGAGCTTGGTGCACTCATTAGGCCTACATTTGATGTGTGCCCGTGCTGTATGGATGTGAGGCAGAGGTACCCCTGTTACATGGATGCACTCTATGGCAGGAGGGGTTTCAGAGCCCCCAGTGACCAGACAGTTTCCACACCAAACATGGAGTGCAGCTCTACAGATCAATACAGCTAACAATTTGCCCCCATTTCTTCTTTATACATCCTTATTGTAGCCCTTTAAGAAATTAAGTATACCGTACATATATATATACATACATTTTATCACTTATGAAATATAATAGCATATTATATTTATGTTATATAAAATGTATCTCATATTTATGAATATACTGTATATATTATATTTATATAATATGCCAAGTTGAATAAGAGTATTGTTACATAAATTATCTAAAATAAAATGCATAATGCATAAACCAATGACAAAACATACTGTCACCCATTAGTCAGAAAGCAGAGGAGAGAATCTATAACAAGCCAAAAGTATAAATGTTATAAGTGCAATCATAGTGTGCCTACATTTACGACCATTGCTATTAACTCTGATAGTATACCTATGGTTCATATGGGACTCATATATATATATATATATATATATATAAACTGTTCATCAACAGCATCAACATGGGAATACTTCTCAATGCATAAAGCAAATGTTTATTTTTTCACACACACACACACACACACACACACACACACACACACACACACACACACACACACACACACACACACACACACACACACACACACACACACACACACACACATATATATACAGTTGAAGACGGAATTAAGGCCCAACACCTTACTAAGACACTTTTGTTGCTTTTTTCTTTAATTTGTAACCTGTCTGTGTATATATATATATATATATATACAAATCCTTTCCAAAAAATTAGAATATCATGGAAAAGTTTTTTTTTTTCCATAATTCCATTCAAATGGCAGCAGAGTGATGATTTAAGGCTTGTTTGATATGTCAGACCCTTGATGACTTAGAGCCATTTAGCCAACCATGTATTTCCATACTGTTCCAGTGTAATTTACAGCTAAATCTAGTCCCACCCCTCAATTCCCATAGAGATCCATTCAAATGCAGAGACGTTATAGTATCGCTTGTAAGAGTACCAGAAAATAAGATATCAAGAGTCTAGCACAAAGTAGATGTCTTAACTGACTTGCCAACACTATAGTTTGCTAACATGAAATCTGTGGAGTGGTTAAAAATGAGTTTTAATGACTTCAACCTAAGTGTATGTAAACTTCTGACTTCAACTATATACTGTATACAGATCCTTTCCAAAAAATTAGAATATCATGGAAAAGTTGTTTTTTTCCATAATTCCATTCAAAAAGTGAAACTTTCATAGATTATAGATTCATTACACACAAAGTGAAATATTTCTAGCCTTTATTTGTTTCATTTTTCATAATTTTGGCTTACAGCTCCAGAAAACCCCCCAAAACCGTATTTCAAGAAATTAGAATAGTGTGTCGAAAATCAGCATTTACTTCAGTTATTTCAGAGAATGAATGTTTTAGACTGAGTGTCACACTCTAATCATCTAATTTACTCAAAACACCTACAAAGTTTTTCTACAGGTGTGTCGTTAAATTGGACAGGTATCTCAGTTTGGTTCAGTATGGGGAAGACTGCAGACTTGACAATTAGCCAGAAGACCATCATTGACACCCTCCAGAAGATGGGTAAGCCACAAAAGGTCATCGCTAAGGAGGCTGGCTGTTCACAGAGTGCAGTGTCCAAGCATATGAATAGAAAGTTTAGTGGAAGGGGAAAATGTGGCAGGAGAAGGTGCACAAGCAAAAGAGATGACCGCAGGCTTCAGCGGATTGTCAAGCAAAGACGATTCCAAAATTTGGCGGAGATGCAGAGGGAGTGGACTGAGGCTGGAGTCAGTGCTTCAAAAACCACCACGTACAGAGTGTGACACTCAGTCTAAAACATTCATTCTCTGAAATAACTGAAGTAAATGCTGATTTTCGACACACTATTCTAATTTCTTGAAATACTGTTTTGGGGGGGTTTCTGGAGCTGTAAGCCGAAATTATGAAAAATGAAACAAATAAAGGCTAGAAATATTTCACTTTGTGTGTAATGAATCTATAATCTATGAAAGTTTCACTTTTTGAATGGAATTATGGAAAAAAACAACTTTTCCATGATATTCTAATTTTTTGGAAAGGATCTGTATATATAGTTGAAGTCAGAAGTTTACATACACTTAGGTTGAAGTCATTAAAACTCATTTTTAACCACTCCACAGATTTCATGTTAGCAAACTATAGTGTTGGCAAGTCAGTTAAGACATCTACTTTGTGCTAGACTCTTGATATCTTATTTTCTGGTACTCTTACAAGCGATACTATAACGTCTCTGCATTTGAATGGATCTCTATGGGAATTGAGGGGTGGGACTAGATTTAGCTGTAAATTACACTGGAACAGTATGGAAACACATGGTTGGCTAAATGGCTCTAAGTCATCAAGGGTCTGACATATCAAACAAGCCTTAAATCATCACTCTGCTGCCAGAAATACAGTAGATATGGATGGATCACTTGAAGTGTTTCTTCTCCTGACTTATTTTTCCATAGAGTTCAATAGGAAAATTTGTCAGGAGAAACAACCCTTAAAGTGATCCATCCATATTTACTGCATATCTGGCAGCAGAGTGATGGTTTGAGGCTTGTTTGATACCTCAGACCCTTGATGACTTACAGCCATTTTACCAATCATGTATTCCATACTGTTCCAGCATAATATACAGCTAAATCTAGTCCCACCCCCCAATTCCCATAGAGATCCATTCAAATGCAGAGACATTATAGTATCACTTCTAAGAGTACCAGGAAATAAGATATCAAGAGTCTTTTGATGTTGTTGGGTTCCAGACATCAGAAAGTCATGGCATGCAAAGGATATGCGACCAAATATTAAAAATTTAAAGGCACAGTCAACTTAGTGTATGTAAACTTCTGACCCACTGGAATTGTGATATAGTGAATTAAAAGTGAAATAATCTGTCTGTAAGCAATTGTTGGAAAAATTACTTGTGTCATGCACAAAGTAGATGTCCTAACTGACTTGCCAACACTATAGTTTGCTGACATGAAATCTGTGGAGTGGTTAAAAATGAGTTTTAATGACTTTAACCTAAGTGTATGTAAACTTCTGACTTCAACTATATATATATAGTATATATACAGACGGGTTACAAATTAAATTAAAGGAAAAACCAACAAAAGTGTCTTAGTAAGGTGTTGGGGCACCACACGTTGCCAGAACCCGATTGGCTAGTAAATCTTGACAGATGAGGTAACAGTGATATTTCAAGTAAGGAGTGCCTAACTTATGTAAGTAATTCAAGGCAATAAACACAGATGAAGGTATAACAAATTTAAAATACAAAATAACGGTAAATTTTGAGGTACACTAATTTCCAGAAATTTAAGGGATCCTAATTTGTACACTAGATGCAGCCTACGGTTAAATGCATCAATTTCTTAATGTATTTAATACTAAGTATACAGAAAAATAAAAAAATACCATATTTATTCAGCATAAAAGTATAGGCCTACTTATGGCTATGTTTTATAACACAACAGTCTCAATTCACCCATAAGCTTAGCTAGCCTTCTTTCTAAGAGAAACACTGTAGGTACATAGATAAGGACATAAATTGTGTTTAACTTTCCGTCTCAATAGGCTCATTGTTAGATTAATCAGTCGGTATCAGCCTGCCTCTCCCTTACTCTCTATATTTTCCCTATCCCCTTTATCTTTGGCCTGGCCCCGTCTATCCATCTTTCTCCAAATGAGATGCAGGTCACGCAGTGTGTATCCGACATGAAGCGTGTCGGCGAGCCGCGGTTAAGCGTGTCCCTGTCCGGTCTAAATCGAATTGATTAACGGCGCGCGCAGCTCGTTCTCCTGGGACTCGCCTTGCCAACTACGAAGCCCACGAGAACAACTGCCTTCAGTAATTGCTAACCATGGGCTATAGCTGTAGCCTTATGCTTCCTGCCTCCCAAAATGTCCATCAGCAATTTCGATTAATGGTGGGAACGAATTCAGTCAAATATGTTGACACAGTAATTGTCCGGAACCCCGTTAACATTGTCTTGTTATCACCATGAACATCCAGTGGGAAAAATGAAGCCTAAATACAAGATATCAAACGGAAATTGGATTTTTTTCACTACGGTAAAATGAAGCTAATAAAAGAATAGCCTATGAAAACTAACATGAAAACGAAATATTAATTCATTCATATTTTTCTTACTGTATTATTATTATTATTATTATTATTATTATTATTATTATTGTTGTTGTTGTATGGCAAGCCTGTAGTGTTTAATTTAATTACATTTGTGGAAAGAGGATTCGTAGATTCTTCTTCTTAATAATACTAATAATAATAATACTAATATTACTGAAAACGACTTCACAAAAGTTGGAATTACTTCACATGGATATTAAGAGCAACGATGATGATGATGAACTCACTGAGACGCACACTGCAGGCAACAGGTAGGCTATAGTCTGCACGGCATTCCAAACTCAGCCGGTGCACATTCCCGTCATTAAGCAGTTAGGGGAGTTGCCAGGGCAAGCCTGACTGCATGGGGTAGGTCATTCCATAATTTGGGCGCCGCAACTGCGAAAGCACGGTCACCTCTGTGTTTCAGTCGTTTTCGTTTGCATTCTATAAAGATTTCTGACAAGAGACTTGTCTGTCCTCACTGTGAAGGTATGACGCTCAGCTCTTTATTTCTGTAACCTGGGGAAGAGAAGCTTTCCCCCAGGCAACCGCAACGCGCGCGGCCACTAAACAAAGCCCGAATACGTGCTAAGGTGATTTTAAAAGGCCACCGAAAAACGGTTCCCTGTAAAACCATCCAATTAGTGAGCACTGTACAGGCAACGTCCGATTAATCGTCGAATGAATGTGAAGGATACATTATAGTACTGAAAATCCAGGAAAATAAAAGTGCTTTTGGAAAGTATATGCTATTTAACGCTATCTCATTCGGAAAGTGTAGCTGCAGAATTTTTTATGTACGCACAAGTCTGAATACAATGAGCAAAACCTCATTTTTTTACATAGTCTACATGGCAGGCCCTAGGCCTCAGCCTCACCACCAGTCAGTAGGCTAATCTAATCACCATTGAGGACAGTAAAGGAAGGAAAGCACTTTTAGCATAAGCCTGCATCGTTCATCTGTGCTTAATAATGTATTGTTTAAAACATTTTATTTTTGTGATAGTTTATTATTACAGGTTTGGGGAGGGGTCAGTTGAAGTAAACAAACAAATATCTATAAAAAATAAATAAATCATCATTATAACAATCATAATAATAAATACATACAAAGAAAATCAAGGTCTACAGTATATAGTTAAATTCAAAAGTATTGGCACAGTGACACATTTTTGGTTGTTTTGACTCTGTAATCCAGCACAAATAAAACAAGGAATATGAGGTTAAAATGAAGACTGTCAACTTTAATTTGAGGGTATTTACATCCATATTGGGTGAACAGTGTATGAATTACAGCCCTTTTTATACATAGTCCCCCCTATTTTAGGGGAGCAAAGGTAATGGAACAAATTAACATAATCTGCTTTCCATCACTTTGGTACAGGTTAATACTCGTCTCATCTGTATGTAAGACTTTGTTCCAGAACTAGTTTTTAATTTACTTCTTTTTTTTTTTTTTAGCAAACTCTAACCTGGCTGTTCTATTCTTGCTAATGGTTTGCATCTTGTGATGAACCCTCTGAGGGTTTTTTTGGATTAGTCTTCTCTTTATGGTGGTCTTTGACCCATCTATACTTGCATCCTGGAGTGTGTTCTTGATCTGTTCAACAGTTGAAAATTAGTTTTCTTCACAATTCTACAGGCCTAACGGGTGGGCTTCCAATACAGTGGTCTTCTGTGGTCTACCAGGTTGATTGCTATTTCTGAGTTCACCAGTACATTCTTGCTTCCTAAGAATGTATCAAACAGTTGATTTTGACACGCCCAATGTTTTGGCTATGTCTCTGTTCAATTTATTCTTATTTTTCAGCCTCATGATGGCCTGCTTTACTCGCATTGACACTTATTTGGTCCTCATGTTGAGAGACAACAGCAACAGACTCCAAATGCAAATTCCACACCTAATCAACTCTAGACCTTTTGTCAGCTTTCTTGTGCATGAACTAATGATGCAAAGACACACAGCTGGCCAAAAAAACAGCTAAGCAGCCACTTGCCTCATTACTTGTGCTCCCCTAGCATGAGGGGGACTATGTACAAAAAGGACTGTAATCCTGATATGGATGTACCCTCAAATTAAAGCTGACAGGCTGCACCTTCACCTCATATCCATTGTTTTATTTCAAATTCAATATGCTGAAGTACACAGCCAAAACCACAACAAAAAATTGGGTCACTGTCCCAATCCTTTTGCATTTAACTGCATATAAAGAGCACACTTACTTGGTAGGGAACAGAAGCAATTAATGGTTTCATGTTTTAAGATAATTGTTCTTGGATACCACGATGTTAGGAGGTCAAACGTGTGAAAATACACACTAATTTGATTCCCCGTCTCTCCATCATGTGCTCTCTCTCTCTCTCCTTTATGAAATATCAGTGAAACGAAACCTTGTTTTCGTTGTGAAAGTGAGAGGGAGGCGTTTCAGGATTATTGTGAACTGCGATGGAGATTGATATCGACACGGGAGCAGGTTCCTGTCTGTTGCGAAACGCCGTGCTGACTTGATCTCCGAGCAAGCTGCGGGTGGGGGGGGGGGGGGGGGTGCCCGCGGGGCCGCTACAGGCTTGTTCTGCTTCACCGTTTCATTAGGGGGGGGTACCATTAAATGGGAGAAAGGGAAAGGGAGGAAGGCGCAGCTGCTGTGCTATTTTATATAGAAGCGCAGACGTGTAGCGATAGAGACGGATAAGGGAGTAAGGCAGGGTAGGGAAGGGAAGGGAGGGGAAGTGCGGTGGTGGGAAGGGGGGGGGGTTGGGTTGGATAACAAACTGATCGAGCGAGGCTATTTTGTGAGACCGGGGGAGATGTAAGGGTATATGAAGTGTTGTTTTTATCCGTGGCTCTCTGCCCCGTTGGTAATAAAACTGACAGGATTCATTCGCGGTGATATACAGACCTCTCGGAGCGGAGACGATGTAAAAGCAGCCCTTAAACTCACCTAGGGGACTCCGCATGCAGCCAGGGAGGGTAAGGCCGAACCCAGGAAAAGTGTCGGAAATTGAACATTTTATAAAAATTGCTTTTTTACCCTTGGGGAATATGCAGCTCTTTTGGACAAGGGAGCATTTTGGTTACGCTTTGCGAATTGACTCGTCATTAACCAGCCGCTATTCAATGTCATTAATTGCCATTGTAGCATTGTCCTTACATTTTTCTTATACGCAACTACTAGCCTAGGCTAAGTATCACGTTTTTGTTGATAATTTAGGCCTACATACAGGCATGCAATTCCCACATTCAACCAATGGTGGCGATATACCAGTGTTTAAGGTGAGGCTGCCTGGAACACAGTGTGAGGTATTGGAAATTAAAATTTTGATAGAAGACTCGACAGTTTCTCATCAGATGAATTATCAAACACATTATGCCTACAGCAGGATATAGCATACGGTGCGCACATCTATTTTACAATTTACGAATGGACGAACATCCAATTAGCTAAGGATAAAAAGATAACACTACGCATCATGGTTACGGCTATGGATTTCCATTTATTAGCAGCCTATAGTTACTGGTAACAATATACACTTCCTGGCCAAAAAAAGTCGCCGTTGCACTCGTCATGCATAGTATGCCCACTGTACAAGCCTCTGGAGGCAGTGTTATGATCTGGGGTTGCTTCAATTGGTCAGGTCTAGGCTCAGCAACGTTAAAATAAAATAAAATGAAGTCAGCTGAGTACCTGAATGTACTGAATGACCAGGTTATCCCATCAATGGGCATATTCCAGGATGACAATGCCAAGATTCATCAGGCTCAAATTGTGAAAGAGTGGTTCAGGGAGCATGAGGAATAATTTTCACACATGAATTGGCCACCAGAGTCCTGACCTTACCCCCATTGAAAGTCTTTGGGATGTGCTAGAGAAGACTTTACGGAGTGGTTTGACTCTCCTGTCTTCAATACAAGATCTCGGCCAAAAATGAATGCAACTCTGGACGGAAATAAATATGACGTATGCATAAGGTTGTCGAAACAATGCCACGGCGAATGCGCGCCGTAATCAAAGCTAAAGGCGGTCCAACAAAATATCAGAGTCTGCGACTTTTTTTGGCCAGGCAGTGTATCAGTGTGTGTGTTCAACACTCAGCAGTTAAAAGGATAACAGGTTTTGGTAGACTGTAATAAAAACATTCTTTATTATGTAACTTCACAACTTTACAAGTAACTTTATCTGACATTTAGAACTTAGGCCTACTCGTTATAAATGCTAATTACATGGCGCACTGTATCACGCCCACGTCACCTTACTGACGCGGGCACGGACATTCATTAACACGCGTGCTGTTCTTTATCAAACTGAGCTCTGGCATTATTAATGTGTGAAAGAGCGTGACCTTTAGCTGATCTGTTAAAGGAATGTAGCCTATGACACAGGGAAAAAACAGATAAAGACAACTGAAGAAATAGAGAGGAACAGGACACACGTGTATTAGTCTAGTCTCCTTTGAGTAAAGGATTTCTGTTACTATTAGACAATGACCATGAGGGACTAGTATAAATTACTAGACAACAAAGTATATTAAGTTGGGAGGGAAATATAGCTTTTCAAAATAGAGGCATAGGCCTACATATTTACACATCATTTGCTCCAGTAAAGCTCTCAACAACCTATTCAGGCCTATTTATCTCAGATTCGGTGGGCTACATAAAATAAGATTTCCAGGCCTCTGATTTATTTTAGCTGTAAGCCTATTTATAACGTGGCATTTAAGGGATATAAAATAGTGCAAGTCACTTTTTATGTAGCCTCCCTTTTATACACCCATTTTTTACTCTATTTTCCTATATTCAGAGAATACATTATTTGGTGTTATAGGTTTCTAATATTGTCTAACAAATTGGTCTGATCAATTTGTCTAACAGCATTTGCTATGTAAACAAGTTACGTTGGTTAAGGGCATGTGCTTATTTGTACATTGGTGGACTATACAGATGAATAAATAAATTGGCTTTTGCATAAATTATAAATAATTTGTGCTATATGGACTGTGACGAGAAACCAACTGCAGTAATTTATCCCCCAGTAACAGATATATTAGCTCGCGGAGTCGCGGCTAACGCTAACGCCACCCCAGTAACTCATAATGATCAGCAGCCTGCCGTCGAGCCCTGACTAGCCGCATTACGCCTTCTAAATGAAACATAATTATTTTACACTAAGCGCCATTTAATCAATTGCTTCCAAAACCAGCAGGCAGCGCATTTAATTAGGGATAAGTAATTTGAAGTTGGCTGTTCGACACTCCCGAAGACTGCGACGATAATCACATTCGAATTTTGTCCCCCCCCCACCCTAGCTCGAGGTGAACAAATTGGATGCTACAAGGTGTCGTTGTGCTGCTCTGCCTGGTCATTGATTTGTGACAGCTCTGCTGCCAGATCATTGTGTCTCTTTCAGTTAGTTAAAAATGAAGCCTTGGGTGTAATCTGACCACTTTACCGATTCTGTGTAATGATGTAAGGTTGGTTACGCCGATAGAAAAGCTTGTAGGCTAAATGTTTCTGAACACTGTTGCAATTGACCATAGTGCAATCGCTGGATTTCACGTGAAAATCTTTCATTATTTTCTCATGCCAAAGGCCTCCTTTGCGTGCGTTTATTCTCTCCGTCCCTGCAACTTTTTCTTAGCCTCTGCGTGTCAGTGCTCTGCAATGACAGGCATTCATCTTCGCCCCGGTGACGGGAAAAAAGCGCGTCCTTCAGAATGGCTTTTGTGCACATCGTCCGGCGGTGTTTAGCTCGTAGGGGGCTGGAGTTCTCTACAATGGGGATTTATTGCGTGCTGCACGTCGCAAGTCTCTGTCAGTTGTCCCTACACGGACCTCGTCCGGAGGAGCAGTTCATCACCCACGTCGATAGCGACCCCAGCTGCTCCTCTTGCCTCTCCTCCGCCCGTTAGCCTCGGCTGCGGCTGTCAGGGGAGCGGGCTGGCAACCAGGAGGTTGCAGGTTCAAAGCCCACCTGGTAGACTGCTGTGCCCCTAATGGAAATGTAATATACTGCAGTATATTTTCAATATATTGTGAAGATAATTTTGATATATTTACAATATACTGCAGTATATTCTTTTTCCATAAGGGTTGGACGAGTCGGCCGTATGCAATTAGGCCTATGCGAGTCACCCCGGGTCAGGCTGCTCCTTACGGGACATGAATAACGAGCCCCTTGTCCAGTTCTGCTCAAATGTCAAATGTCCATCAAGTGGTTCGCTGCGTGGAATGACGAAGGCCGTCAGCTCCTCAGGTATTGAGAGGAGAGTCACGCAGGAAGTGTCCCTGACTCAAGTCCCGGGAGAGGTTGCCCTGAGATTGCGAGCAGAGTAATCATTTTATAATGTCACTAGGAAACGGTCAAAATCCATAAGCAAACCGTAAGATCTGCACCGCTTCTCTCCCCTACCCCTCATTCTTGGCCCTCACGCCCACGCCCACGGCGTGTCTCTCTCCCTCTCTTTCTCTCTCGCCATCCAACGGCAGCCTCTGTACACCTGTCCGTAAGCCCACTGTCCTCTCTCCTCTATTTATCCATCCATCTCTCTTTTCCTCTTGATCCCTCTGTCAACCCCCTGCCAGCCCCCTTTATCCGTTTTTGCCACCTCTCTTTAGTCCCCCCCCCCCCCTCCACACACACGCAAACGCACACCAACTGTGTCTCGATCTGACTCTCTCCCTCCTATGGTACTCGCAAGCAAACGTGCCCCCGGTGTCTTCCTAATAAGACTGCGCAGCTTCCTGTACGGAGCGCAGGAATCGCCCATGGTTATTAACGGGGAGGGGCGTGGCGGGAGGGGGGGGTACAACGTTACGAATAGCGCCGTGCACATGTCAGTCTTCTCGCCCCGACCGCCCTGCAGGCTCGGGGAATGTCTCAGGTCACCTGCGGGTCACGGCTCTCAGTCGTTGCGGAGTCAACCCGGCTAAGCAGGGTGGACCGCTGTTGATTGTTTAAGATTAGATCATCCAGAGATGCGTTTGTGGGCTGGAATACGCCCCCCACCCCCCCCCCCCCCCCCCCTTCTTGTCAAACACACAGAGCATATTCTGTAAACATCCCAATCCCACACAGGCATCCGTTGAACCACTTTGTGTGTTTGTGAGAGGGTCCCATGAGTTGCGATGCCGTTTTAAATTTTTTCCCCAGCTGCGGCTGTGTGTTTAATTGATGTAATGCCTTTGCTCTGCTTCAGAAGGGTGTGTGTGTATGTGTGTGTAAATGTGTGTGTGTGTGTGTGGGGGGGGGGGGGGGGGGGGGGGGGGGGGGGGTGGAGGGGGGCAGGGGGCGGTTATCCATCGACATGTTTATTTCTAATTTCGTTCCCGTCAGAATTGTAGAGTGAGACCACATGATGAGATTGGAAGGGCCTGAATTTGGCTGAATAATTGAGTTGAGTGAAAAGATAATTAATGGGGAATCAATGGACAAGCAAGAGGGGGGATGCCAGTGGGGGGGGTGGGGGGGGGCCTGAGGTGGTGGATCCAAGACCTCATCTATGAGCCATGAATGATTTAACAGGAGGAGAGGAGAGGAATAGCAATACAATTACTGTACACAGAAGAGCCAACACCCAGAGAAACCTCTTACAAAGCCATACTTATGATGCATTCAGGCACAAGGACAGCGCGTGGATTCACCTTGATATTCTGGAGGGGCGGTGGGTGGCCAGCACGGGGGGGTGGGGGGGGGGTGGACATGTTACTATCTGTCATTTGCGAATTCTACTTGTAATACATTTGTCAAGCCTAGATGAGCTGAATGGCCTGCACTCATCATCAAACTAAGTTTTTATATTTTGATTGAATTCTATTGTCTTCCCCGAAAAAAAAATCACATGCAAAATGTTTAACTTGTTTGTTTTGTTAATTTCAGAATAATTGTAACAATCTTTCCAGTGGGAAGCCAAGTTTTCTGTCAGTGTATTTACACCCAAATGTGTATTTTAAAACATCCTTATGTGCGTATCATTGGTTTCAGTACAAGGACACTGGTTTAGGGTAAGTTATTGTGTCATTGCTGTTTGCCAATGACAGTATGCTGGTAATAACTAAAGTATCCACCAATCACCGTCATATTACTGACGTACTCCGTAACTGGTGGACCTCCTCTCTGGTTTCTATGTGAAAGGTGATGAGTCTATCCTAACTCTAGCTCAGTCAATGTTAAACCCTTCTAATCGGCTTGTGATCTGCCCCTGTAATTTATATTGTCTTTGGCTCACCTGTCTCGTGTCTCTGTAATTGGTGTCCAGGGAATGAGATGAGCAATGCTGTCACTTTATTTCTCTCTGTTATTTATTTGACGTATAAACTGGCTGGCTGGATGACAGCCTCCTTCCTTTCGGTTTAAAAGGGCCAAGGCAACAGAAACGTTCTCCGCTTACCAAACGCAAACGCTGATTTTGAGACAAAAGGAATGTTGGCATTCGCTCCTTTTCACTCCCCTCTTTTTACGACGACGCCCAGTTTTAATTGTGAATTTCTGAATTTTACATGATTATATTTTGAATCCCCCCTCTCTGTTTATGTGTTCTGTACTTCTGTTGCAAAGTGGTTATATGTGGGTCTGGATATATTCTTTCTAATGCCTCCGTTATATATCTGTCACATCTGGTCAGGTTTGGTGGTGCTTACATGTAGGCTACGAGTGCCTACAGTCACCGATAATTACGTCCTGCAAATATTGTTTTTAAAATGTGGATAACTGCCACTTTGACGGATTTATAGTGTTTGGGTTCACATTTCAGTTAAACGCCTGAAAAGACTTTTGTTAGAAAACGTACATATATATTTCAAACAAAACAGTACAGTGATGTGGGATGTGAACATCTCCAATTGCCGCCGCACTGTGCAGATAATATGCCCTTCAATGCCAACTTCCCGATTTGTTCAGCATAAGAACAATCCGGAAAGGACCCTTAGTCTTGTCGGGTAGTTTTCTGTGACAGCTCGGCCTGTCTGTGGTCTGTCTGTGGTCTGCGGAGTAGCCGTTTAGGTCAGAGGACCGTACATTTGTGTGAGGTTTTCTGGATAGGTGGCAGCTTTTGCTCTGACAATTTCCTGGACATTCCACCATCTTGCAACATCATATTCAAGCCAGCATATTTATTATTAATAATGATAATTATTATTATTATTATTATTTGACCATTGAAAAAGGAAAAAAAACGCCTCTGATAAAAATGGTACCGAAATCCAAGCCACATCACCTGTAGTCAGATGGAAAGTCCCGCTGGTCCATCCCTTTGTTTTCTTCTTTGTTTGGGAGCCTGCAATCCTTCTGGGGGGGGGGGGGGGGGGCACCATTCCAGCTGTTGCATTTGCACCCCCATGAATTGTTGATCAGCTGTCAGTCTCCACCCCCTCCCACCACCATCCCAAATGGCGGGTGACAATATCTTGACAATACCGCTGCTTCTTCTTTTGTTATACTTCTGTTTCCATCTCCTTCCTCCACCTTTGACACCTTTTTCTATTTATTTTGTTGTGGCATAAAGGGTATTCTGTCGCTTTTCCAGGTTTCATTTTGCCTATAACAAGGCCTGGGATTTAGTCTTGCTTACTTATTATCTCTTTGGGTCACAAATTTATGCAGGTGTTGCTTTTTTGCATTTTCCCACATTTTTCTTGCAACATTTTGGTTTATTTTAGCATCTGCAGAAAGCGTATTCTTACGTAAAGAGCAACAGCTGTTTTGCTTTTTTTATTTAGCTAATAACGGAAGCCAAATAAAAGAAGTGGCAATTAATTGGCAAAGTGCTTTGCAGTTAGATTGAATAAGGCATGAGTGGAAAATTGTGCGCATTTGACTCGACAGGCTCAGCAAGTATTACGGTAACTCAGGAGCCTTGTGTCCATTGCTGGTTGCATTCACTCTAGTTTTTCCTCATTTTGCATACACCAATGCAAACACACGTGTACAGGTCGCATACTACTGTAATATAATCTATTCCCTTCAGGATGAAAACAGACTTTTGGATTTCAGAATGCAAGATGGGTAGCATTTTTTTTTGTTAACAGTTGTCAACTCCAGATTATGTATTATTGTTTATTTGTTACTATTATGCTGTGTCTTTCAAAAAGTCGGTGTGGGGAAAAAAAATCATGTTGGAATGAGATCCCGCTTACTGCTTCTGTGATTATTGGTCATTCACTTAAAGTATTTTATGGCTATACAGTGAGAGCCTGTTTAAAAAATAAGGCTTGAGTAATCCAAGTGACTATTCCAGTACTGATCAAAATTGAGACTGGTGTATTTTGACTTAGCAACAAGTTAGCAACATTTCAGTATACCAAATGACCCCCCATTCCCAGTGTTATTTGAGGTTCTACTGTATGAGAAGAAAAATTGGCACAAACACAGACACTAATGAACAGGTAGGTGTGCGCAAGCAGGCTACGTATAATGCTTATTAGTTATGCCAACACATGCAGACACATACACACGCACCCATGCGCATTCCCGCTCTCTAACCTGGTCGTTCTTCTTCAGGTCCGCCCACATGCTGGTGCCGTCCCCGCCCCTCATGAGCACGTGGTAGGTGAAGTAGTAGATGCCGGGCAGTGGGCAGGTGAACTTGCCGGTGGTGGGCTCGTAGTAGTTGCCGACATTGGTGACGACGTCGTCGAACTTGAGCACCTCGCTGCCCTCGTGCTGCTTGCGCAGGCCGGCGTAGAAGGCGATCTTGGGGCTGTAGAAGGAGGGGACGTACCCCCCCCGGCCCAGGGCCAGGGGGCCCCGGGGGGACCTGGTTTCCCTGGCTCTCCGGGGGGTCCTCGGGGACCAGGCGGGCCGGGGAGCCCCGGCGCCCCCCTGTACCCCGACTTCCCACGCCTCCCAGTGAAATCTGGGGGTGCCGGTGACACGGCGGCCAGCTCCTGACTGCCCTGGGGGGGGGTGTAGGGGTCGCACACCATCCTGCAGCTCCCCAGCATCTCGTAGTGGGTCCCCCCCCGCGCCCCCCGGTGCTGCCCCCTTTCGTGGTGTGGACCAATAGGGGGATGGCGACCAGAAGCACCAGGACCATGGCCACGCCCACAGCCGCCCCGATGACGCGCTTCCTGTGGCTGAGGCGAGAGGCAGCCAGCGTGAGGAAGTCCTCCTCCCCTTTGGATGGAATAGTGCCAGCCAGATTGAACCACGTGAGTAGGGGAGTTATGGGGTTTGGAAAAGCGGGGGGAGGGGGAGCGGGGGAGGGGTCAGGGGTTTGAGATGAGAGAGGGGACGCTTCTGGGGAGCACTGGGGGGGGGACAGAGAGAGAGAAAGTTACGGATACAAGCGAAGGGAAAAGAAAGACAAGGTAGATGGAGTGAAGATTGAAAGCCTGAGAGGAGGAGGAAGAAAAATGAAGGAGCGCAGGGTGGAGAGAAATTGGGAGAGTGGAGAGGTTCAGAGAGGAAGGGAAGAAATAAACGAGAAGAGGAAGGAGAAGGGCAGGGGAAGTGTGGAAGAGGAGCAGTGAGTGAGTGAAAGGCGGGCAGAGGAGTGGCTGGGAGTGGCGGACGTGGGGGAGGGACTGAAACACAAAAGGAAGAGGTAGCTTCCCAAATCGAAACGTAAAGAATTCTTCTCTACACTTCTTTAAAAAATATAAAGTGCGTAAGGCTGGTTAGTTTCAGCTGGTCAGGGAACCAGGAGCTGGGATTAAAAGCAGCCCTTGTCTGGGGTTTTATGCAGTGCTGTCCATTTTCTGACTCTCCTTTGAACTCCTCTATTCTTTTTCACTGCCTCGTTTGGTGCCTGTTTTTCCTTTTTTACGGAAAGATGCGAGTCGTCCAGGTCTATTCCTTTTTTTTGTTGTTGTTGTTGTTGGTCTTTATTCTGCGGCCTCTCTTCCCCTCGTTTAGTCCATCTCTTACTTTATGTTCAGAGCATCCAGCCACGGCAGAGACCAGTCTCACAGTTTCGGGATCGTACAATGGAAGCCACCTATTGACCTATTGCGTTACCTACACTGATGGGTTTGACATTGTTGGAAATTACAAGTCATTGGTTGAATTAGGCAGATTTACAGTGATAAAAAACTGCATTTTAAAATGACTCTTCTTAGGAGTTCATTATTAGACTCGAGCTGGAATGTCTTCTTTGTCTACCAGAGTTCCCACCACAGTTACTTGGGTCTGTAGTGCTTAGGGTGTGTCCAGTATCATATGGGTTTGAGAGAGGACAAACAGTCAGAACAGTCAGTTCTTTGGTTCCCAAAAAACGGTTTTGCAGGTATGTGGTTCTCTGTGCCCTTATTAATTCTTAATTCCCAAGCATTGTGTCCTGGTCAGCAGCTTGCAAATTTCCCATTATACTTTGGGGGGGAAAAAATAAAAAGACATTAATCAAACTGCGCAGACTGAAATACTTTCCCTTTGTATATACTTTGTCTTTGGTTTAGAAATGCCTGTATTCAGGGACACCCTACGCTTCCATGCAGGATTCTTTACTTCTCTCTGTAATTCTGTTCAGTTTTTTTCTACTGAGAGAAAAGGAAAAATAAATTATTCTTATTCCTAATGGTTTACAGTTTTTAACAGAAAAAAAACAATATGCACCATATCCAAAACCCACCTCTAAACTGCAATTGTATTCAACTCACAAGCTGTACAGAAAATTGTGTACACAGAAGTATTGTATAATTCTGAATTTGAATTCCATTTTAATATATTTATAAGTGGACTCATTTGTACATATACACACTTTTATCACAAGCAAGATTGTTAATATGTGTTTGTTACGTGTGTGTGTGTGTGTGTGTGTGTGTGTGTGTGTGTGTGTGTGTGTGTGTGTGTGTGTGTGTGTGTGTGTGTGTGTGTACTGTATACACACAATACAAACATTTCTTACTGAAATTGTTTTAACAACAGCTTTAAAAGAAAAATACAAAAAGTAGACGTCACATGTAAAAATCCTTCTATTTTACAAATGAATAACATAATAATAATAATAATAATAATAATAATAATAATAATAATAGCACTTTTAATGGAAAACAAAACCCGTATAGTTCATTTTTAAATTAATCTAAACTTTGTCTCATTCAGTTGAATACGCTGTGTGGAATACCATTGAGTTTAACCCAGTTAACAAATTCCTGATCTTTACATACCCATAAGAAACAAATGTGAAACAGGCAATAAATCGCTTACCTGGTCTCCCTCCTTGTCACCCTGACAGACGAACGAACTGCACG
>CM056378.1:83543565-83664198 GCA_029718625.1 Synaphobranchus kaupii | reverse complement strand
AAATAGCTATCCGTAAGAGAGCTGAGGGCTTGAGAAAAGAAAAGTGTCAACTGAGCTGTTGTTTGTTTCCAGCTTTCGACCCTCATTAGTGAAATACACCCTGTTCCTAAAAACGCGTCCTCTTTTCTCTCTCTCCCTTAGCACACGTAATCGTCCACTCCGTTCTGTTCTCTGTGTGGCTCAACAAGTGCTCCTCTATTATCTCCTGTTTTTACTCTTTTTATCCTCCAATTTATCCTCCCTAATTTTATCTCACTCTCAAAACCCTTGATTGTGGCTCTCTACACTGAATCTTTTTGACTACAACATGACATATGATTAAAGCAAATGTGGTCTTTTATGTTTATGCTTTGAACTACGTGGGCCATTTTTATAAACTATTTTAATTTCTGCATTCATTAGAGAACGTATGCATTTTTGTAGTGCTTCCATATTGCATAAAGTTGCACAGCAGGACCAAAGCTGCTCAATATACTTCTGATGCAGTTTTCCGATACAATGAATTGAACAAATGTGTAACAGATTGCATGTATATTTACCCACAGTTGGTACTACCCTTCACCTTTCAGTCTGAGTCCTTCTCTTGAAGAAATGATCATCCACATACACATCTCTCCCGCTCATGCGCACGCTCATAAACGGAGGACACGTGTCATGTTGTTTTATGTTTTGGAATACAAAGTGTATTTGTGTCAATGACTATGAAAACACTTATTATGAAAACATATGTTCCGATTGCGTTTCCCATCTGAAAATGGAGAAGTATACCAAGGTCTCATTCGATCCATTCATTTGTTGATTTATTTAGGCAAATATTAGGCCTACTTGACAGAAACCCTTACACAAAAAGTACAGTACAAAAGTAACATTGCTTACATTTTCAAATGTCCATTTATACCACTAGACAGACATGTAATAATAATAATAATGATAATAATAATCGTCATCATCATCTTCATAATGATGATGGATTGCATTTTTACACTCAAAACATTTTACAGCAAACTGAGGAACTCTGTAAAAGCCCCGCCCACCAGGAATCAAACCCACTGTATTCTGGCTTCTGAGCCCGGTCTTCTGTTACGCCACCGTCCGGACCAATTAAGTCACTGATTAAAGCTTGAATGCTCCGCCCACTTTTGAGGTTTCTGAAGTGTCACTTTCCCGATCATTTCCTTTTATGGCATGATATCCACGAGCTGAACGTCTTTGACGCGGAAGGTCGCTAAGGTCTCAGTGCCAGCACCCTCCGTGCTTTCAGTGTGGCGTTGTACAGCCATCGCTATGAAGTCTGAGACAATTCACTGCGGATTGGATTTTTAGTGCCTGTTAAAATATTACTGAGCTTATTAATACTGAAATATGCTCATGCCTCCTAGTACTCACCTTGCCCCATCTCTTTCTTTCTCACTCTCTGTTAAATTCAAAATGCTTTATTGCCATGAAATACAATCCAGTGCATATTGCCAAATTATAGAAATCTGCAATGGGAACACAGCATATTGGAATTTAATTAATAACATTTAGGATAGTAGGCCTACATAGACAAAAATCATAAAGACGCACAAAACCAAAAGGATTTTTACAGTATGAATTTGTCACCCCTTATGTAAGGAATTATTTTGACCCCAATGATCATCCCAACTCCTTTGACTTTGCTGTCTTTGAGGTTGTTCATGATTGTGCGGGAGTTGAGTTGTTAAGGTGTCCCCCCGACCCCTTGTTTTAGATGGCAAGTGTGCTTTTGCAAGAATGCGATTTACAGCCAGGCCTGTGTAACCTGTTTAGATTTGTTCCTATAATCCATCTAGTATATTTTGCCACACGACTCATAAACCTCTCCTCTCTCTACCTCAAGGGAGGTGCCTGGTCTGCAAATTTCTTTCCCCCCTTTGAATTTGGAAATACACAGAAAGAAGGGGGGTGGGGGGGGTTATTGTTCATTTGTTAGGTCGTAATTTTTAAAAGAAAATTTTTCTCTGCAAACACAGTTGTAAACATGCATTCACATTCATTACAGTAAGTCAACCGACGAGAAGGATGCAATTCATTTTTAAGGGAGAGCAGGAAATAGACAGAGAATGATACATACAAATGACTGGACTGTCACCTCTCCTCGCAGGGGTGGCTAAGATTTGGGGAGTCCGGCTTAATTAGGCAGGTCATTTTCCCAAGAGAACCCAGGACCATTATCAGTTATAAATCTTTGTATCCTTTTCCCCAATTATAGCAGTCCCTGTGTCACTCATTATTGGTCCAAAACATCCTCTTGTGCATGTGCAGTATATTTTGAATTTGAACAATGGGTATTTAACACTGCATTGGTCATTTTCTATTTTATATGTCTGAGATATATATATATATATATATATAGAGAGAGAGAGAGAGAATTCAGGGGCACTGCTATTGTACTCTTGTGTAAGGTTAGTAAACCGATACACATCCACTGTATAGCCACATAAATGGATAATGAGTAAACGGCAAGCTCTTTCCCTCCCCTCGGTGTCTGCTTAGCAAATAATTTAAGATGCAGCGGGTTTCCATGGAGGTGAAGGGTCACATGGGGGGGGGGGGGGGGGGGGGGGGTCACATGTTAAACTGAGGTGGCAGTGCATAAGGAGGCGGGGGGGGGGGGGGGGGGATGAAGACACGGAGATCCAGCATACGACTACAGATAGCAGAAAAGGCACGGTACAATCTCTTATCTTGCATTTGTAAGCGTCCATCAAGCCACAAGATACTTACTTTTTCACATTTATCAATGGGAAAATAACACGATTTCCCTTTGATGTAAAGCATGGACATTCAAATCCAAAATCCGGCCCTGGTTTTCTTTCTCTCAGGAAATTAACTGAACAATTAGTGCTACTGATTGGCCAGACTGACTTCACACCTGACTCCCAGGTAAAGGGAGGGTGGAAAACCAGCAGTTATCAGACTCTCAGACCTGGAGGACTGTGATTTGAATAGCAGGGATGTAAAGCATGTCATTTCTAATCACGAGCGCTGGAGGTCTGGCATGGCACGTCTATTCTGCTCCCTTCCCGTTCACTTCTGATTGACAGCACGTCCCTCATTGGTTAAAATGTAAATGCCGTGTCAGTTACGCAATAATCATGGGCTCCAGATGAATACCAAATCCTCTTGTAGTTGGCAATATAAAAACTTGTTGCTTTCAAGGATTTCAACAATTGAGACATACAGTTTATGATGTTTTGGCGGACATCACTTCTACAGTTTAGTACCCTTTTTGCATTGCTTTTGCACAGCATAAATGTTGCGGTTGGCCAACCAAGGATGTTGTTCAGAATGGTCCGAGTCCGGCCCTCTCTTGAGGCATTGGTCAGGTTTTATAATTAGCATCTTGCTGTGATTAAATCACTGCCTGAGGTTTTTCACACCAGCCAAACAAACCAAACCAAACCACACTGCTCAAATCAAACTGTCAAATGAACTTATTTGCCAGTGGTAGTGTTGGTGTGTGTGTGGCTGACTGTAGTTATTGATGAACCTGTTGTGCACTTGTTTAGCATTCCAAGGATGGAACTTTCTGTATCTTGGCAACTGACTTTGTGAAATGTGAGACTGTAGAGTTACAAGTATATATTATGGACAAGTATAGTTTTATGAGTGTGTGTGTGTGTTTGTGTGGGATTTGTATGCTGTGTGTGTGTATGCATGTGGGAGTTGTCTTGTGTGTGTGTGTGTGTGTGTGTGTGTGTTTGTGAATGTGTGCATGTGGGAGTTGTTGCGTGTATGTGTGTGTGTATATGTGTGTATGTGTGTGTGTGTGTGTGTGTGTGTGTGTGTGTGTGTGTGTGTGTGTGTGTGTGTGTGTGTGTGTGTGTGTGTGCACGTATGTGCATGTGTGTGGGCATGCCTGTGTGTGTGTGTGCTGCAGGTAGTGCTGTTTCATTAGGCTCTGATTATGAGGCCTGATGCAGAGTGACAGAGCCCAGATTGAGTTGCACAGCTGCTCTGATTCTCTCTATTAATAACCTGCGCTCACCACTGCAACCACGGAGAACATTTATTAATCACAATTTGTCATCTGTGCGACGCCCCACCCTCTCCCTCCTTCGTTCTATCTGTCCACTCATCCTGTCTTCAGACCCCAGACATGGACCCGCATACTGAGGGACATCTCCTTTTCTCCTCCACTCATTTTTCCCCTTCTCTATCTCTCTCTCTCCACTCTCATATTCAAACGTAGTTTATAAAGCTCCAAGGTTAGGGAAAGGCATTTTGCCTCAAGCCAAATATGAATCCATGTCCCCCCCCCCCCCCCCCCCCCCCCCCCCCCACCGTATCTTTAAAAAATTATTGGTAACCTTTAATTTTGAATGAGTCAGTTGCTCTCTTATTCATAAGGGTATGGGTTATTAAGGAAACACAGGTAAATATTCATCATAAGTCCAAGATTCAGTGACACGACAGAAGAGCAGCCGAGTAACCAGCATAAATTGTGATCGATATCACTCTTTTCATACCCTGATAGAGTATGGCCACATTAGTTAAACCATATTTTGTGGATGGGATTCAATCTAACTGCTATGCTGATCTGCCCTTAATACTGAGTTAGGGATCTACCCTGGTATGTGCTACAATAGCATCAAGAATTCATATTTTTATCTTATTTAGTGATGAGTAAAAAGTGTGTGCATCTAAAATTAAAATAAATAACACAACACTTGCTTGAAGTCATTATTCAAATAGAAGTTCAAAGAACTTGCAGTTAGATTTAATTTACCCCTTTATATGGAATTAAAGCTTTTCGCAGCCCTCCCCCTTTTCTTCAAATGAAGGCTGAGTCAGGCTTTGACGTGTGATGGATACACATTGACAGAGTGGTGAGATACACGTACGTACGCTTTTCCATTGCATTTACGATCAGCTACAGTATATCCTGTATATTTAAAGGGGCACTATGCAGGATTTTTAGCCTTGCTTTGTGTTTACAATCAAAGAAGTCTCCTCCTCTGTCTTAAACCTCGCCCACTCACCTCCGTTGACGGCAAGAAACACTCTTGAGTCGCAGCAAGCAAAATGTCAAGTGAAGATAAAATGTAAAAACATTTTTAGCAACATGCATTGTTCTATTCACCCTATTTCGGAACGTTTCATGGGCAAATATTCTGAGATGGCTGTGTTTATATGCAGTCATGACCGTTTCAGTGTGAAACTTCAGTTTTATGCAGATCGCCATTCGCAGTAACCTTAAATTGATGTTGGTAACTCCACGTCTGCTAATTAATCTGCTAATTTTAGTTTTGTGATGAGTATCGGTCGTAGTTCAGGAGCTACTACTGTGTTGTGGTGCCATAACAATTCAGAAAAAAGACCACCTGCACAACGATCTAATTTAAAGGCTATGATACAAAATTTTTATGTAGACAAAGAATGAAAAAAAAATACATCCACAGAGCTTGCTGAAAGGTACAGAATAAAAGTATTGCTTTTCCCTAAAAAACAAATATTGATTATAAATTTATCATTACAAAATGTTTTTTTACAGGACATAAAAGAGTGTGGTGTTTATCTCTGTCTAAGATGTCAGAGTTTGGTTCCCGCCTCTAACAAAGCTCCTGAGCCAGTAGTATTACCACGCTGGTACCACACCCATCTCTGTATCAGCATTCACAGTTGGTTGCCACTTAGCTTGTCCGGCAGCACCGCCAAAGTCCTCAACCAGCAGTAACGTAACATTAGACCCAAGAAACCCCTAGTTACTTGGAGCAACAGCCAGGGTTTCCAGAACTTGCCAGACTTTCCAGCTAAATGCCAACTAAGAACTAGCCCAAAATGCAGTGCCCTTTACTATTATTGGCACCCCTGGTAAAGATGAGTAAAAAGGGTTATAAAAAATTCATCAAAAAAATTCAGCCCAAAAAATGAGATAAATCTAGCCTTTAATTGAAGTGAATTTATTATGGGAAAAAAAATCCCTCATCAAGAAATAATTATTTTTAACCAAAGCACGTGTGCCACAATTATTGGCACCCCTACATTTATATATAGAATAAAGTAATCATTTTTAATATTTGGTCACATATCCTTTGCATGCCATGACTTCCTGATGTCTGTGACCCAACCACATGAAAAGACTCTTGATGTCTTATTTTCTGGTACTCTTACAAGTGATACTGTAACGTCTCTGTATTTGAATGGATCTCTATGGGAATTGGGGGGTGGGACTAGATTTAGCTGTGAATTATGCTGGAACAGTATGGAAAACATGGTTGGTAAAATGGCTGTAAGTCATCAAGGGTCTGAGGTATCAAACGAGCCTTAAACCATCACTCTGCTGCCAGATATGCAGTAGATATGGATGGATCACTTTAAGGGTTGTTTTTCCTGACAAATTTTCCTATTGAACTCTATGGAAAAATAAGTCAGGAGAAGAAACCCGTCAAGTTATCCATCCATTTCTACTGTATTTCTGGCAGCAGAGTGATGGTTTAAGGCTTGTTTGATACGTCAGACCCTTGATGACTTAGAGCCATTTAGCCAACCATGTGTTCCATACTGTTCCAGTGTAATTTACAGCTAAATCTAGTCCCACCCCCCAATTTTCATAGAGATCCATTCAAATGTAGAGATGTTATAGTATCGCTTGTAAGAGTACCAGAAAATAAGATATCAAGAGTCTTTTGATGTTGTTGGGTCACAGATATCAGGAAGTCATGGCATGCAAATGATATGCGACTAAATATTAAAAATGATTACTTTTGTCATGGTTATTTGCAGCCTTTGCTGTTCTACGTTTTGGTTTCCTTTTTGACGTCGTCAGGACGCTCTGTCGGATTTTTTCCACCTCCGTTCCAGTGTTTGTAGCTAGCCCGACAATTATTCCCTACACCTGTTTTGCGTTTCCTGCCAGCTATAAATAGCCCAGGACATCCGCATTTCCGACACTTCGATATTGTCTTTGCTATGTTGACAACGATATAGTAAATTCGGTCGCTGCATTTCTGGTTCGTACGAATAGGAAAAGCACCAAGTCCGGTTAAAGAAATTAGGATTTTCGTTATCCTTATTCTTTTTACCTGTTACCCTTTGTTTTCAAGCTCTTTTGCCTATAGAGTTTTGGATAACAGGTTTTCTTTTCTGTTCCTTGCTTTCACTCGTTTTTTCGAGTTTTTGCTTTGTTTCTCTAACCTCCTGTTACGCCTAATGATTTAGTGCATGAGGTTCTTTTGTTGATTTTGTTGATTCTCGCTGTTTCTCGAGATATGCCTCCGTTTTTGAGGTTGCTTTGATTTGCCTTGTGCTAGGGGAGTTTTGCTCCCGTTCTTGTGTTTATCTCCTCCCTGGTGCGGATACTTCCGCTTTTTGTGGCGTATCTTTCTAGATACGCTTTTAGAATCCTTATCGGTCACGTCTGGTTCTTCGAACCTTACTCTAACGCTCACAACTTTATTCTATATATAAATGCAGGGGGTGCCAATAATTGTGGCACACGTGGTTTTGTTAAAAATAATAATTTCTTGATGAGGGATTTTTTTTTCTCATAATAAGTTTACTTCAATTGAAGGTTGGATTTTTCTAATTTTTTTAGTGTGAGATTAAGCTAATTCACCAAACGGTGAATTTTTTTATAACCCTTTTTACTCATCTTTACCAGGGGTGCCAATAATAGTGGAGTGCACTGTATATATTTTAACCGAAACCAATGTATTTTAAATAGAAATCAATGTTTTTTTTAAAACTTTTTAAAAGTGTGTGCTTTGCGACTTTTAATTTTTCGCGACTGCACTTTGAAAGGAGTCCACTTTGGCTGTAAAACCACGGACATGGTAACACTGGCACAGCAGTTAAGCATTTATTGTTATGAAATACAATCTCCATATGAGACACTAGGGGCCCTATCTTACACCCAGCGCTAACCCAAACGCAAGTGTCTTTGCTAACTTACACCCTGCAAAGGGGTCATTATAGCGCCCAGTGCTCACGTTGTTTAACTACCAAGTGACCTTGCGCCCATAGCATTGAACTGGGCGGGTTGGTCTTAAGATGAGGTGTGGCCAGGATCATTTTTGGCATATTTCTCTCTTGAGCCAGCAGAAAGCACTTGCGATAAAACCACCACAAACCTGGGGCCGAAATTACTAAGGAAACAGTCGCAGTGCAAAACATTTGTTATATTGTGGATTTCTTGCCGCCACATTTAATGACCGATTTACTATCACTGGTCCTAATTACGCAATCAAAGAAATTAAACACCCCCATTCGCAATTTTTGCGGTTGGAGACACCTATAAATATGCGGTAGGAGACATCTATAACAACGACCCGTCCAGATGACAAGGCACTAAATGGATATGGAGCAACCAGGCACAAGTCGCGAGATAACCACAAGAAAAATTAAACTTAATTGACAAGGAACACAACGCTGTATTACAGCATATACAACACCAACAGAGAGGAGAAAATTTTGGAATGACATCACATACAAAATTTATTTATGAACAGTGGAGGGTGAAATGAAAAGATGAAGATTTAGAAAAACTTTCCTACAACACAATGCGGGAAAATGACACAGGTGGTGGTCCAACTAAAGAAAGAATATCCTATTAACACTGATAGAACAAAGGGTGGAAGGTATGCAAAATGAGCAAGTCATGGGAGTGGGAGGAATAGACACAGACCAACTTGTGACGGGAGAAGACCACAGAGCGTCGGAAGGTAACTGTATTCACAATTCATTATACTGTACGCCCTACTGAACGCATATAGGCACAACAACTGTTTGAATTCAGAACTGCATGTTTATACTAACTGCTAGCTGGTAACTTCAATAGGAGTCTTGCGTCCTTTCATTAAAACAAATGTAATGTCATATTAGCCTATATCTGAAAGTGAGAAGTGATTAGTAAAAACATGTGTGAAACATGTTTTAAATCCTATCTCCTTTCGAGAGTTATGCATTAGAGGATACATTAGTCCTACAGCCTGATACCCTTCTCTTGCATCCTGTGTGTGAGCTATAGGCTATATCCACGCAGACAAATTACGGCTGCTTTTAGGAGATCTAAAAATTCTCACTCAAAGAGGAGAGTCACTATTAATGCCTGCTTTAGTAAATCAGTACTAAATCAGAACTTGAACCTTGCGCCTTACTTTGCACTCAAAATATCTGCCCTCTAACTAGCAAAAGTGGAGTTGGACATGCCCTAAATTCACTTACGCCATGCATTTGAGACCATGTATTAAGATTGTCAAGATAGAGCCCGCAGTGCTTACAATGTTTTCGTCATTATGTACCCACATTTCGATAACATTAGCAGGCTAACAGAGCTGTATCCGTTAACATTTAGCTAGCTAATAGCGCTGTATCACCACCACCCGCAGACTCTGCTCATATCCTCCATCTCTCAGGTGCATCTCTTTAGTGCGCCGTGCCAGTTGCCGGGTGCCATGATGCTCACTTCCTAGAAGTCGTGGGAGCCAGTGGAGTAGGTGCACTTGGCAATGGGGATTTAATCTGGAATTATGAGCCAGAGGAGGGCGGAAATATCAAAAACCAGAAATCCAAACACAAAAAGCTCTTATGTGATGCAAAGTGACCCATCTGCGATCACCACTGGCCATAAACAGAAGTTTCACACAGAAAAGAATACTAAATGTTCGAAAATGGCGTTTTGATGCTCTCAGCTCCCCTACCACATCGACCCCTGATTCTGCCTCATTGTCTTCCTGCCATCTTCGATGAGAGTTGTAATTAGGGATTCTATCGTTCGCAACCTAAATGTTGCAAGTGGTTTTAAGGATTTTAACGTGTACTCTTTTCCTGGTGCAAGAGTAGATAAAACTTCAAGCTCCCGAACACTCCGCTAAAGCTGTAGCCTGTAATCATTCATGTGGGCACAAATGACACCAGGTTGAGAAAATAGGAAGATTTAAAGAATGATTTTATTTCATTATAGGCCTATAACTGTATCAAACCCATTTGCCAGCTTGTGATCTCAGGCCCACTTCCTGTTTTAAACCATGGCAAAATGAGGGAGAAATTCAAATGGCTCAGTGCATATCTTGTCTATCTATCACAGCTAGCTAATATCCTTGTAAAGTAAAGAACTTTTTCATGAAGATATTTGTATACAAATATTTTTTTATTTTCTCAAATACAATGTAATATTACATTGTTATTAATTCGATACAAAAGCTAGGCGACCCGACTTTGGCCATCTAGCTGCCTAGTTGAATAGCTAGAGGTAGCATTACTTACAGGTCCAATGGAAAACACGGCAACTCCAAGTCGCTTTTCACACCCTTGCAAAACTTCAGCTGTTGCCATTGATGAAAAGCAAATCCTATAGGTTGACTCTGCTTCCTGAATGCACCCTGTAGGCTTGTAGTTTAGCTTCGCTGTTGGTGATTGTGCTTCTTGTGCTTCTTCACCTCTGCCATTGCAGTAGCCAGATGGCTACAAGCGCTCTGCTGAAACCTGATCCCAACCCCCACACAGAAAAGAGCGCCATGACCAGAAACGTCCCGAACACATCTTAGTATAATAAATCCAGACAGAGGAGCAAGGTTTCAGCTATTTATTTTTCGACAGAGATTTTCAGTGCACCATAGGTATGACTGAGCATGGTCATTTTATAATATTTTCTCGGTAAGAGCCTGCATAGTACACCTTTAAGGTGATATACATAATGCATTTCCATTGTGTTTAGGGAGAGATAAATATAGATTTGCATAGCGTTAAACGTGGGACACATACACATTAATTCTGCGCTCCTCTGGCCTTATGGGTAAACACATTGCGAACGGATTGAATTTCTGCAGGTGTCTCTGAAACACTCCTCTGAAAGCACTCTCCTGTATTATTAAGCATAAATAAACATATTTTTCATTCATGAATAAGTACCTCAAATTAATTCAGTTGTAGCTTATTTCAGCACCCCTTAAAATATACAGCCCAAACCGTAATGGAAAATATATGCATGTAAACATTTTGGAGAACAAAATATTCAGATGAATTTAAATTTACGTATCATTGAGAATGAATAAGAGTATATCATTTTACAAATGAATAAGGGATGGCAGACATGCGTTAATGTTACTGCTGATACTGTCTGGTATCCCGCATCAAACCCAGCACCAAGGTTCCTACGCGCAAATTAATAATAAATAAATGGCTGGTCTTGATTGATTACTGGCTGGCCCTGTTACAAATCCCAGTCAGGTATGCGTCGTTTCCGTGGCAGCAGAGCCGATCTCATTACCGCGGTTACTCCGCCCCCCTGGCCTCCCCCGGGTCCCAAGACCCGGTCCCTTCCTCCGCTTGTCTCAAATAGCATCGGTGTTTTGGGGTGGGGTGTTGGGGCGGGGGGACGGAGCCGATTTTCATGTGCAAATGTCAGTCAATGCTGTACCCGGCAATCAGAGCGGCGCTCTCTCAGGAGGACGTGCAAGAGGCACAGAGGGTGAATAATTTAGCAGCTCTGCTCCGTTCGGCGCTGGGGTCAGAACCTTCTAAAGTGATGACAGAAAGCGCTCCCCCAGCTCTCTGCCTCCGCTGCCTCTCTTATTATTATATTACGTCTATATTACATCCTACAGCTCCGCACGAAGAAGGGCCTGTGAGCCAAATATCATTTAACAAATAAATAAATAAACAAACACAATGATATTTACAAAATGTCCCCCTTTCCCTATACACACAGACACACATACACACTAACGCACACACACACACACACACACACAAATGTACACCTACATGCGCACACACACACACACACACACACACATGCACATACACCCACCCATGCACACACAAACACACACACACGTTGTCACACTGATATATTATGCTCACATACAGCGACATACAGTCACACACAGATGCATTCTCACAAAGTCTCACACAGACACACACACACACACACGTTGTCACACAGATGAGTCACATGATGAGGAGAGAGGTGATTAGACAGGTAAAGAGGGGGAAGGAAGGATGTGGACAAAAAGAACAAGAAAGTAGTGGGAAAGATCCCCTCCAGGAATGACAGGAATAAAAGAGAGAGGGAGAGAGTACAGAGACGGATCGATTTCTCCCTAGCAAAACAGACAGTCCTCCACCTCTCTATCGCTCACACTGAGCCACTACCTCATTCTGCAAGAACAGACTATCTCTCTTCCAAACTTCAGTGCTGTCAAGAGCATGAGATGGAGACATTGAGTGTTGCACACTTACATATGCTCATATGCACACACACACACACACACAAACACGCTAAGCCACACACACTTGTCCTGACACACATACCTGCACACACATACACACACAAACACATGCACAACACCTACCTACGCCAACACACATATGCACACAAACATGGCTACGCATACATGCTCAGATTGCGCACATAGACAACACAGTTGCACACACTCGTGCATGCACACAGAAACACACGCCCCCACACACACAAAGTATTCAGTCTTCATCGCTTCACAATAATGGTCATTGCACCCGTGATGACTAATGACTCATTTTTTATCAGTCAGCTCAAAGGAAGAAGTCATTTCTAAGATGGAATATACATGTATATGTCTGTCCATCTGTGTCGCACTGACACTAATCTATCCGTCTTTTCCATCTTTCTCTCATGGGTCCTGCCTGCTTTTTATTAAAGAAGGCTTTGAGTATAATTACATATTCATCTCTTCCTCTACTTTCCTTTTCTCTCTCTTTCCATTCTACCACTTTCTCTCTGTTTCAGGTTGTATGCTCAGATGTGAGTTGATTTTATTTTTCTCTGTTAGCGTCTGTTGTAGGGGGTTCTCAAAGCTCATGCTGCAAACTACCGTACATGGCAATTAACCTCTATTACAGTTTTTTACGATTGCTTTGACTCATTTTGCACAACAGAGTTTCAATGTGCAAAACTCTTAACACAGAATGCTATACTGCTCATTTTGGGTTCAAAATGTAATATAGCATGCAAAATAAAAATACCAGTGTCAAATCCGAGAATTTATATGCAAAAGTTTATCACAGCCCCAGAACATTAGATATGTCAAACAATGAAGTTAAATCATTGCTGAATTTTCAATATACAACAGTCATCATGAAATAATGCTGCCAAACACAAAATCCTTCTGATAAAAATAGAGTTTGAAAGTGTTCTTTGGTCATAACGCAAAATGCTATACTCCTAATCTTGGGCTCAAAATCATATATAGCATGCGCAATAGAAACAACTGTACCAAATTAGATTGTATTTCATGCTAAAGTTTATCATAGTGTCAGAACAGTGGATATGTTCATCATTGAAGTTTAATTATTGGTGCATTTTCAAATACAATGGCCATTATCAAATAATGCGGTCAAACACAGAATACTTGTTACCAAAAAAGACTATGCAATGGTCATTTCCTCATAAGTACTTGAACTTATGTACAGCAATCATCCCCTGTGATAGACTGCAGTTTTGTGCTTGTGTTTTTATGAAAGACAAACAAAATATTAGATTAGATTTAATGAAGTTTAATCATTAAAGAAAAATCATACAGTAATGCAGTACTGTAAACTCAACTGTATTGTACAGTAAAAACAAAAACAACAGTAAAAGCAAAAACAGTTATAGTAACAACAAACTTTACTGTAAAGTAAAAACTTCTCGGTGCTTAAGCAGCATTTTGCCTCTCCGCTGCATTTTGTCAAAGTCGCATCTGATGTCTTCGTTGGCAAGACAGCGCTGGTAAAATATTTTAGAGTGCCTTATCCACCCCTGACACTGCTGGGCTGTAATGTCATCGCATGCCTCATCCATGGCCTGAAGGAGTGTTTCCTGCTCATATGGACACCTATTGTATACCTTCCACCTCCAGGCCGAGAAAAACTCCTCTATGGGGTTCAGAAAGGGGGAGTAAGGTGGAAGGAATTGGAATCGGAACTCTGGATGGGCTGTAAACCAGTCTTGCACAGCCAACGCACAATGGAAGTTTACATTGTCCCAGACAATGATGAACACCATCTGAGCATTTGGCTGTACGAGACGGTTGTACAGCCCATCCAGAAAATGTATGAGGCGCACGGAGTTGTACTATGCCCCCAGCAGAGGGTCAGGCTGACCAATCAGGGATGGATGTGTGTGGGCCTGCCCAATGGTCTCAGGGCTGGGTCTAGGCAAACTAGGCATGTACAGTACCTATTACCTATATACTGTATATTTACTGTACATGGTCCACGACCACAACCATGACCCTGTCCTTCGTTACCAACCTCAACCTCACTGACCTGCTCCATGTTGTCAGAAACTGCCATTCAGGTTTCTAAGCAGCCTTTTATGTAGTGGTGAAGAGATTTTCAATTGTGTTGCAATGCTACTCACCTGGGCAAGGTTGTTGGAAGTACTGAGACATGACTACAAAGACCTGTTGAATTGATTTAGTGATCTGCATTTGTAGTAATAAGCATTTGAACATTGTTGTAATATTAGGTGGCTGTATTCTGAGAATGGAGCATATGATTTGGAGTTTGGCACTTTGTATTAACAGTTTTGCACTTTGTATGTCAGCATAGGATGTAGTGTCCTAAGGTAAGAATTCTGCAAGTCAGTTTAGCACTTTGCGTTAACAGTTTTACACTTTGTATGTCAGTATAGGATGTAGTGTCTTAGAGTATGAATTTTGAAAGTCAGTTTGGCACTTTGCATTTTGAGTTTTGTACATTGAAATTCTGCTGTGCAAAATCAGTCAAAGCAATCGTAAAAAACTGTAATCCTACCTACAGTTTTTTTAAATTGCTTACATACAGAAATGGGTAATGATGAAAACCCAAATCCTATGTATCAATATTAAACCATTTCTGTTGATCTATAAGCACATTTTACTTGTTTTCAAACACTATATACAGGTCTCCTCATTAAGCAATTTTCATAAGTAAAATCTCTTGTGGTCACATGGAAAGCACTCCCATTCAAAATGCTGAAGTTTATTATATCAATATATTAACCGCACTCAGTCGTACAATACTTCTCTCAGTGTTTCAATCGGTAATAGGTGCTTCAGCACAGGTAAAAGGCCACAGAAAAGTTATCCTTTGTCTAAGAACAATGCACTTAGTAGGACAGTTGCTAAACACTCCTAAACTACGGCCTCAAAAACTACGGCCTCAACAGCCAAGGAATATGAAGCCATTTCATAAGACCATCCTTTAGGAGCAAGCACTCTTCCCTCGTCCCTCGTCATGTCCCCCTTATTCCAAGATAATAATGCCCCCATAAACACTGCTAAACAGCAAAAAGTTGTTTCATGAACACCAGGATTTCCATGACCTCCACAATCAACAGACCTAAACATCACAGAACCTTTATGTGAATTTCTGGAGCACAAGGAGATAAGTAGATTTCCACCTCCTTCATCCCTCAAAGAACGGAAGAGTTTTCTTCTTGAAGAATGGTCCAATATCCCACTGCACACAGTTTAGAACTTGTATGACAGCATTGAAGATTGAAGCTGTTCTGAAGGTAAAGGGTGGCCTTACTCCTTATTAGTTACTTGATATTGTTAGGTGTTTGCATTATTTTGTCCAAACCCTGTTTATAAAGTAGGGTGCAAGAATTTGAGAATTCTGTGCTAAAGTTAGGGAACCCTTTTGGATTATTCTTTGTTACTTTAAAAAAAGATGATTACTAAGGCCCAGATCCAGGTGATTTACTCGTTAGGGCTTCAATGAGTCAGGTGAATATAATTCCAGGGCTGAACTATTTATTCTGAAGTAACCCAGTGCCATCTAAAGCATCTGACTGCAGTGGCTGTTCTGTCTGTCATTAACAACCACGGGTTCATCTAAACAGTTGTCCAAGGATGTCAGAATCAAGCTCACTTCCACCAACAAGGAGAAGGCTAAAAAAACTCTCTCAACGTTTCAAACTACCCATTTCCACTGTCAGGAACATTATCGGAAAATGGAAGATAAATGGAACAGTTGAAGTCAAGGCAAGATCTGGAAGACCAGAACAATTTTGGATAGAATAGCCTGAGACCTGGTGATAAATTGTCAGAAGAACCCACACATCACTGCAAAAGAGCTGCAAAAAAAGAGTAGCAGACACCAGTCTAGTTGTTCACAGGACAACAATACAACATACTTTAAACAACAAAGACCTACATGGCAGAGTTGCCAGAAAGAAGCCTTAAAGCATCTGAAGTATGCAAAACAAAACCTTGAGAAGCCTGAAGATTTTTGGGACAATGTCCTTTGGACTGACAAAGCCAAAATGGAACTTTTTGGCCACAACCAAAGAAGGTACGTTTGGAGAAAAAAGTGGGAAGCATTTGTAGAGAAGAACAAGGTGTTCTTCTCTACAAATGCTTCACACTTTTTTCTCCAAACGTACTGTTAAGTATGGAGGTGATTCCATTATGCTTTGGGGTTGTGTGGCAGCGAGGGGCAAAGGAAATATTGTGCGGGTAGAAGGAAGAACAGTTTCCACCAAATATAAAGAAATTCTAGAGACTAATGTTCGAAGGTCAGTCCAGACATTGAAGTTGAAGAGAGGTTGGTTATTCCAAAAAGACAATGATCCAAAGCATACCTCTGACTGACCTCGAAATCAACCATGAAGTACCTCCAGAAAAGACGGATGAAGGTCTTGGAAGGGCCACCACAGTCACCAGACTTGAATATTATTAAAAATCTCAAACATGCCGTGCATGCAAGGAGGCCGAAGAATAGTTCCAAAAGCAAGAATTGAAAGACTCTTAGCTGGCTACAGGAAGCGTTTGCAAGCTGTTATAGTTGCCCGAGGGAGGAGTACTAACTGACAGGGTTCCGTTCCGTTTTCCTTTTTTTTTTAATTTAGAAAATTAAAAAATTCAATAAAAAGTAATCTTGCTTTAAAATTTGAAGAAATGTGTCACGTTTAACTTTGTACCATTTAGAGGTCAGGTTAGCTTCTGTTCACTTAGATATTAATTGTAAAGGGCATTTTGACCAGGGGTGCCCAAATTTTTGTATCCCACTGTGTATATATATAATATGAGAGACACTCAGTGTCAGATTGTAAATGAGCTCTTTTGTTCCAGAGTGCTCCCAATCTTTGGATTATTGGCATTGTCTACAGTTCCAAAGAGGCATATCAATCTCAATATAGCCTTTTGGTTGACTGATTGGATGACACATATCGGCTATTGATTGGTGTGTCTGATCACTGACTGTAGGGTGCCATGGCCTCCCTGTAGCAGGAGGTTTGAGCCTGAAGCAAGGCTTACTCATGACATGCAACATGAGTTACTGATTTCCAATCACCCTGTAATGAGCACTGATGAGATTTTTAGGGGCATTCCAATCACCTTCCTTTATGTATGCGCTTGTACGGGAGTGTGCGTGTGTGTGTGTGTGTGTGTGTGTGTGTGTGTGTGTGTGTGTGTGTGTGTGTGTGTGTGTGTGTGTGTGTGTGTGTGTGTGTGTGTGTGTGTGTGTGTGTGTGTCTGTGTGTGTCTGTGTGCGTGTGTGTGCGCATGCATGTGTCTATGTATGTTTGTCTATGTGTACCTGCATGTAAGTCCTTGGTTGTGTGTGTGTGCTTATGAACGATTTACAATTCTCCTTCCCGAGCCTTGTACGTTTGCATTTTTCCAGCATATTCTTCAACATGTCCCCGTTTTTGTGCATCAATGTGTTTGCCCCTATGGAAAAAGAATATGCTGCAGTATATTGTAAATATATCAAAATAATCTTCACAATATATTTAAAATATACTGCAGTATATTACATTTCCATATGGGTGTGTTTACCTGTGGAGCAAACTTCGCATTTCAATCATGGTTCACTTTTTAAAATAAATAAATTCCTCCCTCTGTCAAACAGAGGGCAGTGTCCTGACCTCGCTCTCCTCTCCTGGGAGACTTCTGTCATTCCTGATCAACCTTCTCCCGTGTTTTCCCCTTTTCTTCGTCCTTTCCTCCCCGGGCTCTCCTCTTTCCCTCAACCCGTTCTTCCTTCTTTATTTACCCACTCCTCTGTTCTTTTCCATGTCCCACCGACCCACATGTTGCCTCCCTTTGTTTCTTTTTCTGTTCATTTCCTTCCATCCTCTCCCTCCCGTTCTGTCTTTTTGACTCGTTTTATCCACACAACAAAAATCCCCCGGAAAAACTTTAAAAATCGCTAGTTGGGGGGGGGGGTTTAAAATGGAGTGGTGTCCGTTATGGAAAGTCAGGAGAGGACAGAGTGAAAATATTTGTGGCCTCAGCATGGTGTTGTTCTGAAGGAGGAGGGAGAGAAAGAGGGAGAGAGTGAGACATGAAGGATTTTTCTTAAATTATTGGAAGCGATTATCGGGTGACTTATGGTTTGTCGCTGTCAGGGCTTTAACGATAAATTGTGGCGACCCAAGAATTACACTTTCTCCCTTTCCCTCTGTCTATCTATCTCCCCACCCCTTAGTATCTCTCTCTCTCTCTCTCTGCTTCTCTTTCTGTATTATAATGAGCTCTCCCTGGTCACAGATTTAATTCATGCCACTGCCGTCAAAATAAAATGTCTCCATGCCTGTTCTTTAAAAAATAACAGTCTGTATGTCTGTCAGATTCTCTCTTTTCCTGTCTGTTGAGATCTGTCTGTCTGTCAGTTATTCTGACCCAGAGAACCCACTGACCTTGTTGGAGGGCAAATGCACACTGTGAGTATTGCCTGAATTCAAACAGCACCGCCAATTCATCCTACAAGAAAAAGTGCTATTCAATAAAAAAACGATAATGATGTCATGAACACTTTTGAAATCGTTTTGAAGTACTCAGCTCCCCTACACCGCACTGTCCCCTGCTTCTGCCTCATCATCTTCCTACTGCCATCTCTAACGCAGTTGTAATTGGGGCTCTATCATTGCAACCAAGTGGTTTTAAAGATTTTAACATGTAGGCTACTGTTTTACTGGTGCAAGAGTGGATGACAAAAAACATCAAGCTCCTGTGATTAAAAAACACTCAGTTAAAGTTGTAGCCTGTAATCATTCATGCATGCACAAATTACACCAGGTTGAGAAAAAAAAGTTTTCAAGAAGGACTTTATTTCATCATATAACTGTATCAAACCCATTTGCAAGCTTGTGATCTCAGGCCCGCTTCCCGTTTTAAAACCGTGGCATTGAGAAATTCAGCCAGCTCAGTGACCTAAATGTCTGGCTGAAAAAATGGTGCACTTGTTCAGTATTTAGCTAATGTTATGTTGTCTATCATAGCTAGCTAATACCCTTGTAAAGTAAATTACTTTTTCATAAAGATATTTGCATATAAATGTTATTTATTTTCTCGAATACAAGGTAATATTACATAGTTATTAACTCAATACAAAAGGTACCCGATTTTGGCCTTCTAGCTACCTAGCTGGATAGCTAGAGCTAATGTTACCTACAGGTCCAACAGAACAGAAAACACAGCACGTTGCTTTTCAAATCCTTGCAATACTTCAGCTGTTGCCGTCAAGGTAAAGGAAATCCTAGGCCAACGCTGCTTCTTGAATGTGACCTGTAAGCTTGTTGTTTAGCTTCGCTGTAGGCGATTGTGCTTCTTGTGTTCTTGAATTGAGCTTCTTCACCTCTGAAGTGGCAAGCTGGCTACAAACAGAGCTGAAGCCTGATCCCACCCCACAGGGACAATGTAGCCACACCCACCCCTCCCCACACAGGAAAGAGCAGCATGCCCAGAAACGTCCCGAACATATCTTAGAATCATAACTGACAGGCAGAGGAGCAAGGCTTCGGCAATTATTATTATTATTTTTAGAGATTGCTAGTGCACCATAGATATGATTGATCATGATCATTTTATAATATTTTCTAGGTAAAAATCCTGCGTAGTGCACATTTAATGTGGAATTTTTTCTGTTACTGAGGATACCTGTCAGAGGTGAAGAACCTTAGTGTCGTTTTGTTTTGTATTTATTGTTACAATTTCAGATGTGGTCAAATGACAAGCCTAAATGGAATCTCCTCTTTATCACAATATTCCTATGTTCTCATGCTATCATAATCTTATTACTAAAGGCAGGAACATTTCAGGTGGTGCACTTCATGGGGTGACATTGGCCTTCTGTGTATTGCTGACATGTTACCTTTTTGGAGGTTATATTGTGAAGCTAAATAACAATGGTGTTTCTCAATACAATGTCCCTCTGCCAAATCCCCAGCTGGGCTCTTTTAGTCAGGCCATCTGGTAACCACAGGGTTTAACTAGGGGCATATTCAAGAGCACCAAATATTATGTGAACATGTTAAAAGAAACCAGACTGAACTAGACATTGCAAAACATTGCAGGAATGACGACTGGGTGGGCGGTTGTGTGCGGCAATTACACACTTTAAATTATTTTAATATGTTACACCACCGCCAACTTAGCAGAGCCAAAATTCTCACCCCCTACCGCAAACCCTACAAAACATCTCCTTGCAAACCATAGCAAACTGTTCAGACCAAACTTCCTGGTCGGTAGACGTTCACAATACAACAGAATGCTCTGCCTATTGAACAAGCCTTGGTTACTCCCTCTACACACCCTTCCCTTCCCTGCCACTGAGTGGTGAAGGGCTGGCAGGTGAAATCACATGATTGGACCACAACACACAAACACGCAACTAGGTTGTGTCCTCAAAATATAAGCAATTTTTATCTGTGAAAAAAATGTTATATAATAAAGACTTTCTGTGATGGTTGCATACACGTCACTGTACCAGCCTTGCATTTGATTTGTTGTTTGTTTCTGCTAAAGCTTAACTTTGTGGATGATGAATTGAAGAATCAGGGTTCCTACTAATTGACAGCAAACTTTATCACAAGGAATTTCTAAATCAGCTATTTGCCATCAGACAAAAAGGTATAAAGGGCTGAATTATTAATAGAGGGGCATGGGCGGGGTGCGGGGCAGTGGAAGACGCATGCCCCGCAAGGCCTGAGCCATGAATTATTTATTAGGTCTGATTAAACTACCGATTATTAACCCCCACCACGTAGATAATGAAAATACACTCTCTGTTTTCCACTTCCATTAGACTCAGCTTTTCTTTCCAGGTTATACATGCCTTACACTTCAAAGTTACAAAAATAATTAACAAGAATAATAAACAAATGTACATACATGTATACTTATATGTACTGTAAATACACATATACATGCATACATACATACACATATACACATACATACGTATGTACATACATACATACATGCATACATACATACACATATACACATACATACGTATGTACATACATACATACATGCATACATAAAAATAGAATAAGAATGTTTTGATGAGAATATCCAGCCCATATCCTCCTAAAACCTGGCAATTAATTATTGTCCTCTGTAGGGGACATGAGTCTCTGGTCTTAATCTCAAGAACCATATATAACCATATAATCTCAAGAACCATATGCTGAAACGTACACCACAAGGGACATTCAACAATACTAAAAAACAATACTAAAATAAAAATACTTGTGGAAATATTTTCTCTGCAACATGGTTTTGTCATCCAACACTTGTATTATGTCAAAACAAATTTAAATACTTAAAGGGTAATTCCACCCAAAAACAACATTAACCTTATTGAACAGATCAAGGCGCAACTAATTAAGTCTTTCTTTGTGGCTGGCCAAAAAAACTATCTGTACTGAGTTATTTGAATATAAATTTGAAAATTCGGTTAAAGTATACATCATTTTGACCTCTATATACCTCTACCACTTCCTCGTTTTTAAAAGACTACAGTGTTTTCAAGTGGGCGTGTAAATTACATAGCAAGTAGGCGGAGCCAGCAAGGGAAGAATTGCTGCCTGCATCTCACTGTTCTGAATAGTGAACACATCATAGATCAAGCTAGCTATCATTGCTGTTTTATTATAATGTCAGAAAATTACATTGATAGGCTTATGTTATTTCCTAAACATGTTTTGGCAAACTAAACCAAACAGGACTCGAGTGCTGTCGGTTACAGAGTGGAGCTCCTCCGGTATTCCCTGATTCCCTGTAGCCTACATATTCCTCTGCCTTATTGAATCACCCAGTGAGGAACCATGTGAACTCTATGTTACATTATGATCCATGACCATTAAGTAGACAAACATTAGCTAACTGACCATAATTGAGTGGTTTTGCTCTGAGCATTCGATTGCAGAAGCAATGTATTTTTTCTGGGCTAGTGCATTAGCTGTTGTTAGCAACGGGTTTCTTGGCATAAAACAAATTGGTATTAAAATATGTTTGCCATGGAGTAGGCTATAGTAGCTAATCTAGTAGCATTCATTAATGGAAGGAGGTTGGATATCGGGGTGATAAATGTGTCGTGGTCGGGGTTGATTTTCCGACATGGAACCGGGGTGTGTAGCCTAGCTAAGTGTTACAGACTTCTGGCTAGGCTGGCTAATGTTTTAACAATACCAAACGTAGATAAATGAAGGGCTGTATTTCCCCTGTTTTTCTGGAGGCTGAGCTAATGATGGTGGTATTTTCTCAGTATAACTGTTACATTAGTGGCTAACTTGCCAACGAGTTACGTGGCCTGTCTCGTCTCTAGGAAACGCTGCAGTGCAGACAGGCACTACACTAGCAGTAAAATGCCCAGCTCCTCTGCCTCCGCTTCTGTAACGTCATTCAGTGGGCATGGCAACCTGTTGTCTGAACTGTAGGCTGTTGTAGTTCATACTAAGGCAAGTTCCTGGTACATGTGCAGTAGTTTGGGGCTAGTACTCTGCTCTCACTACAGATAGAAAGTTGGCTGAGAGCTCATTTTAATCAGGAGGAGAGCTACTTTTCTACAAACCAAACATATTTTTGGGTGGAATTACCCTTTAAACTTTTTTTTGCTGGGTCTCAGGAGCTATAGGCTTGTTATTTTACCTACAGACTATGTCAAGCCAAGTCTAGACAATCCGAAGTGTCTCACCCCGATGCAAAATAAAGTTTAATTCCGTTATATTCCACTGTGTTTTCCACACACACACACACACACACACACACACACACACACACACACACACACACACACACACACACACACAAAACACACAGTCGCAATGCAGTTGCATGAGCGCCGGTCTTGGTTTTACTTCTGTTGCCTTGGTACTTTCTGAAATTGTTGAGCGCCAAAGGACCAACTCACAGACCTGAGCAGAAGTTGCCTGGGCTACATGATTCGGTTATGGACTGTATCAGTCACCACATTGCATGTGAGCTGGGGAACCCTGTTATAATATTGCTACAGTAGAGTTTTATTTGTGTGATAATGGTGTTTTTGTTGTCACATCAAAGCACTAGGACACGAATGTGTAGTGAAAAATCACATCACCTGAGAACAGAGCCACAAAGCCAGTTTTAAAGTGACTTCATGCCCTGCTTAATATGATCTGACTGAGAGAGATACTGTGTGTGTGTGTGTGTGTGTGTGTGTATGTGTGTGTGAGGGAGAGAGAGAGACAGAGAAAGACAGAGACTTTGAGTTTTTCTGTGTGTGTGCGCGCGTGTGTGTGTGTGTGTGTAATTGCCGTGACGGGAAAAGATGTTGAGGATTCGTTAGTGCGTAGCCTGATCGCTTCAACACATCAGGGGAGCCCAAAGAGGGAAATAGGGGGAGGTAGATGGAGAGAGAGAATGAGAGAGAAAGAGAAATAAAGAAGGGGGGGAGGGGGTGAATGCAGAGAAGAGAAACCAGAGAGGAAGCCATGTCTGAAAGAATGTAAAATATGAAAAGACACAGAGAGGGGAGCTGATGGTGGGTTGTGCTGAACAGAGTGATGAACAACCCTCATATTGATCAACACCCTTCTATACACTGATATCACGAGTCAACAAATAGCACACTGACTGGAACACTGAAACTCTGATACACTTACTCTGCTCTAAAACTGACAAACTGACTGGAACAGTAATTAACTGACAGACAAACAAAGAACTCTAGAGTAATGTCTGCCTGACAGTATTTCAATGAATGATAAAGCAATTCACTATACAGTAACTTGTTGACTGATACTCTGATTGATACAGTGTTTCATTGACTGGCATACTGACCGATAAAGTAGTTCTTTCTATCCCTGACTGCCACGGTATTACACTGACTGTGACTGCAACACTAACTGATACGGCGATCCATTGAGTAGCACACCGATTCACTGACCAGCATGTTTAGGAACACTGCCGCAGAATCATATTTCAGCCATTACAAATTCCAGTGGGCTTAGCAGTTAGATCACTCCTCCCTGCTAGTAACCTTCAAAGCTATGCGAAGAGCAGCACTTTGATCCATCTTTTACTGATGCGGAAGGAAACGCACAACAGAGGGAGAGAGGGAAAGAGAGAGACATGGGGGAAGAGAGAGACAGACACACAATGGCAATGGGAGAGTGACAGTGGGTACAAACTGTGACCTTTACATTGATCACAGAGGCCTGACGGCGAGACTCAAGCTGACAAAGAGAGAGAGGACTGAGGGACAGTGTCAGAGAAAGAGAGGGAGGGAGGGAGTGTTATAGAGTGAGAGATGTGTGTGTGTGTGTGTGTGTGTGTGAGAGAGAGAGAGAGAGAGAGAGAGAGAGAGAGAGAGAGAGAGAGAGAGAGAGAGAGTGCGTGAGTGGAAAAATTCTCACTGTCCCTTGTGTCAATTGATGAGTTAGCATGTTGTAAACTTGACTTGAATACTGATCGATGCAATAATTCACAGACTGACTACTGACTGGTAGAGAATCTCACTAATACACTGACTGTTGCTGTGATTGAACTAAAATTGCTCAATCACATTTCAATTTTTAAGTGTGTGTGTGTGTGCTTCAGAATTGGGAGAAATGGCTTAATGTACATCAAAATGCAATGCAAGGCACGAGAATGTGAAGAATAGACTGAGAAAAAGGGCAAAGAGGGAAGGAGAGAAAGAGGTAAATGGAGAAAGGGGGATAGAGATAGAGAGTTACCTCAGCTATCATTGTTATAGTATTTACTGTTGATTCATCTGTGTTAATATTTATTGATGTGTGTTTTCATGAATGCACTCCCTGTTCCCAATAAAACATTAGAGAGAAAGAGAGAGAGACATTAGAGAAAGAAAAAAGTGTAACGATAGAGGCTGAGAAAAACAAAGATGGAGAGGGAAAGCGAGAAAGAGAGTGAGAGAGAGAGAGAGAGAGAGAGAGAGAGAGAGAGAGAGAGAGAGAGAGAGAGAGAGAGAGAGAGAGAGAGAGAGAGAGAGAGAGAGAAGGCATGTTCATTTGAAGCCTCTGGCGAGGGCGTTTTAAGACAGAGTCACTGGGGTTTCTGTCAGCCCTGTCAGCTTTAAACAAACACCCCCCGCCCAGGATCTCACACTGCGATCTCTCACGGCTAAGCCGAGGCTCCTGACCGGTCTGCTCGGCCGCCGTTCCCTCCGTAGAATCAGAGGGAAGGACGGGAGGAATACTAAGAAACCAGGCATAGATTTTCTGGGGGTGTGTGGAGGGGGGCTTTTGGGGGGGGCACTGTTCACATCAAACTCTCTGCCTTTCTCTTGCCCTCTGTTTTTTTTTTTAAAACTTCTCCTTCCCCTCAACTGTTCTCTGTAGGGACCCTCTGTTTGTCAGCTAGGCAGCAGAGCGTCTCCCCCCCCCCCCCCCCCCCACCCCCTTCTTTGCCTCTGTCTTAGTCCCTCGCTCTCTCTATATATATCTAAGTTCAGTTCACATATTCTTCATTGGCACGGCTGTACCATACTGCTGTGAAGCACTGCCAAAGAAAATAATTAATTCAAATGAAAAGATGACAAAAATATGGCAATGGCAAAAAACAGAACAATCACATTGATAAGTTTCATTGTTTGTAAGGGATATATAGTGTTCCTCAGGTTGTGGCATCTGTTCCTGCCCTCTGAAACTGAAATATTTTTGTAGATAATTTATTATATTTTTTTATCTCTTTTTGATAATAATTCTCTGTAGGAACTGTCCCAATTCTGGAATTTTCTTTGTTTTTAAAAAAAAAAAAAAAACTGAAAAATTTTGAATCTGAGGTTTTGATTAGATGCATGTACCATTTAGTGCAGTTGTACTAAATGTGTGCTTTTCAGCCTTTCTCCTTTCATTCACAGTGGTCCTAAAATTCCCAGATGTGTTGATTTTCAGATCGACCTGGTGTAGTTCAGCATGTTACAGGCTGGGCTGCCTAGCATGTTGTGGTGTCTGTTTTCTGACATCTGGCCTTTGTTTTAAAGATCACTATTTTTGTCTATTTACAGCCAGGTCCATGGTCTGACTAAAATTGGTTTAGCAGATGGTTTCTCAGTGAAGTGTTCAGTATTAATTCAACTGTAACATTTTAGTGTGTCCTGCTAGCTATGTTCTGTAAGAGACAAAAGAACGAGATTATTTTTATTAATTAATTGCAGAATCAATGAGACGTATGTCTAAACTGACTGTACATAATATATTTTATAAATATACTGTATATGTACATGCGTGTGTGTTTGTGTGTGTGTGTGTGTGTGTGTGTGTGTGTGTGTGTGTGTGTGTGTGTGTGTGTATACACATGTGTATCGTAAAAAATGTCAACTTCTCTCTTACTCTGTACTGTGAGGGTCAATGTGGAGTGACCAAATAAAGCCATTTTAAAACTCTAATTAAAAACAGAGCAGCAGAATGCAGAAGGGAGAAAGAGCGAGGGGGAACGGGAGACATGGATGGTATGGGGATGGGAAAAAGGACATGTGGATGTGTGTGCACTGCTGGGTTGCAGGGGAATGAGAAGAACAGGGAAATTAATTGGCTCAAAGAGACAATCCGAATAAGACAGTCAATGAGTGTGTAGAATTCCAATGAGGGAGAGGGAGAGAGAGAGAGCTGGGTGGTTGGTTGGTTGATAACAATTCATTGACAGTGCACCGACTAGGTTAGCCAGTGGTTTGACTGTTATAGCATTTGCACACTTGTACATACCCGACATATTAAATATAATGAAATATGTATTTATTCCACGATACTGATGGAGGGTTGTATAGGCCTAGTGTTGAAATTCAGGGTATACATTCCTTTGAACTAATCGCTGATTTCAAGCTGTCTGGAAAGTTGTCACCCCCAGTGACATACGCACGCGCAAACATGTACATGCGTGCCCGAATGGTACAGTCATCTTTAAGGATATTATGATTAGAAAAATCTCTTTTGTTGAGAACGTTGTCAGAAATACCAGTGTCAGCGGAAAAGCGGGGTAAGATGAATGACCGAGAAAGAGGATAGAAACGTAAACAAAAGAATTCGAGCCAATTACTTGAACAAATGTGGAACGATTTGTTTGCGCATCATGCGCCGGATGCTAACGAGCCTGACCGAGCTCGTTAATAATGAACTGGGGGCTGTGTGGGGCCAGGGACACCGCCGTATAATATAGGCATTTAAATTCTCGCCAACTCTGCTATGCCACTGTAAAAAACAATCACTGACAAATGGGTAGCCTACAATTCTTGCCCACGCGGTATAAGCTACAATCCACACAGATGTTCAAACGGCTTTTCTCATGTGCATGCAGATTTTTCTCCCCAACGGTTTGGAGTAGAAAATCACGTTTCAGGAGAAATAGTTTTATGAAAGGAAATGACGCTTGTTTTGCCTTTTTATCAAGCATCTCATTACTCTGATACGATAAAACCATAAACTGGATTTTTGTGTTTTCATATACTGTTTTAATTAATAGCCTACTATTTGACGAGGAAGTTCTAATACAAGGCGACTGAAATGACTTGAATATAAAATCCACTTAAATCTCACTGTACCCTGGAGATTAAAATATTTCCGCTAACAAAATTGTGCAACTGTCCTCTCCGCGCCCCTCTCTCCTAGCTGTTATAAGCTTCTACATAACGGTTCACGACACCGACACAAAAATTGGACACCTGTGGAACACAGACAGTCTCTGATTATGATTTAATCAGCGCAATAAACGTTCCAAATCGCGCGCCTCTCTCAGCCCCGCATTCTGTCAAAGCGACATGAACCGGGAATATTCACTGCCTTTTCCTCCTGCGAAATCCAGTCCTGCAGATATATGTGGATGTGTAGCCTAAAGTAAGTTTAACTGCTGGGTCCAATTCTGAGAAAATTGGATTCTTTATTAGTATGCTCAAGAAAGAAGCACTGATCAATAAACATACGGCGGCAGCTTTCTTATCAATAAATACTCAAGGAATGATGCATGTATTTGCCACCCGTAATAATATCATTGCAGGTTCTAAAATGATATACAGTAGCAGGGAAAAAAGCCGGGTTTCACTTTAAATGAGCAATGCTCTAATCCATCATGACTTTCAGTGGATATAGAACAGTAACATGAACTAACTAATATTTATTTAAACGATTGACATTTGAGATTACATAGAGAGAAATGACATACTACACCTATGAGAGATGGAAGGAGAGAATGATTGAGATAACTATTAAAGAAAAGTTATCTGAGGGAGAATTATGACAGACCATATTAATAGGAGACTTAAGCTGGAGTCTATTATCCAGCATGACTGGGGCTGTCACAGATTTCATATTGTGCCGTCCATTCACAAAAAGAGATTCAGGTGAAATAATGTGCTGAAGGGCCTGACGGCCACGCTCCTCCTAGGATGTGAAACCAGAACCGCTCGCTTGTGGGCTTCAAATGACAACCCTCACTATCTGCATGGCAATACAAGGATTACTTCACGGGATAAACAGCCAGCTCCGTATCAGGGAAGAGCCAATGGTGCTCTTACTCCGGGCCTTTATCGCACTCCCTCTCGCATCATGCACCTCAGCTGCACAGGTTGTGCTGTCTCTCTGAAGAACCGCCGACGGGTTCGAGGAACCCGTGAAAATAAGTGAGAGGAGGTGTAAAAGGAGGCGGCCCTGGAGCCCGAGCTCCCTGTCCGTCAGGCAGCGGCTGGGCTGTGCCGGGAGCCAGGCCCAAAAATGCGGATTCAAACGGCTAAGCAGTGGTCGTTACCACTTCAGGTCTGGAACCAGAAAGGCTGTCACCCAGGTGAAGCAGGTGATGTGTACAACAAGGCAGCCCTGGGGCCTGAGCCCCCTGTATGTTAGGCAGCAGCTGGGCTGTGCCGGCACCAGGCCCAAAAAATGCAGATTCAACTGGATAAGCAGTGGTCATTACCAGTTCAGCTCAGGAGCTAGAAGGAACAAAAAAATAATGAGTAAGGCGAAATAAGGTGAAATTCATCTTAAGTAACATTGCTATTATATTCTGGTTTTGTATGTTATGATGATATTCCTTGGAAGGTGACAGTTCACATTCTATGACAGTCTATGTCAGTTGGCATGAATTGGTATGAATGTTCATATAGTACTTATTCATGTATTGAGTAGGGCTTTGTATAATTCTCATGTATGATCCTGTGAAATGTTACCAATAAGCCATGGTAAGGTATTCTAATACACTGCCTGGCCAAAAAAAAAGTCGCCGTTGCACCCGTCATGCATAGTGCCCACTGTACAAACCTCTGGAGGCAGTGTTAAGATCTGGGGTTGCTTCAATTGGTCAGGTCTAGGCTCAGCAACATTATGCAGCAATAAAATGAAGTCAGCTGAGTACCTGAATGTACTGAATGACCAGGTTATCCCATCAATGGGCATATTCCAGGAAGACAATGCCAAGATTCATCAGGCTCAAATTGTGAAAGAGCGGTTCAGGGAGCATGAGGAATCATTTTCACACATGAATTGGCCACCAGAGTCCTGACCTTAACCCCATTGAAAGTCTTTGGGGTGTGCTGGAGAAGACGTTACAGAGTGGTTCGACTCTCCCGTCGTCAATACAAGATCTCGGCCAAAAATGAATACAACTCTGGAGGGAAATAAATGTTTTGACTTTGCATAAGGTTGTCGAAACAATGCCACGACGAATGTGCGCCATAATGAAGGCTATAGGCGGTCCAACGAAATATTAGCGTGTGCGACTTTTTTTTTGGCCAGGCAGTGTATGACCTTATGTGTTTTTAATTATTTTATTTAAATTGCAAAAACATGATTATGATAACAAAAGGTAGAAGCAGACTTCCATCTTATACATGTGTGGGTTTGAATACAGTACTGGACTGATTATATTTAATTTCTTCCATGACTGTATTTTAATGAAAAGTTTTCATTCCTGTACGGTACATATCCTGTACGTGCACCCCGATACCCATCATGACCCTCTTTCATAGACCCACCACCCTTGGCACTTCCAGGCTTTACCCCCAGCCCTCCTCGCCCCCGTTTCACAGTTCTGCCCCCCTGCCCTCCTCGCCCCCGTTTCACAGTTCTGCCCCCCTGCCCTGCCCAGCAGTCCTCTCTCTGACTGTGTTGAGATCAGAGGCAGAAAAGAAACGCGACGGTATCGATTTCTTTAGCTGTGAAATGGCAGCTTTGGTCTTTCCCTGTTTACTGCTGATACCCAGCAGGCCAAGAGATGCTTAGAGAGGCCGCCAGATCAGGAGAGAGAGAGAGAGAGAGAGAGAGAGAGAGAGAGAGAGAGAGAGAGAGAGAGAGGAAGACAGAGAGAGCGGGGGAGAGAAAGGTGGAGGAAGGAAGAGAGAAACAATGAATTATCCCCCTGCGATTGAACAACACATTTTGTTTGCCGTGCCAATAAAGCTCCATTTGAACTAAATTTATAAAAATAAGAGAAGGAGGAAAAATAGAATATTTCTGCTAAATGGTTTTACTTTTGACAACAACAACAAAAAAGTACTGAAGACAAGGAATACTCAAGTCTGTCCCTTGGGGCTAGTAGTACAGCTGGTTCTCATTCTTGTCCTCTAATCAGGGACTGATTTAGCTCTGGGAAACCAAGTGAGTGGGATCACTGGCCAATCAGTCACATTAATCAGTTAACTACCACATAGAAAAGAAACCCAGCAGCACTGCTGACCTCGGAGGACAGATTTAAGTATCCCTGCTATAGGCATTATTACTTACATTATAATTATATTTATGTCATTGTTTTAAAAAATGTAAGCCATTAAAACATTCGAGTTCTAAGCGTGTGAACTCTTAATTGGTTCAGATGAGAGTCACCATCTGAACTCGTTTCTCATTTCAGCTTCACAGAGATGAATCACCACTTCATCTTCATTTGAGAGAAACTGGGATTGAGAGGGCAGCGGGCCTGTGGTCGGAAAGCTGGGAAGCGAGCTGTCTGAGGTGAGGGTGCTGTTGGGCAAGCTTGTGGTAGCGGAGGGTGAGCAAACAGGCTATCTGCAGGTGCTTGTGGGGGGTGGGGCTGCAGTTGAGGCAGGTGGGTAGACCGCAGAATGCCTTTGGGGAAGGGGGGGGCTCAGCATGTTCACGCTCTCAACTTCCGCTCTCTTTTTCCTATGGGAGTCACTCGCTAGTTTGTAGGTAAATGGTGAATTCTAGATACTCCCTAGTTTGTAGATAAATGGCAAGACCTAGATGCTCTCCAGATAGTTGATAAATGTCAACCACTAGATACTCTCTAGTTTGTAGATAAATGGTGAGTGCTTAGGGACTCTCTAGATGGAGGGTGTCCGTTCTTATCTGAAAAGGGCCAGTGTGGGTGCACTACAACACCTGATTCAACAAACTAACTGATCATGGTCTTCAATCAAGTCACGTGTCGTAGTGCTGGGCTAAAACAAAAACCTGCACCCAGATCGGCCCTTTTCAGATAATATTAGACAACCCTGCTCTAGTTTTACCATAGGTAAATGGTAACTGTAGATAGGCTGAATAGCCTGTTCTCGTAATTATATATTTCTAGGTTCTAGGCATAGGCGGCAAGGGCAGTCACCATTCAACTGGGGAGCGCCAAACAGGGGAAAAAAGAAACGCGTTGCGTCGAGAGTCGGCGGTATGAGAGTCGGTGGTCCACCCCTGCCCCGGTCTACAATCTTGCCTAGAGCGGCAGAAAAGACTAGAGCCGTGCCTCTGTGCGTGTGTGCACGTGCATTCACCTGTGTGTTTTTAAAGGATACAGAGTGACATTGTGCCCACAGTCATAGGAGCATAAGATTTAAATAAATTTTACCTTGGAAAAAAACAAAAAAGTGCATAATTTAAGAAAAGAAACCCTTCGTGGGTCATGCATGCTAATCCCACATGTGAAACAGTGAATCTCTGATTCATAGCATCGGGACAACAATGTCAGCCTAACTAGCTGTAGACTATAAGAAAATGAAAGGCGTACTAAGCTATTTGCAGTTTGCATTAATTTAAAGGAGAATTGGGAACATAAACTAGTAATTTTGCTTGCAAACTTGTTTGTTGTTAAATTCTACTGTAGCCAAAGTATGGAAAGCTGCATCTAAATGCTGTAGACCTAAATAAAGTGCACGGTAAAGATGATTCCTGCTCTTTATTTACGTTATAGGCTAACTTTAGCATACAACTCTCATAGGCTCTCAACGTGAAGTCCTGCATGTTCAGGTAAAGACGAGTGTGCGTGCACATGTTCTATGTGCGTACATGCAAGCGTGCATGCCCGTGCACAACTTTGATAAATGTCCTTCCTCGGTTTTCTTCACAATTTGCACACTGGTCCCATCTAGTTTGTACCATTTCTGTTCCTCCGGTGCAAGCAGTACTATTTGACAATGGTGTGCGTTATGGAGCGTATGCTTCTACATTATACTGCTCTCAGAGTTTACAAATGAACTATATTGAACTGGCCTTTTGCATCCACAATATTTCCAAGGAGAAGCATTTGTAACCCAAAGCCTTGCCCTTCACTGGACCTACTCTTTCTACACACACACACCCACGCACATACAGTCTCTCTCACAGACACCCATGCACACACACACCGACATTCATATATATACTAGTTAGTTGTGCTGTTACCAACATTTGAGTCCCCTCCCCCCCTCCCCCCTCCTCACAGACCCATGCCTCCCTCACACTCCCAGCACTGGTCACTTCAAAACTCATTGCCTGTCTTGGGAGAGCAGAGCCCACATCTCACCTTTTCATTCTAACAAACAAAATCACCTCCTCCCCTCCAGCAATTTACCCTCTTCTCCCCCTCCAGTCACCTTTCATTTCTCTGAATTTCATTCCTTTATTTTAAAATTCCAGAACATTCTCTTTCTACTTGTTCCCAGAGGGCAGAATTTGAGATGCGTTTGATTTTCAGGCAGTTTATTTTTATCAAGCGTGTCGGGACTTAATGTTGAAAAGTACACTTCTTTTGTAGCCTGCTGTCCCCTGGTCTCCCACACACTAATTGCAAGTAAAACACCCCCACCCCCCTCTTTACTGTCTAGGTTTGGGGGGAGGAGAAGTTTCTGGACCCCATCAAACGCTGCCTCTCGCATCATATGACTGGATCTGAGTGGATGACATGTTTGGGAAAGTGAGGAAAAAACCCACACAACCTCTCTGCATCTCTGTTTCCATCACCTGTCACAGGTGCTCCGAGGTTTCCTGTTTCTGTCTGGCTGAGTCTTCTGCTCCACCGCGCCCCTCCCCCCCATCCCATCCTTCCCTCTCCGTGTCCTGAGGTGACAGGTTCGGGGGTGTCTTGGGGGGCTGGTGGGGGGAGGGGGTTTGGGGCAAACGGTTCTACTCTGCTCTTCCTTTCTTCTCTGCTTGGTATACTCTGCTTGGTGTGTGCCCCCCCTCCCGTCTCCTCATATCCCTCTGTCTTCCTCAGGGCTGAGCAATGTAAGGGACAGCTGTCAGTCACACACTTCCTTGTGCACACACACATAGAAGAACACACTAATTATGCACACATACACACACACACACACACACATGCATGCACACGCAAACATGTCACTTACACAGAAACACGCACAATATACTCTTACACACACAATCACACAACACACACACACAAGACATACACACACACACACACACACATACACTCTCATATAGTGTTTCTAATGCACTCTCTCACACACACACACACACACACACACACATACAAACGTACACGCTGGGAAAAAAAGATAGAGGGAGAGACGGATGAATTGATATTGACTTAAAACACTTTAAGTACTACAGCTGTCCACACATTCACACTCAGTGTAAAAACCGCTGAGGTGTGACGGTACGGACGCAAGCCTTATGGAAAGGGACCAATGAAGCTCTGGTGAAGGGTCGCAAGTAAAGACCGCGGCTGAGCACAAGGGCACAATGCCTGAAATCAATCAAAGTCCAAGATGGCGGCTTTACCCTTCTGTGCCATTTTAAATGTTCGCACACCTTCTGCAGTCCTCTACAAACCAGGAATTGGTGACTGCGGAAAAAGGGAAAACAGACCGAACGGAATGGAGGGAAAAGTCCTTCAGAAAAAAAACAAAACAAGCAGCACAGCGCCTCAGGGCCTCCTACCCCCCGGCCCGCTCGCGCGGCATCACGCCGGGCCCGATTGGACATCCCGGCCCAGTTTGATCGCCAGGGGAACCAGTGGCGGCGCGCGCCATACCGCTGATGAAGACGAATGTGGCGATGCTGCGTGGCGGAATTGCTTTTTCGAGGAGCGTGCGATTGTTGGCATTCGGGGAGGCGGAATCTGGGAGGGGTGATTTATCGTTTTCGTGCCAGCCCACCCCAACCCCCCCACAGACCACTGCTACTGCACCCCCTACCCCTCTCCACTCTTTAATTACATCAAGTGTGTTTATTATAATAGTTATACTAACCACAATACATCATCGCAACTTGGCTTGGTGTCAAGGTTGGGGGAGGGTATGGAAACATCACTTGCTGGTAAGAGCTTCTTCTTCTTGTGTAACTGCAGAAAGAGAAAGGGGAGGATCTTGTGTTTTCACACATAGGTCAGAGGTCATTTGTTGCCAAAATGCTTCTCAATGAGCCACAAGTGCTCAGGCATATTCTGTATATAATCAGTGGCGTACCATCAGCTGTAAAATAAGCCTTCTGTGATCTTACCTTTAACGGATGATCACTCTCAATCTATTTCCGTCTACTTTGCCTGATTGTCAATCAAATAATTGATTTGCTTCATAACCAAGACCAATAAGTTAATTTTGAGGCTACCAATTTATTTTTAGATAGCATCACTGTTCTGTGCATCATAAACTTGTGTGGCATTTTTCTAAATCCACATTTATGATGACGTGTTATCATATGAATATTATTACTTTTAAATGCTCCATGTGTATGTGTTCAATGTTTAGTAGATTTTTGTAAATTTGTTTTTCTAGCCTGAATTATGCGTTGTGCTCAACGGTTCAAGACACGTATCCTCTTTAAATGAATGCTTTCTAATGTTTAAATCGCTTTCATGCTTTGACTAATTTGAGTGCCGTCTTAAAATTAATTGCATTTTTTTAACGCATTCGGATGATTACCTGATCCTTGTTAAACAATCTCAAGTTAGTTATCTTTGTCATTATCATTTCTTAATCATTATAGGCTATATATTGGTCTTGATTATTCAGCAAATTTTTTCTTTGATTGTTAGGCTACTCGGAAACAAGTCTAATGCTGTAGGCCTATACCACGCTTTTTCCAGCACACCAGCTATCAATACATATATAATAAGTGCTACAGATTTTATGATACAAATAAAAATGGTAGCACAGAAAAACTTGCTCTATTCATTGGTATTTGTTATTAAGTTAATTGCTTGATTGATAATTAAGAACTATAAATGGAAACAGGTTGAGAGTAATATCCATAGGAAGGTAAGGTTACAGAAGGCCTATTTTACAGCTGACGGTACGCCGCTGTATATAATGTCTGCTTGTTCACCAGCTGCTGAAATCTATATGCTTATAGAGAACTGGTATTGCAGTGATAAATGCTTAGGCTAACACAAAACAAATTTAACAAGAGGAATGACATCCTTTTACCTGCAGTCTGTTATCAAACATACAGTTCTGCCAGACCGTTCTTCTCCTTGATCGCTGGTCACCTTACGGTCCCTTCCTAATGGTCCGTCCTCTCGGTCACGACTTTTCTTTACTCGGGCCCCCCAGTGGAGGAACGAGCCCCCGGCTACAATCAGGACAGCAAAGTCACTGTCAATCATCTGTCCAAGACTGAAAACACACCTGTTTAAAGTGCAAAATTAGCTCACCTAAGGTTGAACGTTTATCACGGCTTCACTGTCCCCATCTGCACTACATCCTCATGCCCATTTGCCACTTGAAACACTACATTAACATAGTAAGTGCAATGCATCCTTCTTGTACCTGCTATGGTGCTTAAATTTACGGTATGTTGCAGGTTTGTGGGTCAATGACAAATAAGGTTTTCAAAATGAAAAAAGAAAAATACTGACCAAAATGGATTTTAAATACATTCTTAATTCCACAAGAATGTATCCTGTGTATTTATATTTGTTTCATAGCTTTTAAGGTGATATAAATAAATTTTTAAACATGATTTCAGATTTTACCACCCAGAAATGTCAGGTGGCGCGACCATATATGAATTTTGAATAATACACTTTTAATGTATTTACCACTACTGAAAACCTGCAAATATGAATCATTGTAGTGTGTAAAATACATATCACATGGTAAATTCCACTTTAATTTCTTTATTTATGGGAATTTTATTCCATTTATAGAAACGGCCACTTCTTTTTGTTTTCAAACACCTCATTTTCCATAGAGAGAAAGAAAAAAAAATTCTAACAGTAAAAATGATTTGTATACATTATTTAAAGATTTTCTGTTATATTTCTGATTTAATTTTGCAGACTGCAATGGGAATGGTACATTTAAATTGCTGGTCGCACCACCTAACCATGACCAGTCGCGCCACCTGACATTGTGCTCAATAACGATTGATATTCACAAAATAAAAAGAAGGATATGTAAATGCATTTTACTCTGGTTTCATTTGCCTTTTATTTGAAACCTGAGCATTTTATACTGGAACTTAATCATACAATTACATTTAATTCAGGCCAGCAACAGCAGTAATGTCAATAAGATAACATTTGATCAATGCTTAAAAAATATAACTGAAACATCAAGTCTCAAGGAACAAATTTCAATAATGAGGACTACATTTCATTCAGGTCAGCATTCAAAACAATACTGCACATTCAACATTTAAAACAATACTGCCACAATGGTAATGACAACATTTGATCAATGCTTTAAAAATAAAACTGAAACCATAGTGAAATATACAGCTATACACAATGAACACAATACCTTGCTTTTCTTTTGGCAAGGTACTCTGCCCTTGCAACTGGATCATTTTTAAAACTATCTCTATGCCGTGCTGTTTTTTCTTTGCTTGATAATGGCATCTACAAAAATGAATGAAAAAATAATAACTTAAAAGGTACAATATGAAACTTTGAGTATCAATTTTGGTTATATAGTCCTATATTCTTGAAGAGTAGGACTTTTTCACCTTTAAACAACTTAATAAGATATATATTAAGAAAATGTATTTAATATCTTCAAACACATTAATTAACATCACTTTTTTCAATTGGTTTAACTGTAATTCTAGTCACGCCACCTGACATATTGGTCGCACCACCTGACTTTTCAAAATCAATTCAAATCTAACAGGAATGAACTTGGACACCTATATATACAGTCAAGCCGGAAAGTCTCCCCACCCCTTTCACCTTCTCCACGTTTTATTACGTTACAGACTTATACTACAATAGATTGAGTTCATTTTTTGCCTCAAACATCTACACACAATAGCCAATAATGACAAAGTGAAAACAGATTTTTAGAAAATATGCAATTTTATTTTACTGACAAAAATAGGTTATTTAGGGGTTACATTTCTGTACACACCCTTAGCCTAATACTTGGTTGCTGCACCTTTGGCAGCGATTACAGCTTCAAGGCATCTTGGGAAAGAAGCTACAAGCTTGGCACACTTGTTTCTGGACATTTTTGCCCATTCCTCTTGGCATATCCTTGCAAGCTCCATCAGGTTGGATGGGGAGCGTCGGTACACAGCCATTTTCAGCTCTTTCCACAGATGTTCAATTGGATTCAGGTCTGGGCTCTGGCTGGGCCACTCAAGGACATGCACAGACGTTCTCTGAAGCCACTCCTTTGTTCTCTTGGCTGTGTACTTCGGGTCGTTGTCATGTTGGAAGGTAAACCTTCGCCCCAGTCTGAGGTCCAGAGCGCTCTGGAGCAGGTTTTCTTCAAGGATCTCGGTGTACTTAGCTGCACTCATCTTTCCCTCTATCAGGACTAGTCGCCCCGTTCCCGCTGCTGAAAAACATCCCCACATCATGATGCTGCCACCACCATGCTTCACTGTAGGGATGGTATTAGCCAGGTGATGAGCGGTGCCTGGTTTCCTCCAGACGTGACGCTTGGTATTCGGGCCAAAAAGTTCCATTTTGGTTTCATCAGACCAGAGAATATTGATTCTCATGGTTTGAGAGTCCTCTAGGTGCCTTTTGGCAAACTCCAAGCGGGCTGTGATGTGCCTTTTACTAAGGAGGGGCTTCCGTCTGGCCACTACCATAAAGGCCTGATTGGTGGACTGCTGCCTGGATGGTTGATCTTCTGAAAGGTTCTCCCATCTCCACAAGGATACGCTGGAGCTCTGTCAGAGTGACCCTCGGGTTCCTGCTCACCTCCCTGGCCAAGGCCCGTCTTCCCTGATTGCTCAGTTTGGCCGGGCGGCCAGGTCTAGGAAGATTCTTGGTGGTTCCAAACTTCTTCCATTTATGAATGATGGTGGCCACTGTGCTCTTTGGGACCTGTAAAGCTGCAGAGATTTTTCCGTACCCTTCTCCAGATCTATGCCTTGACACAATCCTGTTTCTGAGGTCTGCAGATAATTCCTTTGACCCCATGGCTTGGGGTTTGCTCTGACATGCACTGTCAACTGTGGGACCTTATATAGGCAGGTGTTGGCAATCCCCAATCATGTCCAATCAATTGAATTTATCACAGGTGGACTCCAATTAAGTTGTAGAAACATCTCAAGCAGTATCAGTGGAAACAAAATGCACCTCAGCTCATTTTTGGGTGTCATATCAAAGGGTGTGCACACTTGTGTTCATATGATATTTTACATTTAGATTTTTTATAAATTAGCACAAATGTCTAAAAACCTGTTTTCACATTGTCATTATGGGCTATTTTGTGTAGAATTTTGAGACAAAAAATGAACTCAATCTATTGTAGAATATGTCTGTAACGTAATAAAACGTGGAGAAGGTGAAAGGGGTGGGGAGACTTTCCGGCTTGACTGTATTTTTGTCCTTGAACTCAAGGTTATACATATATCTTTTCAATCAAATACACATTTTCTGAATAAAAACTCATATTCATAGTTTTCCAGGGGTCATACCACCTGACATGGTAAGTTGAACCAACCTCACCATTACTGAAAAAATATTTGTGGGAGAGTTACTAACCTTGTTACTGCATGACACGGGTCCTGTGGGGTCACACCCTGTTGCATCGTTTTCTTGAAGGCACAGTACATAAAATGATGTTTTTATGTCGGTCGCCCCCCCTGACATTTGGAGAAGTCCATTTCTCGGACAAAGGTTTTTTAAGTAATAGAATAGTTTTGAAATAGGACTGTTAAACTACTTTCCGTCATTTATAAGCAATCTAACGTAAAGTCATGCCAAACTATTTGACTAGGAATTTTATTGAGAAAATGAACCTTTTTATTGCAGTTTTGTTCTCTGCATGTATGTTCGGACGGTCGCACCACCTGACATTTTGGGACTTTAGAACACCAAAACTCGAAAAATAAATTGAATTTCAATAAAATGAGAAGGGTTTCTCATAAAGGAGATATTGTAGTGCAATTTGATATACACTACTCACAAAAAGTTAGGGATATTTGGCTTTCGGGTGAAATTTACGGAAAATGTAAGTTCACACTACAGTGATATTATACGTATCATGAAAGTAGGGCATTTAAGTAGAAGCATGCAATGGTGATTTCCTCATCTCAAACAATTTATTGAAACAAAAGCCAACAACAGTGGTGGGTATACCACAACAAAAATGTCAATGTCTCAATAACTTGTCATGTGCCCTTGAGCATCAATTACAGCTTGACAATGACGTCTCATGCTGTTCACAAGTCGACTTATTGTCTGCTGAGGCATGGCATCCCACTCTTCTTGAAGGGCGGCTCTCAGGTCATTGAGGTTCTGGGGTACAGAGTTACGAGCCTCTACACGGTGAGTCAGCTGATCCCATAGGTTTTCTATGGGATTCAGGTCTGGAGAAAGTGCAGGCCACTCCATTTGAGGTACCCCAGTCTCCAGCAGCCTTTCCCTAATGATGCGACCTCGATGAGCTGGAGCATTGTCGTCCATGAAGATGAAATTAGGCCTGTGTTGTTCATGCAGGGGCACAATGACTGGATTAATGATGTTATTCAGGTAGTATGGGCTTGTCACTGTACCATTCACAAAGTGTAGGGCAGTTCTGTATTGACTAGACACACCTGCCCACACTGTAACACCGCCACCACCAAAGGGTCGTCTGGTGACAACAGTGGCTGATGCATAGCGCTCTCCTTGACGTCTCCAACATCGTTGGCGGCCATCATTTCTGCTCAACGTGAATCGACTTTCATCAGAGAACAGCACTGAGGCCCACTGGTCCCTCGTCCAGCGTAAATGCTCCCTGGCCCATGCAAGACGATGACGCCTGTGCCTGGTGGTGTGGTCAGGTACCCTTGCAGGTCGTCTAGCACGCAGACGACGCTGATGTAAATGGTTTCGAATGGTCTGACGTGACACTTGGGTGCCTCTCACCTCCCTTAAATGTGCCTGGAGTTGAGTGGCATTCATCATCCGGTTCCGCAGGGCACTGTTCACAATGAAGCGGTCATCAGTGTGGGATGTGGCCAAAGGACGTCCACTTCTATGCCTTTCTGTGACTCTTCCAGTCTCTCTGTATCTCTGTTGCAACCTGCTGATGACACTCTGTGACACTCTAAGCTCAGTGGCCACTTCCCTCTGAGAACATCCTGTTTGAAGCCTCGCAATGGCGAGGTACTGTTGATCAATTGTTAGGTGTCGTCTTGGTCTCATGATGTCAAAATGTGAACAGCATGATGAAGAGGACTGTTTAAATACCAATTCTAATTGAACCAGGAAATTTATTAGTCGATTCATGGATCAAACACCTGTTGTGAATTTTGCCGTTCAGCTCCTTGTTAGAGAACAGCAAGTTGTGCAAAAAGTACTGAAATATTGAATAGTTGGACATGTGCATTCAAAAGTTTAGAGAAGGTCAAATTAATTTCACCTGTAAAGGTTATAGTGCATTTTAGGTTCATCCTGAAATTTCACCCGAAAGCCGAATATCCCTAACTTTTTGTGAGTAGTGTATAACATGTTTTTTTATTATTGTTTTTAGGAAACTAATGAATTCGGACACAAAAGAATCACGTCATGTCATTGACCCTTGTGCATTTATTACTTTAATAATAAGTCATGTATGCATTTGCAGTTCAATTAAAGTTACGCATTCCATTATTAGGGTGCCAAGAACTGAAGGTGCTTATCCCTTTTCCCCCAATTTCGGGTTGATCGGACCATGCATCTAGCGCCACCATCAGGGCCATGCATCTAGTGCCACCATCAGAGCCATGCATCTAGCGCCACCATCAGGGCCATGCATCTAGCGCCACCATCAGGGCCATGCATCTAGCGCCACCATCAGGGCCATGCATCTAGCGCCACCATCAGGGCCATGCATCTAGTGCCACCATCAGGGCAAATTCACAATTTTCAAAAGGCTGGTTCTCTCACGCCATGTTTCATATAGTCATGAAACTGCTATCAGAACATGCGGCCCAATTTCATATAGTCATGAAACTGCTATCAGAACATGCGGCCCAATTTCATATAGTCATGAAACTGCTATCAGAACATGCGGCCCAATTTCATATAGTCATGAGACTGCTATCAGAACATGCGGCCCAATTTCATATAGTCATGAGACTGCTATCAGAACATGCGGCCCAATTTCATACAGTCATGAGACTACTATCAGAACATGCGGCCCAATTTCATATAGTCATGAGACTGCTATCAGAACATGCGGCCCAATTTCATATAGTCATGAGACTGCTATCAGAACATGCGGCCCAATTTCATACAGTCATGAGACTGCTATCAGAACATGCGGCCCAATTTCATACAGTCATGAGACTGCTATCAGAACATGCGGCCCAATTTCATATAGTCATGAGACTGCTATCAGAACATGCGGCCCAATTTGGACTGAGGTCGCTTTGTTGGATTCCTTGGACAGTGAGCCTTAATAATTATTTTTAAAAATCTGAAAAAGTTAAACCAATATGGCCAACACAGACTCAAATGTAGCAGTTAAAACTGCCATTCAAGTATCTGACTATACTGAGGCTATGACAACTTTTTCGTACAGTTTCACCTCATGGGGCCACTATAATGTAAAAAAAACAAAACAAAACATATACGTACATGGCCACTGCTCCTAAACAGTGTGTCCAATATGAACGAAACCAACTTTGGGACACTCGTGGCAAATAGCTCAAAGGGCTTTTATATGGGCTTTTATATAATGCAGTTTTATATAATGAACAACATGGCCACCACAGGCCAAAAACTGTCCAATCAGCTTTTAGGAGACTTAAGGCGGGGTTTGGTTTTGCCAATCTTAAAGAAACATCATGAGTATAAATTTATTTGGGCCAAGACCCACCAGACCATTTTTGAGTCAGAATGGCATTTGGGTGGTGCTACAGTAATTGAATGAACACTGCAAACTTCAGCTGTGCATATCTCTGACACTGTTTAACCAAAAGTCACCAAACTGGAATCATATGATGTGTCTATCTATCCCAAAGGGATTGACATAGTTGTCTGATGTCAGCCGTATTGGATTTCCACCATATTGGATTAATTGGAAAACCTATTCCTTCAGACTAGTCTGTGGCCTGTATTTCCCAGCCCAGTTCTTGGAGATCTACAGTCTTGTAGGTTTTCACTCCAGCCCTAACAAAGCACGCTCATTCAACAGCTAGAGATCTCGTTGAACTAGTAGAATCAGGAAAAAAAAAAAAACTAGTAGAATCAGGTGTGCCAAATTAGGTGGAAATTAAAACCTACAGGATGGTAGATCTCCAGGAACAGGGTTGGGAACCACTGTCCATGGCTATTCATCTGATTTCAACTAAACTTGTTTTGTTTGATTCACTGGACACTGAAGTTAGATAATTATGAAAAACATTCTAGAAAAGTTCAAACAAAATGGCTGCCAGAAGTCAAAGGTCACATGTTGCATCAACAGAAAGTTAGGTTTGTCTCCTCAGTGCTATGTCCACTTTGAACCAAACTTGTTTTTCGCAGACATGGGATGCCCAGCACTGTGTATGTGATTTTCCATCAACCCCATACATCTTAAAACACTAAAGTGTGTTTCAGCAGTTTCAGCAGAACAACAGAGCATCTGAGGATATGTATAGGGGACTGTTCGCTGGAACTTTACTCTTAGGCCCCGTTCACACTACAGCTAAATACAGTTGTCGCTCCTCATTTTTGTGCTTAATCCAGTCAAGTTCACACTTAGTATGGTTATGAACGAGAGCGACAACTAGTAGTAGCGAGTCCTGTTCGGATTGGAAGAGGTAGCGACTACCGAAGTTGACTCTTGTTCCTGTGCAAATGAGCTTGGTTGTGCGGACGGGAATGGCAAATGCGCAGTGATTAACTGCGCATTTGTGAGAGAGAGAGAGAGAGAGAGAGAGAGAGAAAGAGAGAAAAGAAAAAGAAGATAGAGACAGGGGTTCACTTTACTAACAGGTCAGTGTGTTGATTATATCAGACAAAACAAAACTGGATCACTGATAGGGATCACCCTTCAAAGATCGTGTTTTGTAAGCAGATGTTTTTGGTGGGGAAGGATCGATGCTATGAGAAATATTCTTTTTTACTTAATGTTTTGGGCAATTTTGAAACACTTTTTTGAGACATTGAAAAATTCTAATACCAAGCAACTCCTATAAATGTACTCGGTTGCTCTAAATGCCAGTATGTCGGGTGATCAATCGCATAACTGGCGAAACTCACCAGGCACAGGCTTGGCTGATTAACCTATGTCAAGGGGTGGTTTGACACTGTTGTCACGCAAGCTGGGTCCACCTATTGTCATGTGATCTACAACCACCACTGGTGAGCAGGGCCAAGAGTAAGAGGTGGAGCATCTCTAAAATATGCTTTTTTGCATGTGTGTTCATTCTAATGGAGTCTGTGATGACATTTGGGAATGCTGGGCGCTCTCTCGGATTTTTCATAAAAATATAAATTTTCATTTTACAGACAACACCTTTGTTTACTGACTCAATTCCCTATCTCTTCCCTGCTTACAGCAAGTAGTATGCGCATTTAAAAACTACCTCAGCAATGGAATATTTCTCAGCAAAAGTTGTACTGAGACATGTTTAAGATTCAAGCTATGTGTTTGCTCAGAGAAAAATTGGTAGCTGTCCTACCCAAAGCGTTTTATCACTGCCTAATGTCCTTGCCTTTGCTGAAATACTGTCTGATTAAAATATTCATAGAGCTGATTAACACACAATAAAATATTGTAGATAGATGTTGGATGGATTATTGTGTGTTTTATTATGTGTCTGTTTATCATTTTCAATTATTTTTTTCTGCTGGGTGTCAAGGAACTGAAAACATACCTGCGGAAAATCCTGTGTGCATTGCTACCTCCTGCTGGTTTGTTTTTGTACTGTAGTGTCAAGTGCTTCTTATAGATGGCCCCTCTGTTCTTTGTGGAATAATGGACTGTCCTGTCACTGTGACCACGAAAGCAAAACATTGTTTTATCACTCAGTTTACAAGTAAAGAAACTAATAAATATATGTAGCCCAGCATTGTGTCGGATAGAATGCACGAGCAGAGCTTTAATGGTGTAGTTAGTAGATTATTCTTCATGGGTACCAGTCCTCGTTAATATTTGTGCATGCTATTCTTTCAAACCTCGTCCAGTAAAGGGCAATGATTTTCAACTTTACAGTGATTTTTGTAAACTTAAAGAGGTAGTTCACTCACTCTCTGGAGTTTTTAAAATATATTATTTCAGTTTTAATGTACGTGCTTTGAAGTACATTTAGATACTTTTTAGATACGATCTGCTGGCTTTACAATGATGGGATCAGTGCATTCTGGGGTTTGTGGTCTAAAGCAAGAAAATACAGTTCAAGTAACTCCAAGCAGCTTACACAGCAATTGTATGCCTCCAGGGGCTGTACATATGAACAGATTACATTTATTGTGTTTTGCACAATTACAAACATATATATTAGTTTTTATATGATGCCAGTACTTATTGCTATAGCTGTGCCACAATTTCCTTGGAAATTTTGAACCAATTTTTGATTGATTTGATTTTGAAGAACTGTTTTCTGAGAACTAGCAACTGTTGCTAGCTTCTTTGATGTTCGGTTTGTTTAATGACGCACGCTTCAGGAAGTGAGTGGGACCGTTACGCCGCATGAATGAAAAAAGGAAATGAATAAGCCAATGACCGGATCTTCTTCCAAACCTTTGTTTGGAAAAGTGTAAAATATTGTGAATGGAGCTTTTTATCTTTTCAAACGTTCAGTATTGGATGTTATGATTTTATATATTGGCATAATCTGCGTTGTTTTAGTTTCTGTGCTAAAAGTGTGCTTTTGAGACCTTTTTCACCATGCAATGGAAGTGAATGGAGAGAGAACATTTTTTTTTTCATTTTTCAAAAATATTCTTCATTGGTCAGTTTCTGACTACACAACTCATGAAGGTGAGCGTGAATATTATGAATAATATCGGTGCCAGGTAGCTATACAACATTATGTTCAAACTAAGTTCAGTATGCAAATCAAAAACGGATATGGAGAGGGCTTCGGCGTTCTTGGTTTTGTGTTTAAGTTGTAGGTGCTCTTTTGGATTAAATCCGGGGTAGGATCCGTGATAATTAGAAAAAAATATAGTAATCCAAGGCAGCTCTACAAAATTAAAAAGCCTTTATTAAATGGCTCACATTATTTAGAATATTAAAAAACCAACATGTTTCGGCCTACATAGGGCCTTCATCAGGGTATGATGAAGGCCCTATGTAGGCCGAAACATGTTGGTTTTTTAATATTCTAAATAATGTGAGCCATTTAATAAAGGCTTTTTAATTTTGTAGAGCTGCCTTGGATTACTATATTTTTTTCTAAGTTCAGTATGCCTTTAAGACCATGAACTCACAAATGCCCTGATACCAACCTTTGTAAAGCTGGCAGGTTGGCAGAAACTTCTGTATCTGAACTATCATTCATCACATCTGGTCCAATTGAAAACATACGCTAAAAACTGAAATAATATTTCTCCAGAAAGTAAACTATCCATTTAATACAATTTCAACATCAAGGGCTTATAATTAGTATACATGTCATAGCAAATCAATACAAAAATGAGATACACTGAGAAATGTAGCCCCCATAGTATTTTCTGCATAAATGTAGTAGTAGTAGTCGTAGTAGTAGCAGCAGCAGTAGTAATAGCAATAATAATAATAATAATAATAATAAGCTTTCAAATACTGCAACTAATCTCACTGATGATTGTATGTAAGGACTGTGCTGGCCTTACAGGAGCAGTGTAAATACTACAGGGCACTCAGTGACACACCCCATTATCCCAAGGAGCATTAAGCTTATTGTGTCTGACTTATTAGATAAATTACAGGTAACAGCCTGAATCCAACCACACACATCCATTTAATTCATCTCAAAGTCAGCCGCAGAAACACAGACTCCGGGGCACTCTCGAAGTGTCCCATTATTATAAGGAGAGCTGCCTCTTTTTTTCCCTTTTTTTTGTGTGTCTCCGGTTAATTAAATGTAGTGCAGCTCTCTGTATTTGCAAAGGTAGAGTTCTCTGCCATCGCTGCTGTCCATTTGACTGTAATTGGCTTCAGCTTGTGGGATTCTTGTCATGGTGTGAGGGGGAGGGCCGAAAGGTTAGGTGGCCAAGAAGGAGGAGGAGGAGGTGAAGGAGCTGCCTTGGAGAGTGAAGGGTGTGAAAGGGGTAGAGAGAGAAAGAAAGGGGGAGAAAATAAGGGACATTAAAGTGGATTTAATGTACAACACAGAGAATACTGTCGACGGGAAAGCTAAGAAAGAGGAGCCATTGTTCAGAATACATAGAAGGGTACTGCTGACTAGAACGTTGCCAAGAATTATATCCACACAAAGGTGCATTTAATGGTCTGAAAATAAGAAATGGAGAATGAAAATGTGTTATTCTGTGTACCGCAGAAAAAAGGAGCCGCTGTGAGTAGGAAGTTCATGTCTTACTCATTATTAAACTCCTTTGTTCTCCATTAGCGAGAACAGAAAGGGTCTTTTCGTCCCCCTGAAATTTTGTGTTTATTGATTTTCATGGGTTATTATAGGCAGGGTGTGTTAGGACTGTCAGAGACGATGTGAGAGTGGGATTACCAGGAAATAGGGGTATTGATTGGGCCTTCTGAGGAAAGGAACATTCACAAATTCCACCAGGGAGAGAGGATTTGGCGGCACACAAAGGCAGCAGCACGACACATTTGTCAATATGTGGTGTCTACGTCTGATGTACTTCCCAAAGAGACTTGGACATTTAGCCATATAAACATCCTGTTTTTTTTGTTGTTGTTGTTGTTGTTGTTGTTTTTGTAGAGAAAATGAGCTGGCCAGAAATTCACTGCCATCGTTCACTTATTGTCCTGTGGCCTATCCATTTCCCAAATCTGTGAATTTTCAGCTTCAATGAGTGTGAATGGCCACATTTTCAGTTTTGTGATCAAGTATTTCATATTTCAGTGACAATGCCATGCAATCTAGAAGGAATTTACAGTACCTTTAATAATTGTGTGTATGTTGGTATTCTACTTAAATTAAAATAGGATTTTTGTTTTCACGTTTTGTGCTACAATTCTTGTTTGAAAGTATCTTTCAATGTCACCATTTAAAAAAAAAAAAAAAATCTTTGGCTGTTCTTATTGTAGAGGGCGCTCGTTGTCGTCTGACTCATTGGTATTCGTTTCCATGGTGTTGTTTGTGCGTCTCCATTACTCATTGGCTAGATGGTAGCCAATGACTTTAGTCCAATAGTTGCTCGGCTTTCTGATTTGCTGTAGTAGCTTTTATGTTGACCAATGTAAAACGGCGCTTTTTACAAACTGCTGTTGGGTTCAGGAAGTTGATGGCTACTGTCTGGCCAAACAGTTGATTTTACCCACAGGACCCAATTTCGAAACAGAAAATCCTACAGGATTTGTGTACATGTACGTATTTCTTAATTATCCGTTGGTTTAATAGCTTACACAGATGAAAGCTAACGTTACCAAAATCTAACTGACTAGCGTAGCTCAGCTAATATCCCAATAAGTGTATTGCCAATGTAACACGAACTAACGTTAATTAGCTAGTTAACGTTAGCCTAGGTAACGTAGCGAAGCTAGATGTAGCTAGCTAGCTAAACTTAACACTTAACGCTAGCTAATGAAATAGGTTTTAAGCTATTTCTGTTTGCTTGTCAACTTGACTAAGTTTACAGAATCCCCGACTCTTGTGGTCTTTCCATCTGCAGCGATTGCAATGGGACTTTTAACTTGGCTAAATTCGATAGGGAACGTTAGCAAACTTAATTGTCTGTTTTAGCTATCTAACTTAATCAACGTATTAAGCAAGCGAAGCGATAAGACAACCCTTCAGCTTCACTGTATCTTCGCGGAAGCATTTTGTGTTTGTGTGTAACGTTAGGTTCATGTTAACATAACTTTATATTGTTGTGTGGCAACGCTGCGGTCCAGCTACAGCCAGCTAACGTCAGCCAAATGTAATTTCACCCAGTTCTTGTGTAAATAGCTAGCTTGATAAGGCTGTCTTCCTATTGCTTCAGACCTGGGTTTGTTATCACTGGAAACATCCACTGTATCTGAAAAATGGCTTCCACACAAACATTACGCCGACACAACCAGAACCGAGCCAGACTAGAAGACACACGGTGAGTCCCTCCTTCGGGTCATTATTATTATTATTATTATTTTGGGGTGGGGGCGTACAGTACCATTGATAACTGAATTACCTAAGATTTTAAGATTCTTTAAACCTCACGTTAACCTGACTTTTACTATCGATGTTATTAAGATTTGTTACACGTGCACAATTCGAGGCTCATATGTAAATTAGTAACTCCAAATTAATCTCTCTCTCTGCAGGAACGCGAACCCTCTTGTACAGGGTGCAACTGCAGTTAGCTCGAAACCCTACAACACCAGTACCGCTCCTCGCGTCTCCAAGCGAGGGGCTGAGAACCAGGATCCATCGACTTGGAATGGGAAGGGGACTGCAGCGGGAAGACAGGTGGGCACAAGCAGGCTGCCGGTTCTCGCACGATCGCAGCCACTCCAGCCTCAGACAGTGCACCGGAAGTGGGAACAGAGCTTCCAGAAGGTAGGACCATGTGAGAGGGTAGCACTCTTTGGTAGCGTGTACCCTATTCCGTGTTTTCTCCTTTAGGAATAAGCAGTTCATACCTCTTCCAACTTTTTGAGTGATGGATTGCCAGCCTTCTCTAACAACCAAGCTACTTAGCTTTCCAACCTACATTTTGGAGTAGGCTCTTTTTCTTCTTCTTAACATAACAGTATACTGGTTACTCTTGTATTTTAATATATAAGGCATTTGGCATTATATATTACGTGTTTACTTGTGTACTGTCTTATATTGTCCTGGTGCATATGAAGCTTGGATGTTAGCCATGTTTAGAACTACCAGGCCACCTCCCAAAACGTAATGACACACTTCTGCCTCCTTACCTGAGAACACCTGATTTACAGCAGTGAATTCAAACAGGAGGGACACTTTGAAATGAATGATGTTTCCAAAGGATTCATTTGCAAAGGCAGGAAAGTGAAAACTGAAGGCACTCAATGAACATTCCTGGTCTGTCTTGAGTAACTTTGTTTTTTTCATAAAAACAAGATGAATAAATTATTGTAGAGTAACTGAAATCTGTACAGTGTGTGTGTACGCACAAGCACGTACACGTCTGAGTGTCTGAACGTTTATAGACTCCTCAAAAAAAGTTTGGAAATTTGTGTTTGGTCGATCATATCTCTGTTGTCACTGTATTATTAGCATTGTATTTTATATCATTGGAAACCCTGTTCATTTCCCTTTGCAATGATGACCCATTTGTAAGAATCATGCACTTGTGGGATGAGCAGCACAGCTGATTATGTGGGTGGGGTCCCAAGTGAAATGTGCCAAATTTCCCTGCCAATGTTAAACAGTGTATTCTCCTGTTGGTATTGACTCTATTGTTTTGAGTTGTTTGAGGGATTGGATGATTGAACTCTCTATCAGTAACAAGGAACAAACAAGACATATTGGTAATTTTACGCTTTATTCATTGAACAAGCAGTCAGGAGCCTCAGTAGCGGGTGGAAGAACCATACTCAGCCACAACAGCCTGGCACCTCCTCCTCATGCTGGTCACGCGTTGGTGTGGGATGGCATTCCATTCCTCAACCAGGATTTGTTGTAAAGGAAAATGAACAGGCTTTCCAATGATTTTATTTATTTATTTACCTTTATTTATCCAGGGTAGGTTGACTGAGCACACATGCTCTTTTACAGCAATGCAATGCCCACAATTAGCCTAACCTGCATGTCTTTGAATTGTGGGAGGAAACCGGAGTACTCGGAGGAAACCCACGCAGACACGGGGAGAACATGCAAACTCCACACAGAAAGGTCCCATCTGGGATTTGAGCCCGGTACCTTCTTGCTGTGAGGCGACAGTGCTATCCACTGCACCACCGTGCCGCCCTATAAGATACAATGCTAATAATACAGTGACAACAGAGATATGATCGACCAAACACAAATTTCCAAACTTTTTTTGAGGAGTTTATTCATTTATGTAGCTACTTGTTTGTTTCTAAGTAAGGTATGTAGTGTAATCGGTGGTTGGCTGTATCTTTTTTCTGATTTAACTTTTCCAGGGAAAAGCTCAGAAGAAGCCCTGCACCACGCTTGTGCCCTTCAGCTTGTCCCAGCCCAAGGCCAGCAGGGGGGTGACAGCGAGCAAACAGAAAACGCAGCCAACTGATTCAAGAGCCGTTAAACCCACCCGACCCAATGCCAGTCAGCCTCCTCAGCCTATTATAAAATCTAACCGCACTGCCCCTCCCATTAAACTGCCTGCTGCCACTCACAACACACTTCCTGTCACTGCCCCTCACACCACACTTCCTGTCACTGCCCCTCACACCACGCTTCCTGTCACTGCCCCTCACACCACGCTTCCTGTCACTGCCCCTCACACCACACTTTCACACGCTAATGTTCCTCTGGCTACAGTGTTGACTGGCCACTTTGGGTCGGATAGTGGTCAGTTAAACTCTCAGCGTGCAGTGAGTAATGCTGGCATCCAGAGCAGACCCCTGGTGCCTTTACAGGATGCGCCCAACAGAGAGGCCTCCGTTCGGCCTACAGGTCCCACTAATGGTGTGCAGTTCTCCCCGGACCCGGCAGCTCTCGACAGTATCCTGCAGAATGAAGGGGTGAAGTCTAGGGGGCTTCAGGGGACCACGCCAAAGAGCTCAGTCTGTCCTACAGGCAGGGGGACATCTGTATACATGGTGAGTCTTTGCAGCTTTCCTACTGTAGAGCTGGAACCAGGCTGGCTCATTATACCCCTATCCCACTGTAGAGCTGAACCAGACTGGCTCATTATACCCCTATCCCACTGTAGAGCTGAACCAGACTGGCTCATTATACCCCTTTCCCACTGTAGAGCTGAACCAGACTGGCTCATTATACCCCTATCCCACTGTAGAGCTGAACCAGACTGGCTCATTATACCCCTTTCCCACTGTAGAGCTGAACCAGGCTGACTCATTATACCCCTATCCCACTGTATAGCTGAACCAGACTGGCTCATTATACCCCTTTCCCACTGTAGAGCTGAACCAGGCTGACTCATTATACCCCTTTCCCACTGTAGAGCTGAACCAGACTGGCTCATTATACCCCTTTCCCACTGTAGAGCTGAACCAGACTGGCTCATTATACCCCTTTCCCACTGTAGAGCTGAACCAGGCTGGTTCATTACACCCCTTTCCCATTGTAGAGCTCGCTGTCCATTTGCATTTTTTTTTTGGTTTTCTTCCTTCGGTTTGGCAAACTCACATGTAAGTAAGATGAGACAATGGCAATCTCCTCTTATTAGCTGAAGATGACATAATCATTTAGCTAGGTTAGTTATTCGCTTTCCCAAGGTAACGTAACCTTAACAAATATACTCTTCTTCGCATGGCCACCAGTCGTCAGATTACCGTGAATCAAAACAATAATTTAGTTTGTTACTAAACGAGGAGTCCACACACTCCGCTATTAAATTGTTCATAATTTCCAAAGGCGGATCACGAAATGGTGCGCTTACACTAACAAATTTTGTATTGATTTTGAAATGATAGTAAATTAGTTTTAAAAATTTTAGGCAGGGGCGGCACTGGGGAAACCCTGGGTATGTTTACATGCACATTCATACTTCGATCTTAACCCGGTTATGGCAATACTCTGGTTATTGAAATGGTCATGTAAACACTTTTACCTGATTATGTAAGGTCATAATCGAGTTTTAAACCCGATTAACACACCTGGTTTTTTGCCCAAACTTACAATTTTTGGTGCATGTAAACACCTTTTTCTGATTTCTTTTGGCTTTTTGAAACTGCGCATGTCAGGCAGAAGTGTTCCTTCAGGATCTCACTTCCAGAATTTTATTATTAACGCATTTCAACAGTGAAAATATATTGTTCAGTGTTACTAGCTTATGTTTGGACTAGCTATTGCCCAGATTTAGGCTACGCCCCAATCCAGTTTTTTCTCCACCCTTGTAAACTTCACTTGTAAACTTCACTTGGGGGAATCGCTTTTGAGACCAGATGTACCCTCGGTCTCCATTTTAGGTGTGAGTCCAATCCATTAGAAAGCCAAGTGTAGTTTGTGACATAGCCCCTCCACCCTCAACTTTTCTCAAGGCAACGAGTCTGCAAAACAGCAGCCTCAGCTAGCTCATATTACCCACAATTCACATCAAACTTCCTGTTCAGTGATAATCACGTTAATGTTTATCGCTGTATTATAAATGAAAAGCACATACAGAACGGGAAAGACAGTGTATAGACTAAATACAGGTTATAATCCAGTAGTAGTTTGCCATTTTGTATTTCATAGTTTAGCAAATTGCTTTACGCAGCAGCAGAGTAGTGTACTGTGGGGTGTACCAGGTTCTCTCTAATCTTGCTTTTAAATGGATTATTAGGCTACTCTCTATTTTTTCATATAATTTGCCAGATAGTCTAACAATCAAACAATAATAGATTTTCTCAATAACCAAGACAAATTGGTAAATAAACTTGCACAGCATTTTCCTGTGTACACATTTGTGATGACACAAAATGTGTTAATACAGTGAGCACCATAATTAATTGGACAGTGACACATTTTTTGTTATTTTGGTTCTGTACTCTAGCACTTTGAGTTTGAAAGGATACAATGACAATAAGGTTGAGGGTATTTGCATCCATATCGGATTAACCGTTTAGAAATTATAGAACCTTTTGTACATAGTCTCCCCCCCCCCCCCCCATTTTCGGGCATCAAAAAATATTGGACAGTTTAACATAATGCAGAATAAAGTAATCATTTTTAATATTTGGTCACATATCCTTTGCATGCCATGACTTCCTGATATCTGTGACCTACAAATATCAAAAGACTCTTGATATCTTATTTTCTGGTACTCCTACAAGCGAAACTATAACCTCACTGTATTTGAATGGATCTCTATGGGAATTGGGTGGTGGGACTAGATTTAGCTGTAAATAACCCTGGAACAGTATGGAACACAAGGTTGGCTAAATGGCTCTTTATGTCATATGTCCTGTCAATGTCATAAAGGGTCTTGCGTATCAAACAAGCCTTAAAGGGTTAGTTTGGAATTTTGGACATAATGTCTCAATTACGACTTACCCATGATGTAGTTGATTGATGGAAACCATTTTCAGCTAATTCCATGCTGTCCTTCTGGTCATACACACGTTGCTAATGCTAGCGCAACTCTATGGTAACCGGTAGCATCCACTACCAAACGCACTTACACTCCACAGTGCACCCAAAGCAAATAAAATACGACGACAGTCTATCAGGATTAATTTGAGTGTTTATACCATCATTTTTGAAGTCAAACTATCGTTGAATCCTTTGTGCTTACCTATATTCTCTGTGGAAGTACGGCGGTGAAGCCAACGTGGCCATTGCAACTTGTTGTTCTTTGTTGTTGTAGTCGACCAGTGCCGGCACTACATTCGTAGGTAACGTAAAGTATTGCTTTGGCGCCGTACTTCCACAGAATATAGGTGTCGAGCGACAAAAATGAAGGGGTCGCATGACGTTTGGCATTTATACTTCGGGCGAAGGTCTGCAAGGGTTTCGGTTGTCTCTATGGTAACAAGACGACAACCTCTGACAGCGCTCGGTGAAATTATTGAAATTGCGGAGGTGGAAGAATTTTTAAAACTTATCCATGACAATGAATTTAGGGGTTCCATCTGGCTGTCCAATCAGACTGCGTGACAAAGTATGACGACGTCTGCGACATAACATTCTAGAGGTGCGCGACACTGAGAAAGTGTTGAGCAACAGTTTTTTTTCTGTTGGAAATGCGTCATTTTCGTCATTCGACACTTGTCGAAAGGGTTGTGCGACGAAGTATAAATTAGGCTTTAGAGATCGGTAAATCTAGCTATAATAATAATAGTTACAATAATATAAATCAACCACTAGCAATTAGCCATAAAATAACTAGCTATAATAATAATTACTGGCTAGCTATAATAATTTTGACGGGCGGATCATTTTTGTCCTTACAACGGGAAGCAATTCGTAGCAACCTTTTCCACAGAGCTAATTATGGAGAGAATCATGTAATCACATTTCTTATTTCCATGTGAACGTGATAAGATAAATACTGGCATAATCAGATATTGCTGTGCATGTAAACATACCCACTGATGTACTTAATGTCTCTTGAGTGTACTTCTCCCTATGGGGAATTACTGCGCTCTGATCTCTGCACATAGGTTTGCATTGTAAGCATGTCTGGATAAGAGCATTTGCTAAATGCCAGTAAAGTAAGCATCCTTTGTGACTACGTCCAGTTCTGAACATGTCTATTTCCATAGAAACATTGAAATTGAGGTTTTAGGGTGAACTGATGGCGCCCCCTCTCGGTCATATAAGTATCGTGCATTGGTAATACTTGGTTTACTTAAACAATAATGATGTAATGTGTCAATGCGTCTTTTCGTTGAGTTAATGCAATGGTGGGGAGTAAAACTGTATGTAGTCATAACGTCAGTGAGCAAGTCATATCGTTTCCATTTTCAAAGTACAGTCCATTCAGTTTCCATTTAATCAGTTTTAATAAATTGTCTTATGTTATGTTGGTATTTATGCACCTGTACACAGGAAAATGTTTTACGCCTGTTTCTTCCAGCCCCAGAGAGTGTCCGTACTGAGGAGCCGACCAAGACCACCAAGAGTCAGTGCAGGTTAGTGAAGGCTGAGAAACCTTGGTGAGCCACCTGGCACCGCAGGGCTTGTAGAACGAGGTGTCTGCTCGTTCTGCTCTCCGGCCATGCAGCAGCCGCGTCCCGCTCCAACCGCTTGGTGACAGCTGCACTTTCAACCAAGAATAACTATGTGTAGATCCCGGTGATAACTACATCTGGCAATTGACCTCTGCGGTTATAAATGGTTAAACCTTGAGCGGAAGGGTGAGGGCCTGCACCAGGTCAGCAAGGCAGACATAGCTTGACAGTATGCAAGATATAAACACTTGGATAAATCACACAAGGCACTCGCACTCAAACCATCAAAAATAAATGCCTTAGAATTGCAAGGGACGCACTACAAAGGCAGGATGATGTCACGCAAGATCAGTGTTTATGGTTGTTCATTAGGCTACGTTAACTTGCTAGCAAGTTAGCTGGCTAGTTAATGGAAAGCTCACAGCGGCATTTTTAGATATAACTACAACAAATTATGGAGTTTACTGCATATTCAGATTATAAAAAGTTCCTCTGGTGCCGCGGCAACTACCGCATCGTTGTTTTCGGCCATTAATTTAACGGAAGTGAGAACCCTGAGGTAATCGCAAAGTATTATGGGATATCGTACCCGGAGAAGGATACAGAGATGCTGCCTTCTAAGACACCTTAGAAGGCAGCTTTTTATGCAAACGTTGGAATGAGACACACCTCGATGCCTTTCTGCCTTCGAAGGCAGCATTTTTGCCGTTTGAGACCCAGCCTATGTGCCTAAGGGTTCACTTTGTATCTAAAGGCTCACCTCACACCCACGGGACTACTAGCCGCAGCCAGGACTACTGTGGTCTGGATGCGATTCGAGCTGTAGGGCCATTAATGCCTCTTGTACGAGAACGTGGGCTGGATGCACCGTTTCGGAGCGAACAAAGTAGTAACTCCCCTCTCTTTGGCAAGGGAGTGGGATAAGTGCTGTTTTTGGCTTGTTAACACACCTTCATTAATTTCTTGTTAACATGGTGCTTGGTGCCTGTCTGACACCGCTGTGTTGAACTGTTTGATTTGATGTGTGCTGAAGGTGTAGGTCTGCCTCCATTTTTCCTCCAGTGGGCGCTGTGCAGTTCTCCCCGGACCCCGTAGCTCTCAGCAGTATCCTGCGGAACGAGGGTGTGAATGCTGCGGGGCCCCTTGGGGCCTCACCGAGGGGCTCCATATGTCCCACTGGCAGGGGAACATCGGTCTACCTGGTGAGCCCTGTTTCTGGACTGTGTGTGTGTGTGTCTTTGTGTTTGTGTGTGTGACAGACAGTACCTCAGAGTGGTTATTGTGTGTGTGAGTGAGGGAGACGGTCAGTACCACAGTGTATGTGAGACAGACAGTATCCCTGCGTGAGTGAGTGAGTGAGTGAGTGAGTGAGTGAGTGAGTGAGTGAGTGAGTGAGTGAGTGAGTGAGTGAGTGAGTGAGTGAGTGAGTGAGTGAGTGAGTGAGTGAGTGAGTGAGTGAGTGAGTGAGTGAGTGAGTGAGTGAGTGACAGACAGACAGACAGACAGACAGACAGACAGACAGACAGACAGACAGACAGACAGACAGACAGACAGACAGAGCGAGCCCGTGCGTGTGTATGTGTGGCCAGCAGTACCTCTGTGATTATTGTAATTTGTGTGTTTCAGCCCCAGAGAGTACCTGTTAGAAAAGGTCACAGTGAAGCAGCCCGAGTCAGTGGAGGTCAGTCTGGGTTGCCAATGGCGATGAAGGGGCTGCTTTGGGCTGCTTTAAACTGCTCCCGACAAGAACGTTCCCCCGTCTCACTGTCCCGCTGTCTGTCCCATCAGGTGCGGTGCTCAACCAGACCCCAGCAGTGAAGTGGACACCGCAACGTGTCCCAAACTCCAGGCCCCAGTCTATGGTCAGTGTGTTTCCGCACACTACAAATTAAGATTTTCACTCCAGTCCACCTCCTTGTTTCTAGAAAGCATTTCTTACTGGCTTCATGAGCCCTAAAATGGGTGGAGCCACAATTTGTACCAGGCGACTCATTCAAACCAATTGCACTGGTTTGCTTTGGGTGTCAGTGTGGTGTAATGATTAGGGAACCGGGCTTGTAACTCAAAGGCTGTGGGTGCCAGCTGGGGTGCTACAGACATACCCTTAATCACAATGCTTAACCCGAATCACTTGAGTAAAATATCAAGCTGTATAAATGGATTGTACGTAAACCTGTAAATCTGTATGCCTGTATAACTCTGGATGAGAGTCTCTACTAAATGCCTAAAATGTAGGAGTTTTGATGGCCTAAAATCAGTGAGTAAATTGGTGTAATGCCACCCATTATAGGGATTCCCTCCCAATCACAACTTCACAAGCATGTAAAGTATGCTTCTGTGGCTATTCTTTAACACTGTGAGTAGCAGGACTTTAAGTGCTCTTTAAACCCGTGTGATTTCAGATGAGACACCTGTCTGCCCATCGCTCCTCACTCTTCAGGGGGTCCCCCGGTCTCAGGCGCATGCCTGGATTTGGGAAGGAACTGGGGCGTTACAAGGAGGTGAGTGTCAAGGCGTGGGGCAGAATGGTCTAGTTGACGGAAGTGCGAGGCTTCACCAACCGCAAAATAGTTGGGTGCTGTCATCTTGTCGACAACCAAGATGAGCCAATCATGGTGTTCTGCTGCAGAGAGAAAGTGTGTTGATTAGCTCATGCAAGTCAGTGCTTTGGTTCCCTTTCACCCAGGGCTCCATCCGTCTGAATAAAATGGGTACAATAATGACTCCTTACCACTAGAGGGCAGAGTGTGCAGTTTGATCGCATTTTGCCAGCTTTTATAATGTAATGGGAGAAACGTGTATCCGGCCTAACATTCATGTAACGCCACAAAGTGCATTCCTGGTCCAATGTTGTGAATTTCTGTTCAGCATAAACCGGAATCCATCCTCTCTAATGCGCGGTTGCTGTTGTGTCTGTTACAGGAACCGGTGGTACAGAAGCTGTTTGAGGAGGCGGAGCAAGAGGAGGAGGCAACGGCAGACCTTGAAGAGGAGAGTGTGACAGACGCGAAAAGAGACCGACCAGCGTCGCAGCAGCCAGGAGTGAGTGGGGACGGTTGTGGCATTTAAAAAAAATAAATAATAATAAAAAAAAATTTGTGTACAGTGAAAAAATTTTAATTTCAGCCGTTAAAAAAACATGTGCTCCAATGGTAAGAGAATGGGGAAAAAACATAAATTTTTCCATGTTTTGTCAAACGCGCTCCCAATGTATTTGAGTAATTGTGTTTAAGTGCGCTCTGTTCAATTGACCTATTGCTAGGCTCCTCCCCAAACCAGAAATTGTCCAATCATACTTTAGCAACCGTTACTATGTGTTCTGACCTCGGTCAAGCGGTTCGGTGAAGGTGCACTGAAACCAATTGAAAGATTGCAGTAGCTCACTGAAAATCGTAAAAAAAATAAAAATAAATTGAGTCAGAGGATGGTGAAAAGATTTGCTTGGGGAACCTGTAATACATACACCGGGTACCCTGAAAGATTGGAGGGAGAATACATTTTTGTCCCTTTTCTGAAACCCAAAACCAGCGAAAAATGCATTTGTGCTAACTTAACGTTAGCTAACTTATGTTATACCATGGCTTGGCTAAATACTCGATTCTGATTGGCTGGAGGGTGGGCATTTAATTTGTGTAACCACCCGGCAATGAAGCAGCGCTGGCAACATTTTAATCACCGTTCTAAATTAATACGCCATCTATGTTATCTGCTGCCAGTGCCATTAGAGTCGACACTTTTATGAATGGTATCCATAGCAACACCAACAGCTGATTAATAAAGCCGGCAAATAACGCTAAATTCGCTGATTTAAAATGTTTGTATTTGCCAAATATCTTAGTTACAACAACTTTAATCTAGCAAAGAAGTTTTGTGGTTAGAGGTGCAGTATTTATTCAGTTTGGAAATATGAACGTAACATAGTAGGGCTTTACCTAATGTAATGTAACACTAACGTGAGCAACGCTGGTTGCGAATGCGAGCAAGTTACTTCACAAAGCATGTTAATCTGTGTATTAAAAACACATTTTATCCAGCGAAATGTCTTAGATATGACAAGTTACAAACAAACTGTATCTATAGTAGGCTATTTGTTCCTATCTCATGATGCAGATCGTGAAATGCAATTTCCTTAGCCTGGGCTGTTTAAAATAGCTGCGTGACCAAAGCATTTTTAAAAAGCAAGACGGAGAGAGGGAGGTAAATTGAGTTGCGGTTTCATGCAATTTTCTTAAATAATCTTAACTAATGACAAAAATAACCAAAATTAGTGCTGATTTTCTGGTATAAAGTTGAGAAGGAACTATTTGTTTCCTTATAGAATCAATTGTTTCCAGAACTACCAACGAGAGATTTTTGCATAACTACGGACAAAATAGAACTAGTAACCAGAAATAGAATTAGCAACGAGATGTTTTCTGTTCAAATAGAACTACCAACAAGCAGTTTTGCATGACAACGGCAAACAACATGTCAAAATGGCCTTGGAAGGATATTTCAATTTCAGCTGATTAAGTCGATAAAAATCAATAAATATAAATGTAACTATATATAATAATTGTTGGTAACCATGGTATAAGCGCAATAATGACCTCGGAGCCGGGCATTACACAGTTTAAATGCCCTTCGCGGAGGGAAATTGCCCGAGGCGTTTACTACCTCCGCGTCGGGCATTTAAACTGTGTAATGCCCGGCTCCTCGGTCATTATTGCTTACTAACGTTATAGCTGGCGTTAACGTTAGCTCGGCTGACCAGACCTCTTTTTCCTGGACAGTTATTCTTTCGGGACTGAAAATATCTGTCCAGACGGGATTTCTAAATTTCTAAAAGTTTTGCTTGTTCTATAAACCGTATATAAACAAACAGGTAGCCTTTCTTATGTTCATAACGCCGGTCTACCCGTCCCCCTTTTTGAAATCTAAAATATGGTCACCCTGTACCTAGCTAGCTATTCAGTAGCCTAGCTCATCCTGGCGTCTTAACATGACACTTTCAGGTCACTGGCTTTGGGGGGTTTACAGTGCATCCGGAAAGTATTCACAGCGCTTCACTTTTTCCATTTTGTTCTGTTACAGCCTTATTCCAAAATTGATTAAATTCATTTTTTCCCTCAAAATTCTACACACAACACCCCATAATGACAATGTGAAAAAAGTTTTTTTGAGATTTTTGCAAATTTATTAAAAATAAAAAAATAAAATTTCTCATTTACATAAGTATTCATACCCTTTGCTTTAACGTATTTTTAAAGTATCATATTTCATATTTGGTCGCATATCCTTTACATGCTGCAGTGTTTCCCACAGGATTTTGTGAGACTGTGGTGGGTGGACCTTGGACCTTCTAGGGGGGTCCGGGGGCATGCTCCCCGGAATAAAATTTTGTACATTTTAAAGTTAAATGCATCAATCTAGTGCACTTTGAGAGCAAAATTAAGAGGCTAGATCTATGAAGAACTTTGTGCTCTTGTAAACAATTGTGTGCTCTAGTAAACAATTTAATCATAAACACATTGGTTGTATAGATATGAATGGTGATGACACGGCAAAAAAGTCACACCCACAAAGTTTAACGCGGTTCACAATGGTCAAAACACAAAATCGACTAGAGCATACATTTGAGCCATCAAAGAAATGAAGCAAAAGTGGTTACCTGTGTTGAACTGGTTTATTTTTAAGAAAATAAAAAATATACTGGATGACGAGGGCACACACATCATACGTGAAAATAAGTGACCCTTTGCTGTCTTAATACAGATTTATTATCTATTATAGGTAGAGGACATGGTATTGATAATTCTCCCTACATCCCTTTTGGCAAACTTTGCACCCTGAATTTGGACATTTAATTTTCCTGGGCTTTGTGAAAAACAGTTCTAATGCCCTTCTGTAATTGAATTCCTCTGGGCTCAGCCCATTGATGGAGACCCTCAGGCAGGAAGCCAGGTGCTCCCCTTGCAGCCTGTTACGAAGGTCTGATTTGACCTGAAAATGAAGGTAACTACAATTAGTCAAATGAATGAAAATAAAAGGTGCATTTGGAGCACACACTGTTTGTACTCTTCTTTTAGTTAAGAAGATTATGCAGTTTATCATGTAAGTGTTAAAAAGTGTTTATCATGTAAGTGTTATCATGTGTTAAAAGTTTGGCACACATCTCGGCAACTTCAGTCATACTGCCATGCCCCCCGTCCTTACCCTGTTCATTGTGGAGAAGTCTCTCTCACAGTTGACACTTGACACCGGAATGACAAGTGCAACTGCTCCCAAACGGCTGAGTAATGGGTAGATCTGTCCCCTTTCGTCGCACTCAATAATCGGGTTTCTCATGGTCATGTAAACGCACTCACGTTACAACTGTGTAACTATTTCTCCATCTTGCTAACGTCAGGTCGTCAGCTATCTAGCTAGGGTATCGTTCATGTTAGTTAACGTTAGCTAGCTAGCTAGTAGTTACGTTGTCAGAGCTGCTGGTAATAACGTTAACGTTAGATAATAACGTTAGCTAGCTAGATATAACGTTACATACGTTATAGATTGTTTTTCACGACAGGCAGCCTGATATGTCAGTCATAAGCGAGGAGACTGACAGCTAACGTCGTTAACTAACTTAGCTAACGTTAGACTAACATTAATGATCAATGATAACTTCTGAAGTAACGTTATATGTTTGCTGTCGTACATTGATAATGATAAAATTGTGTTTGGACTAGTGGATAACTGCAGTGGATACTATAACGTTAGTTAACGTTACTTACCTCAAACGATGTTGTGTCCTCAAAATGCCAGTTGGTGTATCGGATGCAGCCAGGAATGTTCCAGTGCGTGTGTGAGCGTGCGCGCGTGCAGCAGTGAGAGATGCTTTGCTGAAGCAACGGCGCAAAACACAACGTTAGAGATAAAGAGCAAGGGTTAATTCTCCGGACTCATTTTCCTATAGAACTCTAAAAAAAAGTCAGGAGAAACAACCCTTGAAGTGATCCATCCACATCTACTCCATATCTGGCAACAGAGTGATGGTTTGGGGCTCGTTTGATAGCTCAGACCCTTGATAACTTAGAGCCATTTAGCCAGCCATGTGTTCCATACTGTACCAGTGTAATTTACAGCTGAATCTAGTCTCACCCCCCCAATTTCCATAGAGATCCATTCAAATGCAGAGAGGTTATAGTATCGCTTGTAACAGTACCTGAAAATAAGATATTGACAGTTTTTTGATGCTGATGGTCACAGACTTCAGGAAGTAACAGCATGTAAAGGATATGCGACCAAATATGAAATATGATACTTTAAAAATACGTTAAAGCAAAGGGTATGAATGCTTACGTAAATGAGAAATTTTATTTTTTTATTTTTAATAAATTTGCAAAAATCTCAAAAAAACTTTTTTCACATTGTCATTATGGGGTGTTGTGTGTAGAATTTTGAGGGAAAAAATGAATTTAATCAATTTTGGAATAAGGCTGTAACAACAAAATGTGGAAAAAGTGAAGCGCTGTGAATACTTTCCGGATGCACTGTATATTCATAATGTAAATGATAACTAGGTTAGTTCATTAGCCTAATCTTACCTGCAGTGCAGGAACAACACTACTCCTCGATGGTGTTTATCAGCAACATGGGTAATTAGCTGGTGCAGTTTCTCCAGCGGTAGACTAATTGACCTCGATTCTAATCACATTTTCATTTTTACACACTTTTACTTCTTGTACATACCGCTCAATTCCATATTTCAAACCTTTCTGTCTGCTTTGAGGAAATCGCTCTCTCGTTTTTCCAAAATTAACGTTACCCGAGTATCTCGAAAAGAGCCACCATGGCTTACACCATTGCATACACTGTGAAGTTCTGACTTGAAATCCTAACCTACTGTAGCCTATACAATATAGCTACTATAGTAACAGCTATGGCTACTACAGCAAGCTTGAGCTTGAGCTGGAGGATGCAGCAAGGAAGGACACTTTTCAGAGCCAGATGCTTGAAGGTCGTTTCTACGTAGTTGTCATGTAATGATCAAAGAAAGCACCCAGGGTGGCATAACCGAGGGTCTCCTGATTAGTCTTGGCCATTTTGTTTTTTAGTTGATCAATAGGCATAAAAGCAAGAGCAGTTTGAGTTTCAGCTTAGATTGAATGGTTACCTATGGGATGGAATGTTCAAAACGTAAAGCTTGTCCGAGTTTGGAACATTAAACAAGAGGGGCAGGATAGGTAAATTACAGTTTTAAAGGCATACTGAACATCTTGTATAGCGACCTGGCCCTGATGTGAGTCGTAATATTCACGCTCATCTTCATGACTTGCTCCAGTGGTCAGCAACTGGCCAACGGAGAATGACGTTTTTTCTCTCTCCATTCACTCCTATTGCACGGCGAAGAGGGTCTCAAAAGCACTTTTAGCACATAAACGAATGCAAACAACGCATATTATGCAGATGTATAAAATATACATCCAGACATCATCCAAACACGACATCCAGAACCAAACTTTTGAAACAAATTTTGATTTTGAATAACTATTTTCTGAGAAAACTAGCAACTGTTGCTAACTTCTTTGCAAACTTGCTTGGTTTATTTACTAACGCAGACTTCAGGAAGTGACCGTTACTGGTGCAAGAACGAAACAAGGAAGTTCCTCAAGTTAACACTGGGGGCCCTATCTTACACCTGGCGCTAAGCGCTAAGTGGCGCTAACCCAAATGCAAGTGTCTTTGCCATCTTACACCCGGCACAGCCCCTAGCGCTCACGTCGTTTAAATAACAAGTGATATTGCGCCCCTAGCAAGTGAACTGTACGGGCTGGTCTTAAGATGAGGAGTGGCCAGGATTACTTTTTGGCGTATTGCTATCTTGAGCCAGCAGAAAGCGCTTGTGCTAAAACCACCACGAACCTAGTCTAAAGTCATGTCACAGTTGTTTACATGTTATTTTAACAGCGCATATAAGTGCGTCTACATGGGTGTGTGCACAATGCGCGTACATCCTCCCTGTCTGTTACACACAGGGTGTGCACAAGCATGACTAAAAATATCAAGATTACAATGTGAAATATTGTGTAGGCTATATCAAAAAATGCATAATAATAAAAGGGTCCATAGGTCAAAGACCACATACCTGTCCCTCAGCGAAGGGGAATGCCGCATTAAATAGTTTCAGCCCATTCCATCAACATCCAGGCGATGGGTGATGGTACGTGTAAGGTTACATGTATAGACTATTCGCAATTATCTGGGATCAAGCTATATTTGCCAATAATTCCTACAATCTATATGGGGGACAATCTTCTGTTTCGGGACAATGGCTATCCATTAAAAACTGCTGATAACGCCTATATCAAGCCTAATTCGCAAATTGTCATTTACACCTAATGTGTGAATTGTCATTCAATGGAAAACTCGCGCACTGCAATAGAAGGACATTTGAGTTCTGAAAATGCGCTTCAGATGTCATTACAATACACCTCTGTTCATCTAGGCCTACAGTCTGTAAGTAAATAGAATGGTTTTGACTGAAAAAAAGTTATACCAGTGAATATTGCATTTATTGTTTTTCAAATAGCCTAGGCTACATTCCCCAGGATTTGTTGTGCATAAGGTTTTTTCGATAGCCTACGGTTCAAAAACGGAGATAAATTTCACCATGTTAACTGAATTTTAAAGTTAGAGTTTATTTAGGAAAATGTCGGGGAACGGTCATGCTTAGTTGGTAGCTATCATAGAAAGAACTGTTCTAAGAGAAATCCCGTGCCATAGACTGTTTATACCCTCAAATTCTGCATTCTAAAACCAGCAATTTGCTCCGAATTTAGTTTTTTCAGGAACTAATTGGTTTAAAGACAGACTGGACAGGTAGCTCAAAAGTTTCAACGTGAATGGACTTTCTGCTTGCCATATAATGAATAGTAGCTAGGTTGGTAATTCGTAAATGACCTATAATGAATAGTAGCTAGGTTGGTAATTGGTATTATTGATAACGTTACTTTATTCGGCGGCTAGTTCTTGGAAGAAGGGCATGCTTGCTAACGTTATATGTCATATAGATTGCTTTAGCTCAAACTGGCTACGCGGCTATAAGTTACCAAAGCGTAGCTACCGGCTGTAGCCAGATAATGCCTGGTTCAGACTAACGCTACACAAACTGTGTTATGCAACAACTCTGCATCTACAGAAAAGATTTTGTTGTTTTACCTGGAATTTTAGATGACATTTTTACTGTAAAATACCAATCTGTAATCCTGCAATTGTGTCTAGCAGACTTTCACGTTCACAACGAGGTCTGTGGGGTGGGGGTGTGTCTCTTTCTCTGTGGGCTGGGCCAACTATGTTGTGACAACGAATGTGGGGAAAAACTGCATACTCTAGCTTTAACCTTATTCTTCGTCCTTCATATTTTTTTAAATTACAGTGACAAGGTTTCCATACTCTCATCTTATTAAAACCCAGCTGATTTCACCTGTTATTCCATTACACAATGAATTCACAATTAATTTTAATGCCATTCTCTGCATGTGCACTTTAACTTCATGCAGGAGCAGGTCTGTTTTCCCTGCTGTAAATCACACTTTTCAGTCTTCCTGGGAAAGTGGACTTGTTTTAAAGCATTATGCTATACCAGTAAAACAGGTTGGTCACATTTCCATAAGCAGGACATTATAAAACGAAGGACAATATGCGTGAACCTATGGGTTCCCAATCTGACGGCTTTAGTGTATTTAGTGTTAAGTTTCATTAAGGCAGAAAAACGGTATTTATGTTATTAATTAATATTAGAATGCATATAATGAACTTTGGATGAAGCTTGAACTTCGAGAACTCCATGAGAACCGCATCATGGAATTGATGTTTGACAATGCTTCATTGTATAATCAAATGAAATGTGTTAAACAAGCAGGCTAATTTTGCGTTTTCTAAGGTGAGACTGAAGCCATGTTCTGGTAGCTTATTCTCAGCTGTTGCAGGTGCTTTTAACAAAATTTAACCGATTATATTTTCTAAAATAACAGCACTGTCGGAAATTACCGGGAACCTGTGCCGGTATTAAACCCTAACGTTAAAGATTATTATTGTGTATGTCAAAACGCTTCATAATGGTAAGTCTGTATAATATTGATCATACTATTGATCCATATAGCCTATTGCTTGCTCGCACTTCACACGCACGAGCATGTGTGTTTCGCCATCATATAAGCAATGGTGGAAAAGCAGGCTTTTAAAAGGAATGGGATATGAAATTTTGATTGGTTTATTGCATGTCATGCCCAAGACACACCAATAATTAATGAAGAGACTAAGTTCAGCCCATTTGCACATTGTACCGTGCTTTGCGCTCAAAAAACACGTCGTCTAACTATCAAAAGTAGACTTGGACTCGCCCTAAATGCGCCATGCGTTTAGACTAAGCGCTAAGATCACCAAGATAGAGCCCCGGATCTTCTTTTAAACCTTTGGAAAAAGTGTTTATCTTTTCTAAAGTTCGGTTCTGGATGTTGTGATTATATATATCAGCATTGTCTGAGTTGTTTGCATTCGTTTATATGCTAAGTGTGCTTTTGAGACCCGTTTCGCCATGCAATGCGAGTGAATGGAGGGAGAAAAAACGTCATTCTCCGTTGGCCAGTTGCTGACCACTGGAGCAAGTCGTGAATAGTATGACTCGTATCGGGGCAGGTAGCTATACAATATTATGTTCTAACAAAGTTCAGTATGCCTTTAAGCAGGCTATTAAACAATGGCCATATTAAAAGCGCGTGTGTGTGTGTGTGTGTCTTAGGCTTTGTGTGTAACCCAGAACATCTTGTCTGTCTCTGAGTAAGGGAGGACTGGAAGAGGGGAGTAGGGGATTGGTGCAGGAGGAAAGCGGGCATGCCCAGCCATTCGTTCCGCCTCCCCACAGGGAGTCCGTCATCGTATTCTCGTCAGCTAAGAAGATCGTTGTGGCGACGAGCACCGGTCCTCCGCACTCTGATGGCTTCCCATCGCTCTGCCACCTCTCAGCGCCCGCTGACCTCCCGGCGCCCCCGGAGATGCTCCCACAGCCCCTCCCCTCTCTGAGAGGGGCCAAAGGTACGGGCGGCGGTGCCAGCTCTGATCTCCACTTGTCCGGGACAGATTCTGCTCTGGACGCAAACTGTCCCCTGATAGACCTCTGGCTAATGGGTGACACCCACCACACAAGTATGAACAGTTCCTGTTTGAGCCCTGAGTCCTGTGTCTCATTATAAATTGCATTTCAGTCGCAGCTTGGCTTCCACATGCAGCCCAGTCTTTGGCTTTGTGGTTTGCTGGCATGTACTGGCTTTTAAAGGCTATAGCTTTGTGGCCTTGAGTTGTTGTCAGGGTTATTACAGTTTTGAATTTTCCATTAGTTGTTGTTTTTATTTTTATTTCAATTTCAGTTTAGTTTTAGTTCGTTTTAAGAATGGGTTTGATAGTTTTAGTTTGGTTTCTGTTTTTTGGAAATGTTTAGTTTCAGATGTAGTTTTTTTTTTTAGTTTTTTTTTTTGGTGGTAGCCTACCCCATTTGTTAAGGGTAATGTTTTAGAGGTTTAGAATAGGTATTGTGTAGGCTACATGTTTAAACCAGGTATTGTGTAAGACAATAAATCAAATTATTTATTTACATTTATTTAAATTAATTTTGCAAACCATCTCAAACTAGCTTGAAGCCTTGAATGATTGATTGAAAATGACAGGACTTAACAACAATGCACTATGGACAGCAGTGGGTCAGGGTTCTAGGCCTACTTCCCAGGTAGGCTACATTTCCACAGGCCCCGTTGCCAAAATAGACTATTTGCATTAAAAAGTTTCAAAAAGCCAATCGCTTGCGCTGGTTTAAAAAAAACTTCAGTCCTTTAGTAAATATGAAAATCTGCCAATCGCCAGTGCCAAATTATGGACACAGTCATCTTTCTGAGCCATTTCGACCAGTCGCAGATGCGTTGGAAATCGTGGATGACTTATTTGCCTGGGGATTTTGAATTTTGAGGCGAGATGCGTAGTTCAACCGGGATAAAACTATTATTGCAGTAATAGTCAGCTAATATTATATAGATTCGCTCTCTTAGTCACTTAGCTTGCTTAGTAAATAGCAATATTATGGTCAGTAGCAATATTGTGCAATAAATAGAGGTAGCTGAGTTGGCTAGATGGGTATCGTTTCAATAGTACCCAAGTGAGTACATCAGACGTGGGAGGGGGAGTCTGTTTTCAGAAGTAAATTCCCTATGACCGATAGAGCGGGCTTCGGAGACTATCCACTATTTCTTGAAATCTGATTTATAGAACGTTCCTGGATTAGCCTGTGTGGATATAGACCATATCGCATGTTCCAATTTTTGTTTTTTACAGTAATGGATTAATGATTGTAGTTCGACTTGTAGTCCACTTTAACGGACTACATATCCAGTACTGCAACGTACGGGTGGTTCTCGACCAATAAGATATCATCTCGTCTGTCTGCACATTTTTGGCAGATGGGAGTACTGCCGCTGAAGACGATCTAACGTTAGCTTGCTAAGTTGAGAAGCCCGCCCAACAAGGTCAAGAATCTACGCTTCGGTTAACCACATAAAGCAATTCTAACTTTTAGTCCTTCAAGCTAGCTAGCTAACGTTAGAAAAAAGTGTTTAAAAACGGAGCTGTGTGCTACTGCTGGCTAATGTTGCATGACAACGTTTGGAGACAACGCTGCTCGTCCAGAGGGAATTACGGGATTTAGAGTTTTTAAACAGTGCCAGTGCTAGTATATTCACTAAAAAATACAAAAACGTGAAATATACTTGATGCTGGTCCAGAAAAATGACAGTTTGCGAACGGGCGTTATATTGAACAATCCTGGAAATTGACGGTAAGACATAATCACTAGAAATGGTTTAAAAGTAAGTTTTAGTTAATGTCTACGCTCTAAATGAATGGGGAATTTACTTCCGAAAAACTTTAGTTTTTGCTAGTTTTCGTTTCATTTCAGTTTATTTAAACGTTATTTGTTTATTTCAGTTTACGATGAGGTTTTTTCGCACCTAGTTTCAGTCTTAGTTTTTGTTTACGATAATAACCCTGGTTGTGGTCTGGACTGGCTTTGAAGAGAGCCATAGTTCTGTTGGAATGGCTTTGAAGTCAGCTATAGACATGTTGCCGTGAGCAATAGAATTGCGATTTTGAGTCTGTTAGAGCGGTTAAATGGCCAAACTTGTAATGGTTGATGGTTAATTTCTTAATTTACGGGGGGGTTTATTCGTCTCCATAAACATACTTTGTACACAACTGTAGTAACATGTAGCAGTTGCTTACAGAAGGATCACACAAACTTCTACCAAAATTGCCATGTAACCTGAATCTGATATCTGCAGTAATGATAATCAGAGGGTCCTCTCTCGCTGTGCCGCTTTCTCTCCCTCACCACTAGGTGGCATCATCCATTGGGTCCCTCACCTACGCTCTGGTGGACCTGCGGTTCGCCAGCGCCCCCTTCCCCTGGAGGAGTGTCTGTTAGACGAAGAGTGCACCATCTATACTATCTCACGTCCCTCTACAGCGCCCGCCCGCCCTCGCTGTTCCAACCCAGTGGCTTCAGTATTACTTGTACAGAACTCTACTGTGAGTACTCCACCTGGTTCCTTGGTACATTCTACCTCATGGAATAAGGACATGTTTACCTTTTGATGATTATAAGCTGTGTGTGTGTCAGTCACGTACCGTGGCTATAAAACTAGGCCTTCTGTAACCTATTAACGGATGAATAGTAATACTCTAAACCTGTCTGTTTACATTTCTTGATTATCAAGCAATTAGCTGAATAACATATCTATAAATGTGATTTTTGTGTGCTAGCATAGCAGTTCGCTGGAAAGGGGGGGGGGGGCGTAAAGCATACCTTTAAACCAAACAGGAGACTTCTGTCAACCTGTTTCCATTTATTTTACTTGATTAGCAATCGAACAATTAATTTGCTTGAATAATAAGACCAATATGTAGCCTATTATGATTAAAGGGTAACAAAACACACTGGTTTCGCTAGACCCATGCTAGTATCAAACAACGCCCCAGCTTTTTAGCCAAACGCCCCACTAGTAGCCAAAACCTAATTTCTATTCTGGACAGCACTCACAGCGGCTTCTTTCTCACTCTCACTCTCACTCTCAAGCTGCTGCCGAGCCCCCGTTTGAGCTTATAATGATGCGGCCAGCAAAAGGCAAATCACACGCTGTCGAAGTAGTTACCTACGCCATGTAGGCTACTTATTTTACAAAGGCTGTAGGCAATCGCACTACCTGCAAACATGGGTTTCAACCCATACCGTTTGCCCGTATAAAATACGGGTTTTCCACCTTTTGGAAGGTATGCGGGCGTATTATGATACGGGAAATCTAGTCTTCCCCCAAAAGTTTTTGAACATAATTTAATCGCAGCAATCACATTCCTTCTCCCTCTCTCTGCTATATTCTCTCGATTTCTGAGGCCGTGGGAAAACAAATGTAGCCTACTAATGCACATGAACTATAACTGGTTACAGAACCAAATGCTTCAAATAGCCTACAATCAGACTATTGGCAAATAAGTATTGTCATTAACTATATTTTCAACCGGGAGACGATAATTCTCATTTTCAACAAAAAAATTGCTGAATCCTGAGTGCGTAATGGCTCATAGATGAGAAATGGGACACCCTTGCATGACATTCGGTTGCTGTGGTTACATACACACGCATCGCCATATGTCTTTTTTTAATTTTATTTATAAACCCACTGACAAAAATCGTGTGCTTTCATCGTCTGTGGGACGTCCGTCGAATAACCAGAATGAAAGTTTATAGGTCGCCTCCGTACGTTGTTTAGATCACTTTTTAATTGTGAATTAGGGTGAGGTAGAATACGTAGTTTTATGTTTAACAGTTGAGCTATGGTTTTGGTCAAGAAAGGCCACCGTCTAATGTGGCCACCGCCTACGTCTGTCGAGCTGGAGTTCAATATATGGCATGTTGAGATTAAAATAAATAAAACAAACGCTGGAGGACATTTGCTTTTGTAACGTTATAACCATTTAATCGCATCTGCATAGCTAGCTAGAACAGCAGAGCTGTTTGGGAAAACCCAGTGCCGATTTAAGTGTTATAATTGTATGTTAACTGTAGGCTACTGCAGGTCCCGTATTTGTTATTTGATATAATTAGCTAATGTTACCAGCCGGCCTGAGAAGCCTTTCTGCTGCCGAGTAGGCTACATATTTTATCAGGCTGCAGCCCATAAAGCACCGATGCTTAGCTATATCCTAATAAAAATCGCTTGACTTATTTATTGAGCGTCATACATATAGTTATTTCATGTTTTTAATGTGTAAGAGTTAGTGAAAATGCATGATTTAACTGGTTTTCATTTTACACTTGAAGTTCCTATGCTCGATTGTGCAGTAGCTTGTTCTTGCACACAGAATACAGCTCTGAGTGTCTAAAGTCACGATAACGCAAAGAACTATAGGAAATTTGGTTTGATGCGGACTCACAGAAGGCCACATCAAGAGCTCAAAGTGCGCAGTCAAGCACTTGCTTGGAAAATAAGAAATGGGACAGACTAAGACCCTGGCCGTTCTCGCGGGCACCCGCATTTGAAGTGAGCAAGTGCTCAAGTGTGAGTATTGGGACTGGGCCAAAGATACAGCGGCGCACTTACCCGGAAACCGAAAGTTACAAATCGATTCTTCCAGGAAGAATCGATTCGTGAATCGTTTGTGAGCAGAATTGTGATACGTAACTGAATCAATTTTTTCTTACACCCCTAGTTAGTTGTAGCGAACAGTTAAATGGTTATGACTGGACAATGTTCATGTTTATGCAATTTTGACCGAGATTAGATAGCTTAATGCTCCATGACGTTTTAATGTGGTGGCTATGACTCAATTTAGCGAAGTTCAATTGTAAATTAATTCATGGCTAACTTAGCAGTCTTTAACAAGGTTAACTGTTAGGCTACTAAAACATTATCCACAATAAGATGAGAGCTAACCATACATTGATGCTAACGTAGCTTAATTAGGCTGTCACAGCTGTTATGGTAGGCTATCTACGTTTGTAGCCTATTTCTCCTGCACTCGGTTGTGTGTGGGGTGTCTCAGTGACTGTTTAGCTGTTTTAAAATGAGCACCTTGCTCATTTTGTATGTACAGTCATTATGTGAAAAGCTAAATTCAGGAATTGAAATAAACTTAAATCAGACAAATAACTGGTGGCTAATGATTTTAATAGATAATGGCAGGCATGAAAATAAGGGCAGCTCTCTCCAGAGATTGACACCTATGTGCAAGATATGAACAATATTGGTTTACATTTCAAAAGTGACTTCATTAACCAACAAAATGTAAATAACTGCTCTCATCCACAGTCAGCACTGCAGCCCACACTGAACGGTGTTGTGCAGCGTGAGTAGCTAATAGTTTGTTAACAAAAAATATTCAACCTAAACAGGCCAGCAAGGGCACAGTGTGAACAAAGTAAACAATTGATACTTTACTTACCTTGTCAGAACGTAAAATTTAGTTTCGTTTTAACATAAAATACAGGAAATATCCACACCGTGCATCCAACGCAGAGAGTAGCTCTTCACGTCCCTATCAGATACGCAGTTTTCATATGCTTTATACTATATAATTAGGGATGGGAATCGTTAGATTTTATTGATACCGATGCCATTATCAATTCCGCTTATCGATCTGATTCTTTATCGATTCCTTAAATATTATTTGCTCCCAGGCTATTAAAAGACCAACTACTATATCTAAAATGTATTCAATGACACAATATTTATAAAGTATAAAGCATTCGTTTTTCATTCATATTTCTGCTATATAAAAAATATTTATCTGCTATATTTATGCCTGCACAAGTGGCAGAGCATCCAATAAAAGTCTCAATTGTATAATTCTGTAAATTGAAATGGCATTATAAATGTCATTTGGCTTGATGTCATGCTGCTCAATGTATTCCTATGGGAAAATAGCTGACTTTCAGTGAGCTCAACGATGTATCGTGAGGAAAAAAATAAAACAAAAAACACACAGACGGTATTTTTCTATTGCCCCAAGATGCTCAAGTGATTATTACTGAACAAAACTTAATTTAAAACTTAATTTCCACCTTCTGACCATATTACTGCTGTAGCCTGACGAGCTGGCAACTGCAGCGCCGCTGCATTGCCTGGATAAACGGTTTGCGAGCTAAAGTCGAGTCTAGCTAATATTGCCTATATAAAATAAGCGTTAGCTTGTGATGCTAGGTCGCGGTAGGTATATATTTGCAGGCTGTTAACTAATATATCAAGGCAATGCAGCGGCGCTGCAGTTGCCGGCTGGCCACAGCATTAGCTAATCTGGTCAGAAGCAGTTAGTGGAAATTCAGTTTTAAATTAAGTTTTGTTTGGTAATACTCATTTGAGCATCTTGGGGCAATAGAAAAAGACCGTCTGTGCATTTTTTGTTTTATTTTCTCTTCACAATACATCATTGAGCTCACTGAAAGTCAGCTATTTTCCCATAGGAATGCATTGAGCAGCAGGGACTGACCAACCTAGTGACGTCACGACCGCAGTTCGTCCAAGATGGCTGCGCCCTAGTGGGGAAAAAAGCGAATTTCAACTTATTTTTCCAGCAAATACGGGTCGGTTTGAGATTTGAACGCATGGTCATATCTAATTTAAGGTAAAAAGCTAACGAACCAGAGCCACTTTACCGAGTGCTTCATGTCCCCTTTAACGCTGTACCGAAATCAATGGGGTCATTATAAAACATCCAACCACATTGAAGTCGTTAATACACATTTTATTACAAGAAAAACTCACTGTGAAATGTTTTAGGTGTTAATCGATCGGTATGTATCGATACTTTCGTCTATTTAGGTGTCCTGAAAACGTTACATGTGCTGCGCGTCCTGCGGGACTTCTACAGACAAGAATTCTACAGCCACTTCAGAAGCAAAATGGCACCAAAAAAATAAGGCGCTCGCCATCTTATTCGATATGACCCCAGAAGGGATTTTGTAATAGTGAAATGAAATGTTATTCAAATTGTGGCCAACCCCTGTCTTGACATCATGCCGATTGTTCAAATCCGATTGGTCCAACATATGCTGGCAAAGAGGCGCTCTGAAATGTTTTCTGATGTGGCTAGGTCAGTAAACTCCAGATGAACAACGACATTTTTACATGTAGATCTTCATCAAAATCTCGTCTACAGTATGGTATAAAGCATTTTAATATTGCGAATGGGTGTTTTTTTAAATTAACATGAAAAGGGAACATGCACCTTATAGATTCCGAATCCAAAAACGGAGAATTCTGATAACCAGTGCCAACTAAAGTCGCTAGCTGCTATGTTTTTTCTCTGGACCATATCGCCGGTGAACTCCAGATGAACAACGAGATTTTTACATGTAGATCTTCATCAAAATCTCGTCTACAGTATGGTATAAAGCATTTTAATATTGCGAATGGGTGTTTTTTTAATTAACATGAAAAGGGAACATGCACCTTATAGATTCCGAATCCAAAAACGGAGAGAATGGAAGGTGGCGCTTTAAACACTTTGTTTATGACTTTTTAAATTCTGTTTGCTGTGTAATTGGTACAAAGCAACATGCAACATACAGTGCATCCGGAAAGTATTCACAGCGCTTCACTTTTTCCACATTTTGTTCTGTTACAGCCTTATTCCAAAATTGATTAAATTCATTTTTTCCCTCAAAATTCTACACACAACACCCCATAATGACAATGTGAAAAAAGTTTTTTTTAGATTTTTGCAAATTTATTAAAAATAAAAAAATAAAATGTCTCATTTACATAAGTATTCATACCCTTTGCTTTAACGTATTTTTAAAGTATCATATTTCATATTTGGTCGCATATCCTTTAAATGCTGTTACTTCCTGAAGTCTGTGACCATCAACATCAAAAAACTGTCGATATCTTATTTTCAGGTACTGTTACAAGCGATACTATAACCTCTGCATTTGAATGGATCTCTATGGAAATTGGGGGGTGAGACTAGATTCAGCTGTAAATTACACTGGTACAGTATGGAACACATGGTTGGATAAATGGCTGTAAGTTATCAAGGGTCTGAGCTATCAAACGAGCCCCAAACCATCACTCTGTTGCCAGATATGGAGTAGATGTGGATGGATCACTTTAAGGGTTGTTTCTCCTGACTTTTTTCCACAGAGTTCTATAGGAAAATGAGTCCGGAGAAATAACCCTTGCAGTGATCCATCCACATCTACTCCATATCTGGCAACAGAGTGATGGTTTGGGGCTCGTTTGATAGCTCGGACCCTTGATAACTTACAGCCATTTAGCCAGCCATGTGTTCCATACTGTACCAGTGTAATTTACAGCTGAATCTAGTCTCACCCCCCAATTTCCATAGAGATCCATTCAAATGCAGAGAGGTTATAGTATCGCTTGTAACAGTACCTGAAAATAAGATATCGACAGTTTTTTGATGTTGATGATCACAGACTTCAGGAAGTAACAGCATGTGAAGGATATGCGACCAAATATGAAATATGATACTTTAAAAATATGTTAAAGCAAAGGGTATGAATACTTAAGTAAATGAGACATTTTTGTTTTTTATTTTTAATAAATTTGCAAAAATCTCAAAAAAACCTTTTTCACATTGTCATTATGGGGTGTTGTGTGTAGACTTTTGAGGGAAAAAATGAATTTAATCAATTTTGGAATAAGGCTGTAACAGAACAAAATGTGGAAAAAGTGAAGCGCTGTGAATACTTTCCGGATGCACTGTACAGCTTCCAATCAAAGGCCCCAACCCCCTACCCTTTTCCCATAACTGTTGCTGTTAATATTTTTAAAAAATGATTTCTGCTTGGGACCCAAGAAGAGAACAACACTGAAAACATGGTTGTCTGTAGACTAGATACGTTAAAATTACATTCACAGTTTTGTGCTTTGTGCAGATATAATTCTCTTTTGATAAGAAAGTAGGTGGCTCTGAAAAGAGCCTTTGGGGTGTGCAATAAGACCATCAGAGCTGTAAGGACAGGGCTGTGTAAATGTTGTCAAGAAATAGCCTGTTACCCTCTAAATTTAAATGTGTCCCATCACTGTCTAAATGATTTAAGCCAATGTTAGGATGCATAATGCAACCCATACCCATGTCTGACAGAAAGCCAAACATGGCCCCGTTTAGCTGTCGTCTGGTCCTTTCAAGGCCATATCCGGTAGTCGCGGTCTGACCCCGCCAGTTCCAGTGAGGGAGGATGTCCGAAAACATCAATTTGGTTTTGGGAAATAGCAAATCGATTTCCCTGATGTCTGTCTTCATGCGCCGCATTAGGCTGATCCTTGTATTTCCGTACGTGCCAATGCTGTTCCCACCGAGGTGAATCACCATCACATCTGGGTCGTCGCGGATGTCAGCCCGTTTCGAGCGGAGAAGAGGCATTAAGTGTTCCCACCTTCTGCCCCCTCTGCCAGCCCAGGTGATCTGGCAATCTAGCCCCGGTTCTGGTCCAGTCCAAATGCTCCTAAATGAGCCTGCAGCCTGGCAATAAGCGAGCTCCCGATGATCCAAACGCGTGGTAATGAGCAATCAGTCATGCTGTCAATAGAAATAAAAACTAATGTTTTCTGGCGCAAATACTGTATTTATAGCTTTATTATGCAAGCGCTATTGGCTAAATTATCTCTGCTAACCCACGATTGGATACTGTCCTCAAGTCGTGAATGGTCGAATGCATTACCTGAACAAAGCCAATAGGGTTTAATAAACAAATTATGAAATAATGCAATGTCAAAATGGGTCAGACCCAGACGCATTAAGTAGGCTAATAAATGTTACTGTTGCGAATACAGTGGAATTCTGAAGCCGCGGGACCCGCCAAGTTTGAAACAGACGTTTAGCACGTATGGCGTTTTGGGAGTGCATATTTAATTAAATACAACACGCCATAACAATATATGTGAGTAAATGTGTAGAGTATATTAGTTTTCCTGTACGAATACCACAAAATATCGGTTCTTGTTGCTGAAATAATAAGGATAACCGTATCCTAAAAGCAGTACAGATGATGATGTGTTTCCGTCCAACGAGAGTTATTACACGGAAGTGAAACGGGCTAATTAAAAAAATAATTTTAAAGCGAACAAACGTCCTTTTTCTGACAAGCTAGCGATTTATATATTGTTATTTGATTATATTGTAGCATTTAGGACAATATACATGAAAAATAAGCTGGCAAAATATGTTTTCTGAAAAATCACGAAAACGGGTTTGTCCTCCCTAACAAATCTAGGCTACTCATCTGTGCGTTGCGAAGCAGGCAATCGTTGTCAGATTAGTCGACCGCCAATCAGAACACTGTAGTTTTACACTTGTAGTTGGTTATAGACCCCTGAGGTAAGTCCACACACTCCACAAATCTGTTATAGTTCTGAATAGTTGATTTCCGAAGAAGGATCACAAAATGGAGCTTAGGCGAACACATTTTCTATTGATTTTTAAATGATAGTAGCAGTAGTATTTGTTTTTAAAAAATGACGTTTGCATTTTGTATTTTTAGACGGGGAGCCAAACTCTGCCTGCCATCATGCGCAGACTGAATGAAAAACGACGGCGCGCATGACGTGACGTTGTTTTGCTATGCGTAGCTGTCGGGAATACATGCTGGAATCGATAAGAGAATCGATAAGCTCGAAGGCGTACGATTCCGAGGAATCGGACAACTTGTAACCGGTTCCTAACGGGAACCGGTTCTCGATTCCCACCCCTATATATAATATGCTATAATAAAGTAGCCTATATATATTTTTTTTTTAAAATAAACTAGCTAGCTACTTGCTAAGCTAGACTGAAAAACGAACTATCAAAAAACAAGGGACATAGTTTTTTTTAACTATAAAAAAATATATACCAAAAATAAATAGGCTACTATAACTAGAATATTCAAACTGTAAGCTAGCTATATCGCTCGCTTGCTCCCTCTTTCTCCTCTCCACGCAGATCAACCGCTGCGCTGCCCGCCCTCGCTCCAAAACTTCAGGGTGTAGCCACCGAACTATTGGTGGGCGTAGCTGTACAGGTTTCTATTTCGTCACCGGGAGGAGCATCAGCTGGAGGAAATTTCTAGAGACACCACTAGAGACACTTTTGAGCAGACACTTTTCTTAAAGTTTATGCTTTTTTGCGCTGACTGCAGTAATTTGTCAAGATTTGGACCCGGATCAATGAATAATACTTCATAATACTTCAAAAAAAAAACAAATGTATCAGTTCATCTAAAATAAGTTGTTGAGATTGTTTAACCCCTTTGCGCAGATGCCTAGTGACCATGGCGCCGGCGCCAAAATTTTGCTCAACTGAGACATTTGTTGCTCCTGCAGCCAAACTATGAGTGGAAACCACAAACTCCGTGTTTTATCTTTGTTGGTACACGATTTGTGATAACTCTGCCGAATACGGAGTTTCTAAGTGTCACTATTTTCCCGTAGCAAGTCCATTTAACAAGTAACCCCCACCCAGCAACTATACCTACCCATGCGTGACACAATGGACAATAGTGTCTATGTGTGAGTTCATAAACATATTTATTGGTCATATAAAAGCAGCATTCCCTCATAGCAACAAGATAAACCCAACAATGACCTGATCGTATGCCAAAAAAGCTGTGAAAAGCCCTGCTTACTCAAATGCAAAATAAACATGTGAAATTGTGTCATTATACCACGTCATTCTACTATCTATATCTGCTATTAAATATGAAATAAATATACCATTGGTTTTACAATGAGATGTTCCTTTCAAAATTCAGTGGTCATTTATTGTCTTGGACAATCTGTTTGATAAATACACACCAGTTTAGCACGTTATTACACAATTTGGAACGTCTGCGCGCAGTACCCCATATGCTCTACCTGTAGCTCTGAAGTATTTCATGTCATTCCGGTTTTATTCACAACTGTTTTATCCGATAGAGGACAGTATATCCTTTTCAATGGTGTTTATAATTTTTTCTGAGGTGCTTTGAACAATAAATTACAGCCCAGCGTAACAGAATTTTTAATCTAGTCAATGTACTATGACGCAAACGGCTACAGAAAACACATTTGCTGACGGGAGTTTTTCGTCCTCAATATGAATGAAAGTACTGCTTGTAATATGCGGTTCTTCTCGTTGGCTACATATGTACATTAGTTTTTCCACTCGTTCACTGTCTTGTCCAGTAGGCTTAGATATGGTTATTTTTGCATTTTGAGTGCATTTCACACACTGTAGTGTAAGCATTCATTGCTCAGTCATGTTTTATGAATATTATTTTATTGTAATGTTATCATACATAATATAGGCTTTAGGCTTCGTATGTTCCTGGGCTATACTTGTCACTTAAGGCATGGAAAATACTCATTCCAATTCACTGTGTGCTGATGTGTGCTAGATGAACTTAACATTTTCTTGGAGTCATTATGAATGGGAACATAAAAAAATAAACTAGAAAGGTCCCTCGGAGAGCGCATCCCTCCGCCCATGCTGCATGTTGATGCATGTACCGTAAAATCAGGTATACATTGATAAGCAGTTGGAATTAGTTTTGAAGATTTGTTGGGATTATTGAAGTGCTTTTACTACTGACTCTGCAGGGGAAGCTCATACCATGGGCAGACAGAGTATGTATGGGTAAATATTGTCCATGTCAAAATAAAAATTTTTTGGCAGATTGTGCACTCGAGATATTACTGCTCATTGCTCATGTCACAGCTAACCATATAGATCTCAGCTAACCATATACTAATCTTTATGGGCATATTGTATATATGCTCAGAGATCCATTGTGTACTTAGCTGTGACATGAGCAATGAGCACAAATATCTTAAGTTTGTCCATTTTTACATGAACTGTTGTATGATCAAAAATAACCTTATAACAAGGCTTGTGATGCAAAATACCAAATTACTCTTTTTAAAGCCTTAAAGCTATTAATAACTCAATGTAATGTTTATATCTGAATTAAGAACAATAACAACAACTAATATCAGTCCACTATGTCCTATATATGAAAATCAACAGTGAATAACTAAGCTACAGCAAATATTTGATTTGATAGTATGTACATTACATTATCCATCTGATCCAACTATGGTTATCATATATTAACATTGATTATGAAATAAAATCACTAAATTCAATTGCACTTCAATTCAGTTGTGTCCTGTAGCCTATGTATGCTATGTATGACAACAATAGCTCAGTGCATATACATATAGATATGTTTACAGCAAAAGCCCAATGTCAATCTGTATCTAACTGCGGGTGCTCCAGGCCTACAGTCTCCCACTATAGCTTTGACTAGCCTTGCCAGGCAGCTACCTATGACATTCTAGCCTAGCATCACCAGCCTGATCACGTGACCTCACATTCTGTTTCACTCCCATATCAGTCTGGTAGCACCCGTTCAAACTGATTCCCAGTTAATCACAACCGTTTAACTAATATGAGGCAGGGCTAATACGATGATTGTACCCACATGACTAACCCACGTTTGATTGCTCAGATTGGTTGTAGGTCTATCCAATTCCGTGCAGAATAATTTTGGTCTGCAATCGTTGATAAGGCCCCTTGGAAATCCAAAATGAATGAGTTTCCTGTCAAACCCCATTAACTTTTTTCGAATTGGGTTTGGCGAAGCCAGGCTAATGTCATTATATCAAAATCTAATGTTCTTTTAACGATGTGAACAGAGTTCAATTGGCCATATTTAGCTAGCTAACTAACTAGCGTTTTTTACCTTTCTGTTGTGTGAGAAAAAAAAAAAATGGAGCCACATTGGCTACGTTAACCATGAGAGTTCTGATTCACTTTCACAATACATTTTCAAGTTATTTAATACTGGTTAGGCTAACGTTACCAAGCGTAACAAGCCTACAAGGTGTGTGGCTAGCTAGCCTAGAAGCTAACGCCGTTGTAATAACGTTACTATTTTGGTCACCTTCCTAAGCCAGTACACCCAAGTTCGCTACTTCTAGCTAGTGAGGTTGCCTGACTAGCTAGCCTATTTAAGCTTATCAGTTAATTGATGATGGCTTGAATAGGCAGATAGAATGCTAGTTAGATAGGTGAAAGAACTTCTATAGCCTATCCGTTAACCGGAACTCCGCTGGTCAATCACATCGGGGGGTATGTCAGAAAACGGGTTTACTGGAATCTCTGAATTTGCTAACCCTGAGATTGAATTGAATTAATCTCAGGGTTAGCAAACTCAAAATTTTCACTAAACCCGCTTTCTGGAATACTCCCCCGAATAGTCAGTTACATCAACTACCCGAATCGGCTAGGCTACCAATAACACAGAGAAGGGGACCACTTCACGTGAACAGAAACATGTAGCGTAATGCTATTTACGATTTTCAGAAATGATATGGTTATTACCTTGTATTTTCCTCGAATGTCGAACGTAGAGCTGTTCCTGTTGTATCCAGCAGACTAGATGTAGTTTTTCTGAAAGAGCAAACTATTCATGCTCCAGGGCATAATCTAGTGGTCAAAATCACTAAACATGGCGGCGCCCCCATTGCAAAACATTGTAAACGCGTATATATGTATTATTTCTAAAACCACTGATCAAATCCGCTCCAAAATGTAATGGGTTCGTCCTTGGCCCATACTGCACATACATACTATACTACACACAAATTGGTCTGGTAGTTTTTACGTAATCCTGCCCACAAACAAACAAACTAACAAACAAACAAACTCACCCACACCACTGAAAACATACCCACTACAGAAAAATGCGATCCCAGGGCAAAAGAATACCGGAAAAAATTATGTTTTATTGAGGTACAAGAGTGAATGATTAGGTACCCGGTACACGGCTAAATACATTTTACAATAGGACCTTTCTGACAGCACGACTGGTCAAATATATCTTCTAAAACATCCAGCAGAGTACCAAGTCGTGGCCACCATACACCGCTTTCTGACTGTCAAGACGATGCGTTTTTGTATACTGTAAATTTTACAGTAAATTACTGCAAGTTTAAGATGCAAAGAACAATAGTGCAATCTCAAAATAACTTGGTAATCATCTAGATATTGGTCTTGGTTATTGAACAAATCAATTGTTTATCAGGCAAAGTAAACATAGTGAGTAATCCTAGGTTTAACAGTAAGATTACTGAGGGCCTGGTTCAAATCCCACGGTACGCCACCGGTATGCATGTATACAAAGTTAAATGCAAACGTTTTGGGACAGTGACACAATTTTTGTTGTTTTGGCTCTACTCCAGCACATTGGATTTGAAATGAAACAAGGAATATGTGAGCTTTAATTTAAGGGTATTTACATCCATATTGGGTGATCCGTGTAGGAATTACAACCCTTTTTATACATAGTCCCCCCCAATTCTGCTCTCTTGCTTTGTTGGGTTTGGCGTATTGGTCACATGCGAGTGAGCTGGCCTCTAAATATTGATAATTAACCTTCTGTTTTTTTTTTTCCTTTCCCACCCCAGTGTTTTGTGCCAATCGATGTGCCCCCACTGTTGACGATGCAGGAATCCCAGCCACTCTGCTGCCCTGTTCAAATGTCTGCCAAGGACATGACCTGTGACCTACAGTCAGGGAAGCTGAGAACTCTAAACTGATAATGGTCCTTATTATGGTGATAATGATTGCAGTGATTAGTAAAGATCCCCCCTAAAAAGCTGATTCCTTTTTATCTTAATTTAAAGGGATAGTTTGGCATTTTGGAAACAATGTCTGAATTACGACTTACCCATGATGTAGTTGATTGATGGAAACCATTTTCAGCTAATTCCATGCTGTCCCTTCTTTTGGACATGCACACGTTGCTATTGCTAGCGCAACTCTAAGGTAACCGGTAGCATCCACTACAAAACGTACTTAAACACTCCACAGTGCACCCGAAGCAAATAAAATACGACGACAGTCTATCTGGGTTATTTTGAGTGTTTATACCATCATTTTTTAAGTCAAACTATCGTTGAATCCTTTACTTTGTGCTGACCTATATTCTCTGTGGAAGTACGGCGGCAGAGTGATACTTTACGTTACCTACGAATGTAGTGCCAGCACTGGTCGACTACAACAACAAAGAAGAGCAACAAGTTGCAATGGCCATGTTCGCTCCGCCGCCGTACTTCCACAGAGAATATACAAAAATGACAGTCGATAGACTGTCGTCGTATTTTATTTGCTTTGGGTGCACTGTGGAGTGTTTAAGTGTGTTTCATAGTGGATGCTACCATAGAGTTGCGCCAGCATTAGCAACGTGTGTATGTCCAAAAGAAGGGACAGCATGGAATTAGCTGAAAATGGTTTCCATCAATCAACTACATCATGGGTAAGTTGTAATTGAGACATTATGTCCAAAATTTCAAACTATCCCTTTGTGTGTTGGCCTTACCTTTTTCTTTCTTTCACATTGTCATTTCTAATTATAACAGAGAGATCAGGTTACAACAAATCACTTTAATCATTGATGCATATGAGATCAGGTAACATCAGGTTTTTAACATAACAACGAATTTGTTTGTTTTTGTGCTTTTTCTGAAAGCTGAAGTGTTCTAATGTGAAGTGCACCTTGGTAAAGAATCGCCACAGGTAATGCAACCATGTGAAAATGGAGTCTGCCAATGGGTCACTGCATTAAATTCTCGTTAACCATGCCAAATGAGCAGGGATGGGTTCCCGATGTTTATTGCATGAAGCCGCTTTTTCCGCCCCCCGTGTTCTTGGCTGGTCACCACAGAAGGAGACTGTAGGACATGTAGGGTTGAGGTTCAGCCTGACTCGGGCAGGTGCATGTGTGTGCGTGCAGACCCCTTTCATTTCTGGCCTGCAGGAATCAAGGGTTTTCACTGTTCAGGATAGGGTTATGTCCATAACACTAATGTCAGCATCCCTAGGACAGTCACCACTCAAGTCATTTAGCCCATTGAGTAGCCAGCTCCAGTAAATATTGGATAGTTTTTCATAAGAGACATGGAGTTTTTTTGTTTTTTTTCTGTGTGTATGCTGCTTTAAAATGTTTCATATTTTTGTGTCACTGATTTAAAACCCCCTCTTTTTTCCTCCGCTTTCAGTCAGCTGGCATATCATGCATGAAACTATTGTTCTTCGACTTGGCATTCATTCAATATTGACATTCCTTTCTCAAACTAACATTTTACACTTTCGTTTACAGTTTAGTGCATTATGGTATTTCAGATTTCAAACATTTTACTTCCTTTAGATTTATACAACTTTCTTGTAGTTTGAGTTTGTGTCCAGCTGTACTCGCCAGTTTAGAGCTATGCTGAGCAGCATCAGTAGTTTTATGTGGATGTCTTCCTCTATGAAATGCCAGCCATTTTAAGTATCAATATCTCACTAATTCCCTTTGTCACTGCCAATTCTCGGCTTGATTAAATCAGAATGTGCATCAGTGTTACTATGATCTACTGCAGTGGGACTGTTCTGCAGTGTGTCAGTGAGTGTCTGTTCTGCAGTGTGTCAGTGAGTGTCTGTTCTGCAGCGTGTCGGTGTGTGACTGTTCTGCAGCGTGTCGGTGTGTGACTGTTCTGCAACGTGTCGGTGTGTGACTGTTCTGCAGCGTGTCAGTGAGTGTCTGTTCTGCAGCGTGTCGGTGTGTGTATGTAACTGTTCTGCAGCGTGTGTGTGTGTGTGTGTGTGTGTGTGTGTGTGTCGGTGTGTGACTGTTCTGCAGCGTGTCGGTGTGTGACTGTTCTGCAACGTGTCGGTGTGTGACTGTTCTGCAGCGTGTCGGTGAGTGTCTGTTCTGCAGCGTGTCGGTGTGTGACTGTTCTGCAGCGTGTCGGTGTGTGACTGTTCTGCAACGTGTCGGTGTGTGTATGTAACTGTTCTGCAGCGTGCGTGTGTGTGTGTGTGTGTGTGTGTGTGTGTGACCTGCAGCGTGTCAGTGTGTGACTGTTCTGCAGCGTGTCAGTGAGTGACTGTTCTGCAGCACTCATCTGCTCTTGCAGTGTAATGGTAAATATTTTCATGTCTTTATACCAAACTAGGGCTGAATTGCAAAACCATGTGTGTCCATGGCGTTATTTTTTATGTTCTCAACTTGGACAGCGTTCATTGGGTCAAGAAATGCCAGCGAGCCTTCGCTTGGCTTTGTGTAATTATGTCATGTATAGTGTTTATAATAAATAATTTATTTTACATTTTTAGCCTCTTTTTTTCAAGATCACTTTTCCAAGCCTTCTGGTTATTTTGCCCTGTGTCCCTAATTTTCCTCAAAGGCAAGATATCACAAGGGTACAACAGCAGTGTCCCAACTGGGAGTTGACCCTGCAACTCCCTCTTGGGTTACAAGCCAAGGTCCTGGATGCCTCCACTTGGTACACTACCTGGGTTTGAGTGCTTTGCTCATGGGTACCACAGTTTCACTGATAAGAGTTCTGCAACTACAACCACACTACAAGTGCACACACTACATTCGATAGGAAGTTGTTCTTAGAGCAGCAATCAGGATTGGATCTGATCACTTCATTGCAAATGAACGATTCTTCTGGTCTGTCAGGGTGTGTGCAGTCTGCTTGCTTCAGCTGTGCCAATGGGCTAAGGCTGGCAGTCGCCCTTTCTGAAAGTTCAATTAGATTTTATTTGTATAGCGCTTTTAGAGAGAACTGTCACAAAGACGCTGTACAGAGAAACAGAAGGAAAATTGCCCAAAAACCAGGCCTGAACCCCCAACCAGCAAAACGAGGTAACTCCCCGGTGGGAAGAGATCTCAGAAGGAACCCGCTCTAGAGAGGGGGCCCATCCTTTGCTGGCTGGCCCAACCAGAAAATTAAGAGAATCTAACAGGGATGGGTGGAGCTTCCAAAACGAGGAGTACAAGGAAATAAATTTGTTTACAATATAATCGTGTGTTGAGGATGGAATGTGCAGGAATCCCGCACCACCCCCTCCTGGTATTGTGTGTCCCACAGAGGCCCCAAAATGTGAGCGCCCTGTCCAGTACCCCCGCTGACCGGCACTGCCCCCTCCATCCTGTCAGTCTTGTCGACTGGTTGAAGAGCGTTGGGTTATCGCCTCGGGGACCAGCGGGGCACGTACAGTTGAAGTCGAAAGTTTAGATACACCTTAGCCAAATCCATTTAAACTGTTTTTCACAATTCCTGACATTTAATCCTAGTAAACATTCCCTGTCTTAGGTCAGTTAGGATCAAAACTTTATTTTAAGAATGTGAAATGTCAGAATAATAGAATGATTTATTTCAACTTTTATTTCTTTCATCACATTCCCAGCGGGTTAGAAGTTTACATACACTGTTAGTATTTGGTTGCATTGCCTTTAAATTGTTTAACTTGGGTCAAACGTTTTGGGTAGCCTTCCACAAGCTTCTCACGACAAGTTGCTGGAATTTTGTCCCATTCCTCCTGACAGAACTGGTATAAAAGTCAGGTTTGTAGGGCCAAAAAAAAAATTGTTTGTTTCTGGTTGGTTAAGGTTATGGGTAGGTAGGGAATTTATTTTATTTTATTTATTTTATTTTTTCCCATGGCGGCGATGGATAGGTAGGGATTTTTTTTCCACGACAACATAGATAGCCTACATGTACTCTACCAGCATGTTTGATATTCATATATCCATCTATTCTTATTAAACAGGTACCTGACATGAGATGTGGCATTTAGTTCTGTACCATTGGCATTGAAGACATCTAAAGCAATAAGGTAGCCTACGAGACGCAGTACTATATCGCCAATACTGGGCCGGCAACCCTTTAACTGTGACTATATTGACGATATTGTACGTCGTCGAGTTACCTTATTGCTTTTATAAAACGGTTGCCCAGCTATATTGTAAATAATATATAAGGACAAGGCACACTTTCAATAAAACAATTTTTAATTAACGTTATTAATTTAATTTCAACAGCAGAGAAAATAGTCCCCAGTGTAGCTGTTGTCATCCAACACAAAAACAGCTAGGAATGGAATGCTAGCTAGCAAACTAACTAATAGCTAGCGTTATGTGCTAATAACATAATAATCACAATGATAATAAGTTATAACGTTAGCTAAAACAGTTATCTATAGCTATATAGCCTATACAGATGTGAAGTAACGCTAACTTGCTTTCACACAACCAGTCAGTAGGCTATGTTTACAGCTAGCTAATTACTAAGCCTAGCTAGCTAAATTCCAACTAAATTCGTATTTCCAAACTGAATAGCTACTGCACCTCTAACCACAAAAATGGTTTGCTACATTAAAGTTGCTGTAACGTGCCGAATACAAACTTTTTTTATCTGCAGATTTAGCTTACGTTTTAACCGGTTTCATGAATCAGCTGTAAGCCTAAACGGTTGCTATCGTTACTAGCATAAAAGAGATGAATCTGGCTCTCCAGTGAGAATGTCACTCCACCGTTAGCTAATTTCCTTTGCAGTGGGTTTGGTTTCCAGTAGCTTTCGATGTTATGTCCATTCACGGACATGATTTCTCTAGCCTCCAGCACAGCATCAGAAAGTTTTTGCTGCGGACGTGCGGAGTGATATTAATTTCAACGTCCAGGGTAAACTGGTGTATTATTGCATCATACGGGTACTATATCGCGAATATAGACACAGCTTTGAACGCCTCTCAATCAATCATAATGCGTGGTCAGAATTACCCGTTTTATAATAGTATTTATACCATGGCTTGGCTAAATACTCGATTCTGATTGGCGGTGGGCATTTATTTCGTTAAACCGCCCGGCAATGAAGTAGCGCCGGCAACATTTTAATCACCGTTCTAAATTAATACGCCGTCTACGTTATCTGCTGCCAGCGCCATTAGGAGTCGACACTTTTATGAATGGTATCCATAGCAACACCAACAGCTGATTAATAAAGCCGGCAAATAACGCTAAATCCGCTGATTTGAAAAGTTTGTCTTCGCCAAATATCTTAGTTACAACAACTTTAATCTAGCAAAGAAGTTTTGTGGTTCGAGGTGCAGTATTTATTCAGTTTGGAAATATGAACGTAACATAGTAGGGCTTTAACGTATTAATGTCATGATGTAGCCTAACGCTGACGTGAGCAACTCTGGTTGCGAATGCTAACAAGTTACTTCACAAAGCACGTTAATCTGTATATATAAAAAAAAAAACATTTTATCCAGCGAAATGTCTTAGATATGACACGTTACATCTAACAGTAACAAACTGTATCTACAGTAGGCTATTTTTTTCAGATGTTCCCATCTCATGATGCAGATCGTGAAATGCAATTTCCTTAGCCTGGGCTGGCTATTTAAAATAGGCTGCGTGACCAAAGCATTTTTAAAAAGCAAGACGGAGAGAGGGAGGTAAATTGAGTTGCGGTTTCATGCAATTTTCTTAAATAATGTAACTAATGACAAAAATAACCAAAATTGGTGCTAATTTTATGGTATAAAATTGAGAAGGAACTATTTGCTTCCATATAGAATCAATTGTTTTCAGAACTAGGCTACCAACGAGAGGTTTTTGCATAACTACGGACAAAATAGAACTAGTAACGAGAAATAGAAGCAGCAACGAGATGTTTTCTGTTCAAATAGAACTATCAACGATCAGTTTTGCATGACAACGGCAAACTACATGCCAAAATGGCCTCGGAAGGATATTTAAATTTCAGCTGATAAAGTCGATAAAAATCAATAAATATGAATGTAACTATATATAATAATTGTTGGTAACCATGGTATAAGCGCAATAATGACCTCGGAGCCGGGCATTTAACAGTTTAAATGCCCTTCGCGGAGGGAAATTGCCCGAGGCTGCGCCTCGGGCAATTTACTACCTCCGCGTCGGGCATTTAAACTGTTTATACCATGGCTTGGCTAAATACTCGATTCTGATTGGCTGGAGGGTGGGCATTTATTTCGTTAAACCGCCCGGCAATGAAGTAGCGCCGGCAACATTTTAATCACCGTTCTAAATTAATACGCCGTCTACGTTATCTGCTGCCAGCGCCATTAGAGTCGACACTTTCATGAATGGTATCCATAGCAACACCAACAGCTGATTAATAAAGCCGGCAAATAACGCTAAATCCGCCGATTTGAAAAGTTTGTCTTCGCCAAATATCTTAGTTACAACAACTTTAATCTAGCAAAGAAGTTTTGTGGTTCGAGGTGCAGTATTTATTCAGTTTGGAAATATGAACGTAACATAGTAGGGCTCCTAATGTAGCTAATGTAACGCTGACGTGAGCAACGCTGGTTGCGAATGCGAACAAGTTACTTCACAAAGCACGTTAATCTGTATATTAAAAAAACATTTTATCCAGCGAAATGTCTTAGATATGACAATTAACAGTAACAAACTCTGTATCTAGCTACAGTAGGCTATTTTTTTCAGATGTTCCCATCTTATGATGCAGATCGTGAAATGCAATTTCCTTAGCCTGGGCTGTTTAAAATAGGCTGCGTGACCAAAGCATTTTTAAAAAGCAAGACGGAGAGAGGGAGGTAAATTGAGTTGCGGTTTCATGCAATTTTCTTAAATAATGTAACTAATGACAAAAATAACCAAAATTGGTGCTAATTTTATGGTATAAAGTTGAGAAGGAACTATTTGCTTCCTTATAGAATCAATTGTTTTCAGAACTACCAACGAGAGGTTTTTGCATAACTACGGACAAAATAGAACTAGTAACGAGAAATAGAAGCAGCAACGAGATGTTTTCTGTTCAAATAGAACTACCAACGAGCAGTTTTGCATGACAACGGCAAACGTATGCCAAAATGACCTCGGAAGGATATTTAAATTTCAGCTGATAAAGTCGATAAAAATCAATAAATATAAATGTGACTATATATAATAATTGTTGGTAACCATGGTATAAGCGCAATAATGACCTCGGAGCCGGGCATTTAACAGTTGAAATGCCCTTCGCGGAGGGAAATTGCCCTCGGCTGCGCCTCGGGCAATTTACTACCTCTGCGTCGGGCATTTAAACAGTGAAATGCCCGGCTCCTCGGTCATTATTGCTTACTAAATGCCTGGCTCCGAGGTCATTATTGCTTACAAATTGCATGAAACCGCAACTCAATTTACCTCCCTCTCTCCGTCTTGCTTTTTAAACATGCTTTGGTCACGCAGCCTATTTTAAACAGCCTAGGCTAAGGAAATTGCATTTCACGATCTGCATCATGAGATGGGAACATCTGAAAAAAATAGCCTAGCCTACTGTAGATACAGAGTTTGTTACTGTTATATGTAACTTATCATATCTAAGACATTTCGCTGGATAAAATGTTTTTTTTAATATACAGATTAACGTGCTTTGTGAAGTAACTTGTTCGCATTCGCAACCAGCGTTGCTCACGTCAGCGTGTTAAGCTGATGATACACGGGCAATATTGCCAGGCAATGATTGCTGGAAATTTTCCTATTGACAAATCAATATCTGAACAAGTTTGATCGAGGCAAGCAATATTTTGCTACCATCCAATCACAGATGAGATTTTGGGTCACATGACACCTGAGTCTTCCAAAAATAAATTTCAACAATGGCTGCCAAGTGGTGCGAGGAAACCGAAGGGATGCTGATCTCTTATAACTTTATTTATTTATTACTCAGGTAAGTTAAATTGATGTATTAGTGTCATATTGAAATAAAGACCAACTTTTCCTAAGTTATGGTATTCTTGACTTTTGATTGTAAATAATTGGTATTATTACTCACTCACCGCCGTACTGACGAACCGAGTGACTTTTAACTAGCTAGCTAGCTACTTAGCTAGCTAGCAGACGTAATCAGACCACCTGCTTTACTGGTGAATACATCCACGAATGCTTCCGTAAAATTTAGAGATACGGTCGATTGAATTACATTGGCGGAAAGCTGTGGTTCTTGCCGTTCCGGGCACATATATACCTTTGTGGTGAGATTACGGTAAAGGTTTGAAACAGAGGTTAAAAACAGGATCCGCAAAAATTCTTTTTTCAGTTATTTTTCAGTTATTGCCCCATTGCCCATTGCTCCAGTGTCTCATACCAATTGCCCATTGCTGGCAATATTGTACAATATTGCCGGCAATATTGCCTGAAAATATTGCCCGTGTATCATCAGCTTTACATTACATTAGGTAGCTAAAGCCCTAGCTATTATGTTACGTTCATATTTCCAAACTGAATAAATACTGCACCTCTAACCAGTGGCGGAACATCGTGACGCCGGGCCCTGGTGCAGAACGCACGAACGGGCCCCACCCACTCCAACCTACTATGCACACAGCATAACAGCGCACACATAGCCAGCGGTAATGTTACCTCATTAGCGAAAGTTCAGCCCCACTGACATCCTTTAGTACGATTGTTCCAAGACATCGATGTATTGATATTAACTTTGTCAATCGTGCTCTCGTTAAACGTTGCACCCTGCGCTGGGCCCCGTGCTCTAGATCAGTGGGCCCCTATGACCAGAAAAAGATAACTTTTCTGGTCATAGGTGGGCCCCCGGATGCCACGGGCCCTGGGACAGCCGCACACCTAGCACCCCCTGACGCTCCGCCCATGCCTCTAACCACACAACTTCTTTGCTAGATTAAAGTTGTTGTAACTAAGATATCTGGCGAAGACAAACTTTTCAAATCGGCGGATTTAGCGTTATTTGCCGGCTTTATTAATCAGCTGTTGGTGTTGCTATGGATACCATTCATAAAAGTGTCGACTCTAATGGCGCTGGCAGCAGATAACGTAGACGGCGTATTAATTTAGAACGGTGATTAAAATGTTGCCGGCGCTACTTCATTGCCGGGCGGTTTAACGAAATAAATGCCCACCCTCCAGCCAATCATAATCGAGTATTTAGCCAAGCCATAAGCAATAATGACCGAGGAGCCGGGCATGCCTCGGCTGCGCCTCGGGCAATTTACTACCTCCGCGTCGGGCATTTAAACTGTGTAATGCCCGGCTCCGAGGTCATTATTGCGCTTATAGCTACCATGGTTACCAACAATTATTATATAGGGTGAACTCAGCTAAATTGGGCCACTTTTTGCCAAATCACCTAGAACACAATCTAGAACACATCAAAATAGATGCACAACTTCCAAATGTGTCTCTTTTTTATTAAGTCAGGTCTCCTCTATCATACTATGTTGAAATTATGTAATAAAAAATAAATGCTTCATTCCTAGAGCTATTTAAGTGTCAGATGCCACCCTCCCAGACAACCTGACCCCGATCAGGTAAAATGGGCCACTTGTTCAGCTAAAATGGGCCAGTGACATTAAAACCATCATTCTGACCAAAGCAACAAATGTTCTTTATTTAATTTTTATTTGAAAATGGCATAACAAGAAATTAATTGTATTAAAAAACTTTTAGCAATAGCAAATATATAAAATTTTGAATAGAAAATACATTAAATGCAAAGGTAATTAGGCTACATTAAAACAGCAGTTGCATTAAAAAACTAAACAGATTTTTGAACATTGTGTGTGTGTGTGTGTGTGTGTGTGTGTGTGTGTGTGTGTGTGTGCATGCATCCGTGCATGTGTGCGTGTGTGTGAATGATGTGGTGCTGGATCTTTGGGTGTTATAATTAAAAACAGGTTAACAAAAGCAAATATATTACATATTAAATAATTAATTTCTTTATTTTGATTTTCCCATGATGTCAAGTAAAGAGGCACTAAGTTTGAAGGTAGGCCTTAAAATACATCCACAGTTACACCTCCAATTGACTCAAATAATTTCAATTAGCCTATCAGAAGTTTAGAAAGCCATGACATAATTTTCTGTAATTTTCCAAGCTGTTTAAAGGCACAGTCAACTTAGTGTATGTAAACTTCTGACCCACTGGAATTGTGATATAGTGAATTAAGTGAAATAATCTGTCTGTAAATAATTGTTGGAAAAATTACTTGTTATGCACCAAGTAGATGTCCTAACTGACTTGCCAACACTACAGTTTTCTAACATGAAATCTGTGGAGTAGTTAAAAATGAGTGTATGTAAACTTCCGACTTCAACTGTAGACGGTGGTTTGGGCCCAAAAGGGTGGTGCCAAAAAGGCTGGATCCGGGACTCGGCTCATTGTTACTCTGCGATGTTAGTCAATGGCTTCCATGTGATGTTTGATATCAGCCGGGGAAAAACACCCTGCCTTCCCTCTTTCCCTGATCCTTTTCCCTATAGTGGAATGCCTGTCTTGGCATGACATTTTGTGAGGGTCCACGAGAAACCCCAATGCTCCCTTGGCATCTAGACCCTATGGAAACGCCTATTTTTAGCGCCAAGCTAAAGCTTGCAAATAATGGGTTGCAATCTAAGCGTGAATAAATGAATGAGGGGGAGCAATGTGGCTAAAATACGGGTGATAATTAAACTGATTCAAAAGGCGGTCAGCCTAGGATTTGTACAAAGCACAGTGCAACTGAATTTCTTTCGGACACGTATCGGGGACAGGAATTGTGTCAGACAGCAGCAGTGGGTTAGATGGCATAGGGCTTTGTGTCTGAACGGGGCAGGAATTTAGAACTGGCCTCCCAGCTGATACGTCCAGCTGAAGTACTGGTTCCCCTGTGCGGTGATTTTGCCCTGCATTCTGAACCCAGGGTCTTACCGTCATCGTCCTGACTCCGGCAGGGTCGCACACGGTTGGCCACAACGTCTCCAAGTCTCCCGCCTCTGGCTGTATACTGCCCCCTTCTGGCAGATCGGGATCCTTCAGTGCATGAAGTTTCGTCCTCGAAGTGCAGCCCTCCAGGGCAGCGATGGCACAGATGAGCTGATGGGCAGCACTTCGAAGGACACGCCCACTAGTCTGTGTGTTCTATGTTCTACAATCCATACAGTCAGGGTGAAGGCTATAGATCATGGAATGATCTAGAAAACCTTGGACACTGGGCAGGTAATTAGGGTGAGAGTGAGACAATGGCATCTATGGGTATACTGAAAATTGCATGAGTCATTTCTGATCTCTTAATCCGTAATAGATTTTTCTTGAAGCCTATGACCGACTCAATCACAGATCTTTGCGCTTCCATTGACCAGTTGCTGTGTATGTGTGATTTGAGCTCTAGGTGGAGCTGGAACAAATGACAAATTACCTCTACAAATTGGAAATCATTCCTTCATTATTTAAAAAACACTTGTGTTTTTATGGGTTAACGCAATCACACTCTTTGCTGCTGTAAATCTAATTATAAAAGACAGCAAATGGGAGATTTGTCCCAGGTCACTGGTTCAGAACTCTCGTTCCAAAGAAGTCTCAATTAATTATGGTTCATTCAGCTGTTAATTTGAATGTGAATCCTTATTTGACATCTACTGTTGTCCAAACGGATTAGAAACATGTTGTTAAAGGGGTGGCTGTCGTACTGCGAGTTTAACTTAACACATTTATGCTAATGTCTGTCTGGAGCATGTTCAGGAGTGGTTATCTTGAGTCACTATTCAGTTCAAGTATCGCAGGGTACTAGAGAGCATAATTAGGTGTGGTTGTGAAACCACACCTGTTATTATTCACCATACTTATTATTATTCCGCCATTTTTTGAGAACCTATCTTCTATACCATTCATACCTCATATACCTTTATACTCCCTCCAGGTTGCTATTACTTTTTACCTTTATACCATATACACTTTTTCAGATAATTGACCTTTTATCGCCAAAAAGATGAATGGGTTCAATGGCCACATTTTCAAAACCGATGCAATAGAATATGGATTCTGTAACATATTACACTGCTCATGACATCACAATGCTTTCCTCTATAACACTGTTATGACCTAACAATACTATCCCTATAATTTACTATCTATAATTTGACATTACCTTTTTGTGGTTTCATCACAATTCATTACTTCTTTGTATCACTTCCAGGTTCTTTAGACTACATTCTTTGGCATATCCCTGGTTAAATAAAGGAAATCAAAAAATCTATCACATACCATGAAATACATCACCATATTTTAACACTTTCACCTTCTTTAGATTCCTTTATACTGCATTACGTGACGTCACGTGGCGCTGTACTGGCGACATGTAGTCCAGCTGTCTCGTGTTTGTGTTTGTTAATTTGAATGCATTTTGTTGTCGGGTTTTTGTCTTTTGTTTCTTTCATGCACTGTGTCTGTTGCCAGCCTGTATTCAACTTTAATTCACTTAAGTAGTGCAGAGCAATTCAGATTCCAACTACAATTCAGTAGTTGGAATCAATAAGCTAAAGAAGCCGATGCCCCAGCTCACCGGTTTTAATATAATTTTTTGTTATTCTTTTGAGGTGAGAAATGTTGCACAAGCACTCATAAATTTTTGAATGTTATGTCAAAAACTTAACACATTATGACATTTCTGCATTTTAGCTTTCATATTTTATAAATACTTAGCTAGCTAGCAGACGTAATCAGACCACCTGCTTTACTGGTGAATACATCCACGAATGCTTCCGTAAAATTTAGAGATACGGTCGATTGAATTACATTGGCGGAAAGCTGTGGTTCTTGCCGTTCCGGGCACATATATACCTTTGTGGTGAGATTACGGTAAAGGTTTGAAACAGAGGTTAAAAACAGGATCCGCAAAAATTCTTTTTTCAGTTATTTTTCAGTTATTGCCCCATTGCCCATTGCTCCAGTGTCTCATACCAATTGCCCATTGCTGGCAATATTGTACAATATTGCCGGCAATATTGCCTGAAAATATTGCCCGTGTATCATCAGCTTTACATTACATTAGGTAGCTAAAGCCCTAGCTATTATGTTACGTTCATATTTCCAAACTGAATAAATACTGCACCTCTAACCAGTGGCGGAACATCGTGACGCCGGGCCCTGGTGCAGAACGCACGAACGGGCCCCACCCACTCCAACCTACTATGCACACAGCATAACAGCGCACACATAGCCAGCGGTAATGTTACCTCATTAGCGAAAGTTCAGCCCCACTGACATCCTTTAGTACGATTGTTCCAAGACATCGATGTATTGATATTAACTTTGTCAATCGTGCTCTCGTTAAACGTTGCACCCTGCGCTGGGCCCCGTGCTCTAGATCAGTGGGCCCCTATGACCAGAAAAAGATAACTTTTCTGGTCATAGGTGGGCCCCCGGATGCCACGGGCCCTGGGACAGCCGCACACCTAGCACCCCCTGACGCTCCGCCCATGCCTCTAACCACACAACTTCTTTGCTAGATTAAAGTTGTTGTAACTAAGATATCTGGCGAAGACAAACTTTTCAAATCGGCGGATTTAGCGTTATTTGCCGGCTTTATTAATCAGCTGTTGGTGTTGCTATGGATACCATTCATAAAAGTGTCGACTCTAATGGCGCTGGCAGCAGATAACGTAGACGGCGTATTAATTTAGAACGGTGATTAAAATGTTGCCGGCGCTACTTCATTGCCGGGCGGTTTAACGAAATAAATGCCCACCCTCCAGCCAATCATAATCGAGTATTTAGCCAAGCCATAAGCAATAATGACCGAGGAGCCGGGCATGCCTCGGCTGCGCCTCGGGCAATTTACTACCTCCGCGTCGGGCATTTAAACTGTGTAATGCCCGGCTCCGAGGTCATTATTGCGCTTATAGCTACCATGGTTACCAACAATTATTATATAGGGTGAACTCAGCTAAATTGGGCCACTTTTTGCCAAATCACCTAGAACACAATCTAGAACACATCAAAATAGATGCACAACTTCCAAATGTGTCTCTTTTTTATTAAGTCAGGTCTCCTCTATCATACTATGTTGAAATTATGTAATAAAAAATAAATGCTTCATTCCTAGAGCTATTTAAGTGTCAGATGCCACCCTCCCAGACAACCTGACCCCGATCAGGTAAAATGGGCCACTTGTTCAGCTAAAATGGGCCAGTGACATTAAAACCATCATTCTGACCAAAGCAACAAATGTTCTTTATTTAATTTTTATTTGAAAATGGCATAACAAGAAATTAATTGTATTAAAAAACTTTTAGCAATAGCAAATATATAAAATTTTGAATAGAAAATACATTAAATGCAAAGGTAATTAGGCTACATTAAAACAGCAGTTGCATTAAAAAACTAAACAGATTTTTGAACATTGTGTGTGTGTGTGTGTGTGTGTGTGTGTGTGTGTGTGTGTGTGTGTGTGTGTGTGTGTGTGCATGCATCCGTGCATGTGTGCGTGTGTGTGAATGATGTGGTGCTGGATCTTTGGGTGTTATAATTAAAAACAGGTTAACAAAAGCAAATATATTACATATTAAATAATTAATTTCTTTATTTTGATTTTCCCATGATGTCAAGTAAAGAGGCACTAAGTTTGAAGGTAGGCCTTAAAATACATCCACAGTTACACCTCCAATTGACTCAAATAATTTCAATTAGCCTATCAGAAGTTTAGAAAGCCATGACATAATTTTCTGTAATTTTCCAAGCTGTTTAAAGGCACAGTCAACTTAGTGTATGTAAACTTCTGACCCACTGGAATTGTGATATAGTGAATTAAGTGAAATAATCTGTCTGTAAATAATTGTTGGAAAAATTACTTGTTATGCACCAAGTAGATGTCCTAACTGACTTGCCAACACTACAGTTTTCTAACATGAAATCTGTGGAGTAGTTAAAAATGAGTGTATGTAAACTTCCGACTTCAACTGTAGACGGTGGTTTGGGCCCAAAAGGGTGGTGCCAAAAAGGCTGGATCCGGGACTCGGCTCATTGTTACTCTGCGATGTTAGTCAATGGCTTCCATGTGATGTTTGATATCAGCCGGGGAAAAACACCCTGCCTTCCCTCTTTCCCTGATCCTTTTCCCTATAGTGGAATGCCTGTCTTGGCATGACATTTTGTGAGGGTCCACGAGAAACCCCAATGCTCCCTTGGCATCTAGACCCTATGGAAACGCCTATTTTTAGCGCCAAGCTAAAGCTTGCAAATAATGGGTTGCAATCTAAGCGTGAATAAATGAATGAGGGGGAGCAATGTGGCTAAAATACGGGTGATAATTAAACTGATTCAAAAGGCGGTCAGCCTAGGATTTGTACAAAGCACAGTGCAACTGAATTTCTTTCGGACACGTATCGGGGACAGGAATTGTGTCAGACAGCAGCAGTGGGTTAGATGGCATAGGGCTTTGTGTCTGAACGGGGCAGGAATTTAGAACTGGCCTCCCAGCTGATACGTCCAGCTGAAGTACTGGTTCCCCTGTGCGGTGATTTTGCCCTGCATTCTGAACCCAGGGTCTTACCGTCATCGTCCTGACTCCGGCAGGGTCGCACACGGTTGGCCACAACGTCTCCAAGTCTCCCGCCTCTGGCTGTATACTGCCCCCTTCTGGCAGATCGGGATCCTTCAGTGCATGAAGTTTCGTCCTCGAAGTGCAGCCCTCCAGGGCAGCGATGGCACAGATGAGCTGATGGGCAGCACTTCGAAGGACACGCCCACTAGTCTGTGTGTTCTATGTTCTACAATCCATACAGTCAGGGTGAAGGCTATAGATCATGGAATGATCTAGAAAACCTTGGACACTGGGCAGGTAATTAGGGTGAGAGTGAGACAATGGCATCTATGGGTATACTGAAAATTGCATGAGTCATTTCTGATCTCTTAATCCGTAATAGATTTTTCTTGAAGCCTATGACCGACTCAATCACAGATCTTTGCGCTTCCATTGACCAGTTGCTGTGTATGTGTGATTTGAGCTCTAGGTGGAGCTGGAACAAATGACAAATTACCTCTACAAATTGGAAATCATTCCTTCATTATTTAAAAAACACTTGTGTTTTTATGGGTTAACGCAATCACACTCTTTGCTGCTGTAAATCTAATTATAAAAGACAGCAAATGGGAGATTTGTCCCAGGTCACTGGTTCAGAACTCTCGTTCCAAAGAAGTCTCAATTAATTATGGTTCATTCAGCTGTTAATTTGAATGTGAATCCTTATTTGACATCTACTGTTGTCCAAACGGATTAGAAACATGTTGTTAAAGGGGTGGCTGTCGTACTGCGAGTTTAACTTAACACATTTATGCTAATGTCTGTCTGGAGCATGTTCAGGAGTGGTTATCTTGAGTCACTATTCAGTTCAAGTATCGCAGGGTACTAGAGAGCATAATTAGGTGTGGTTGTGAAACCACACCTGTTATTATTCACCATACTTATTATTATTCCGCCATTTTTTGAGAACCTATCTTCTATACCATTCATACCTCATATACCTTTATACTCCCTCCAGGTTGCTATTACTTTTTACCTTTATACCATATACACTTTTTCAGATAATTGACCTTTTATCGCCAAAAAGATGAATGGGTTCAATGGCCACATTTTCAAAACCGATGCAATAGAATATGGATTCTGTAACATATTACACTGCTCATGACATCACAATGCTTTCCTCTATAACACTGTTATGACCTAACAATACTATCCCTATAATTTACTATCTATAATTTGACATTACCTTTTTGTGGTTTCATCACAATTCATTACTTCTTTGTATCACTTCCAGGTTCTTTAGACTACATTCTTTGGCATATCCCTGGTTAAATAAAGGAAATCAAAAAATCTATCACATACCATGAAATACATCACCATATTTTAACACTTTCACCTTCTTTAGATTCCTTTATACTGCATTACGTGACGTCACGTGGCGCTGTACTGGCGACATGTAGTCCAGCTGTCTCGTGTTTGTGTTTGTTAATTTGAATGCATTTTGTTGTCGGGTTTTTGTCTTTTGTTTCTTTCATGCACTGTGTCTGTTGCCAGCCTGTATTCAACTTTAATTCACTTAAGTAGTGCAGAGCAATTCAGATTCCAACTACAATTCAGTAGTTGGAATCAATAAGCTAAAGAAGCCGATGCCCCAGCTCACCGGTTTTAATATAATTTTTTGTTATTCTTTTGAGGTGAGAAATGTTGCACAAGCACTCATAAATTTTTGAATGTTATGTCAAAAACTTAACACATTATGACATTTCTGCATTTTAGCTTTCATATTTTATAAATAGTTTAACTAGCATCCTAGCATTGCTAGTCATTTGCCTGTTTGCTAACTACAGAGTGAATCATCCGGTTTTAAAATCATAATATGTAATTATTTGGAGTCCTACAATATTATAGCAATGTTGTGACTGTATGGTCTCCTATCTCTAAAGTCAGTAGCTAACTTTTAGATGTTTGAGAATAGGGTTTAAGAATGTTTTGAAAAACATTAGCTAACGTTAGCATGAAAACTAATTTGTCACAATAGTAATCCAGTAAATGCAGCTATGGTTTCTGACGAGAACATCAACACCATCACAAAGCATCAGCATGTAACGTTATGTTGTCTAAGTTGCAAAACACAATTGTTAACAAAAAATATCTTTAGCACTGTTGCAATTTTTACCTAAGTTTTAGCTAAATGCTCATGAACTTATCACTCCATTCAACATTATTCAACAAATTATGATTTACCTCTTAACGTTAGCAAGACAACTTGCTAACAAAACATGACAAAAGCATAAGCCAGCTTGGCTACTGTGGTTAAACTACCAGGAAAAACAAACCTTTCACTCTGCATGAAAATGCCAAAGTCACAGGTGCCAGTAGCCTACGTCAGCAAATCTAAATGCAATCGATTATGACATAGCTACAGCAAATAAATTATCCACTAAATTATCCATTGGGTTATAATCTCAAGTTTATGTGAGTCAACAAAGTTAAATTTAAAAAAGTTACTATTAGCCAAACAATGTTTAATTAGCAGTACTTTACGCTAGCTGCATGCTAGGTAGGCCTAGGCTAGATGAATAAAACGCTGAATTCAGCACACGACATGTGGTTTGGACATAACAAAATGGTGAGATTTGTAATCGGAATCAGAGTTTGTAGAATAAAGTGGAGAAATCAGTAGATGAACATTTGGTTAAAACCTAGGCAAAAATTTAATTAACCCATATTTTTATACAGTCTATTAATCAAACACAACTACGACTGTGTCCGAATTGTCAGAATCCGCACACTTACCTACTATTTGGGTATGCCAGTTGAGTATACTTTTTTAAAAGGAAAAGTGTAAAGGAAACTGATATAGCCTACTTATGTCCGGGTTTATATGGAGGATATTTCGCATACTGCATGCTAGTACACAGGACGCAGTAAATAGGGCATTCACAATGCCTTCCTCTACAACACTGTTATGACCCAACAATAGATGATTTGACATTATCTTTTTGTGCTTTCATCACAATTCATTACTTCTTTGTATCACTTCCAGGTTATTTAGACTACTTACCAGAAAATAGGCTACATCACCTTCACTAGATCCCTTTATACCGCATTACCAGTTCATAGTATAGAATAACTTTTATTTTCCCAATAGGGAACTGCAGTTGTAGCCACCAGCAACAACAAAAAAGACATACAGTGGGGCAGACCCACAACACACAAACATATAAAATAATACAGCGAAACGTCATGATTAAAATAGCCCCTGCTGTCCCGAGCTGTCCAGTGTCATCAACCAGTCCAACACACAAACTCCACCTCCACGACTTTCCTCCATAGGCTACACGCAGTGTTGCGGTCTCTGTCCACTGTCGAAACGGAGCTCAGCCTTCCCAGTCGCCGCCTCACTCCTCCCCCGCATTATCTTCTCCTTCCCTGGTGGCCTTCTGTAGATTGCGCGCAGTCACGGATCTGTCCCGACATCTTCAACTCCGGTGAAGAGCGATGGTAAGCTCCGTGGCTGCAGATCCAACGGACATTCCCGAGCATAATGCAAATTTGTCTCCATGGTGACGACCACAAACAAAATCATCCCCTCTAGACAATAGAATAGAATAACTTTTATTTTCCCTTTAGGGAACTTCAGTTGTAGCCACCAGCAACAACAAAAAAGACATAGACAGTGGGGCAGACCAACAACACACAAACAAACACACCAAATAAAGACATTCAATATTAAATTAAGTGAATTAAAGTGGAATACAGCCATGATTAAAAATAGCCCCCGCTGTCCCGAGATGTCCAGTGTCATTTAGCAGTACAACACACAAACTCCGCCTCCACGATTTTCCTCCATACACGCAGTGTTGCGGTCTCTGTACACTGTCGAAACGGAGCATCGAACGGCGTCAGCCTTCCCACTCGTCGCCTCACTCCTCCGCCGCACCATCTTCTCCTTCCCTTCCATAGTTGCCCTTTGAAGACCGCCTGCACTCCCGGATCAGACATCTTCAACTTCGGTGAAGAGCGATGGTAAACTTTGTTGCTGCAGATCCAACGGACATTCCCAAGTATATGTTGTGGATGTGTCTCCATGGTGACGACCACAAACAAAATTATACCGACTAGACAATTCGCCAATATCATCAAAACATGCGGCACGAGTGCCCCGAAAAATTTCCAGCCCGCCTCCCACACAACAGACACACAGCGCATAAAAAAACAAAAGACAAAAGCCCGACACAACAAAATACATTCAAATTAAATACGAACACGAGAGACAGCTGGACTACATGTCGCCATTACAGCGCCACATGACACTGTACCACTTCCACCTTTTATTTTCCACCTCACACTATACCATATTACCATCTTTCTATGCCATTTCCAGCAATTGATATCACTGCAAAGCAACCACACCTACAATGTCTTTAGGAATTGTTAATCTAATTCTGACTTGCAATTATTAACCATATAGAACATGGAGAAAGCATTGATAGAGAAAAGAAAAATCTTTGTTATCTGAAAACTGATCCAGGGATGTGAAAGTGGGTCATTCATTCTTAATGATATGAACTAGTGATGGCGAAATGAGGCTTCCTGAAGCACTGAGGCTTTGCAGCCAATTGTATCGCAAATAGATTCATTACTCGAAGCCTCATTCAACACAGTGTACACTAGTGACACCTGCTGGTAAAAGTAATTTAGAGCAACGAAATCATTACAAATTCCACCCCAGGTTCAAAATAACGAAGTTGCAACGAGCGAGCAACTACTCACTAGTAACGCGTCGGACTTCAGAGCCATTTCGGTAAGAGAAAGTACCAATTCAAAACCCCGCTCAGGCGATACACATACTAACATACTCATAATTTATATTTGTAACTGTCATTAGGGTAGATTTGTTTTATACTAAGATATATTAGCCTATAAAATAATATATGAAATAATATTATATTAACTTTCAAAATGAAAAATACAGGAAGATTGATATAAAGGGGACAACATTTGTGTGGGGTTCTATTGAGCAGTAAAAGTGTTTCTGGTCTGGGACTGGGAGTGCTTCTGTAACCAGGCAGTGAAAGTGAATGTGCTTCAGTATGGGCAGTGAAAGGGAAGGTGCTTTTGTGACTGAAAAGGGAGGTTTGTATTGATTTTTATTAACGGCCTCATCAAGTTATTGCTTTCTGGAACCTATGGCAAAATAACAATATGCAAATGTATTTTTATCAACATGTATGTCAGTATGATTATGATAAAGCAACCATAACTGCTATTAAAAAGTAAAATAAATAAATAAATAACCTCCGCTGGTTTCTTGCTCATTGGCAGGTGCATTTTCATGCATTGCCCGATAATGCCTGGACGAGGTATTATTGCTGTAAGCCAGCTCCTTTAGGCACAGCAAGCACTTTACCTTCAAAATTAAATAATATGCCATTTGAGAAGGAATGCAGATGATAATGATAATAAGAAAATAAGAAATAACAATCAAATCATAATAATATTAAACAAATCGTAATAATCTGCTGTAGTTACGTTAAAATAACAACCAAAGAACTACATGCACAGTCGATTGCTAGCCCAGTGTTCGAATAGCGTTTCAGTGTGTTTTTATATCTACGCCACTTAGGCCTGCCTTATTTGGAGATATCGGGTCAAAATATTCCCAAGCAGGAGAAGATTTTCGCTTCCATGCAGGTTCCATTAGCCTATTTTTGTACAAAAACGACAAAACTACAAAAGTTGTACAAAAAAAAAAAATACTCCAAAAACTTTCAATAGCAATAATACCAATAATAATAAACTCTCCGCAACAACCCTCGAAATAAGGGGGGTATCGCTCTTTTATATCTACAATTCAAAACCCCTAATTCCGCCCAAAACGCAAAACAAACCGATCACATGGTTCTACAGCACCCGAGGCCTCGTTTGTCATCGATCACGTGCTTCTCTGAAAGTGATACAAGCTTCGGTGCGAGGCTTCTGTAGAAACTGCCCTACGTACTCGACACACAGCTTGGAGCTTCGGTATCATCCGTAACATCACTAATATGAACTAGCCGTTTCGGACGTGTGGCCTTAAAAGCGTATATCATCCCTCAGAAAAGACAGTTTCAAAATAAGGACATTTAACTGAGGACTGAGTCTGGAGGGCTCTGCCAATCAAGTCATTAACTCAGGCCATGGGTCACTTTCTCCTGACTTATTTAATGCTTTACTTTAATTGAATAATGTAGCCGAAATTGTATCTAAAAAAAATCTTGCCTACTGCACCTTTAACTTTTTATTTTTGAAATGTTTTTTTTCCTGTGGTTGAATTATTTTTAGGGCACCCCCTGGTAAAAAATAAATAAACCCAGCGCCTATATACGTATGTGGCCGTCCTGTACCAGGGTTGAGGGGCCCCCACTATAGCATCACTGAAATCCCAAGAGATGTGCTCTCATAGGGAGGAGCACAGCGTACCTGAAGCCCTGTTCAAAGTAGTCCCAGATGAGTCATTATGATGGGGGAAGTGCACTTTTTCCTGCCTTGTGCCTGACACGTTGAATGAGACTCAGTGCTATTTTTAAAGAATGTAACGTTACTTAAGAAGATGGCAGATTTATGCCTTGTCACCTTCACTCTGACCTCTTCCTCCCTCCCAACCTATAGGCTGGCTTTTAGAAAGCCCCGCCAGTCCTTTTATCCGTTCGGATGCATCTTCTTCCCAGCACGATCTGGCTGACTGACTGAATGGTGTGGGACCGTTTGACCGTTTACGGACCGATTAACAGCTTAGTGGCCGGGGGACCGTTTGGGCCATGGGACCGTTGGCCCAGTCTGGGACTGCAAGTATGGAATTCTCAAACATGGAGGGTGACATGTGTCCGTCACGTGTGTGAGGCACCTTGTACCGTGTGACCCCTCGTAACGTGTGTCTGGTGTGACCTGGCTAAGTTACAGCCGTGAGCCCGATCTCTGTAAGGCACACGGCTCTCTCTCAGAGAAACTCCCAGAAGGCATTAAAAATGGCGAGCATTGATCCTTTCTGCTGTCCCTGCTAAAAATGTCACTCGGCTGTTCCTTCCTGCTAACCCTGCTAGGGGAAAAAAGCATTGCGCGCTGTTCCTTTACACTTTTCCTATGCATGCTCTTCCAAAACACTCCCTGCTGGAAAATGTGAAACTTGCAGCCCTGTTTGCCTGCCTCTGCACAAAAATGCGACGCATGCGCTGCCCAGTTTGCATCTGCAACTGTGTCTGCATCACCCGTAGCTGTGCAGCCTTCAGGTGAGGCGTCCGCAGATTAAAGCTGCAGAGCATAAGATTAATGTTCTGCTAATGTGCGGCATATTGTGAAAATGTTTTGCATGTTTTGCTGCTATCTTGGCTAGAACTTGATGCACAGTTACCTCTTGTTTTCACCTTGCCACCCACTGTGCAATAGATGCAGGTTGATTTCAGGTGTCCAGTCGACCAGAGGTGATCTTACTGAGTGAAGAGGCACCTATCTACCCCCCTGTGGAACTCCCAACTGAACTTGTTGCTGACTCGGTACAAACCCATGCAATTTTTCACATTTAACCAAATAACTGTGGATATTATGTAATGCTCAGGTGCAGCCTAGCAGGCAGCCGATCCCCCAGTGTGTGTGTGTGCATGTGTCTGTGGGGGGTGGTCACTGGAGAACAATGAGCTGTGGATTCGTGCCGACTGAAGTCTCCCTAACGCTGGGTGACACTACCGCCAATTACACATCGCCCTGCGGGGTTACCGGCCACAGTCAACGCTGGCATGGTCAGGATTCGATATAAGCTGGGGATCATCTGTTCGCTAGAATAAGAATGGCGTCTTAACCAGATGAGCCTCCCAGCAGCCCCATCTCTGGGGTGTTTTTTTATGCCTACTGACACGGCCAGTCACACTACACTATAGATTTCCCAGCAACAGGCAGAAATTAAATAATTTACAATAGTATCCACTAAACCTTATACACTCCCATAGCAGCAATCCACTACATTGTAATGTATTATTACTGATCATTTATTCCTGTGAGTAACACTGATGTTCTCCAGTACTGTTCGTTGCTCTGGATAAAGGCGTCTGTCAAGTGATTGATGGTAATGTTATAATATCCTATGAAAAAGAGACAAATGCATTCAAGTCATTGGTTAATCTTTGATAAAGAACACTTTCAGTCCCTTTGGTAGAGGGTTTATTCGAAATGGTCCCTGCTCAATTGGCCTCTGCTGCTGACGGAAACTCCGCCCTCATTTAAAGAGATAAGTTATTCCTCTGTGGATAGTAACTGCAGAAGAGATCTTTAGACAGTACATTGGCAGCCATTATACACAGGTTTATGAGTGGCTTAATTCCGTACTTGAAGCCAAATCGCAGCATTGCTCTCAGTTCCTTAACACAGAACTTGCAACTATTGAACTCGCAAAGGATACATTTCCAGTTGAGGGCCGTTAACTTACAGCAGGACAGGGCGTCTGCATCAGGACTTAAAAACACTTTGGGCAGACCATAAAGAGGATCGGCCCTTATTTAATTTATTAAATGCTTTTTTGTTTTGTTTCGCTTACTAAAGTAAAAAAATCAATGGATCAAACACAGTCAGATACCAGCAGCACAATGTGCTGTAATAACAGGAGGGGTGTGACAGTTGTGTTTGATTTATATTTAGTATGCAGTGGTGGGTATGTATACAGAGTGTTTATAGAGGTGGGAGGGGACAGGGAGGGGCCAGGGGGTGTTTACAACGGCCTATAAATGGACAGCCCTCGGAGTCGCTGACCCTGAGAAGCAGAGAGGGAAATCCTGCTGAGCTTTTTCTGGCAGAGAGGACACCCGGCAAAGCCTCTTCAGACCCGTCCCGTATCCAACCCAACCTGTCGGCATGTCCGCCACACCCGAAGCGCCGGTCGACCCCACCAAAATGGGCTTGGGGAAGGCCATTGCGGTGCTGACGTCTGGAGGCGACGCTCAAGGTAAGAGCACGACCAGGCGCGGGTGGAGTTCGGCTGGCAGGATGTGGGCACCTTGGGGTGCCCGTAAACACGGCCACGTGACGTCAGGGCTCTTGCAGGTGACTACGACGGTTGTAGTGAATGTATGACGCCGTAGCAGCGATTCTCATGTTGTAATTGGCCCCCTCTTTCTTGGGCAGGCAGACTTGGCACCCATAGTGAAGGAAGTGCTCCTAGGGAGGCATCCAAAGCAAACAGCAGCGATCAGTTACTGCGAATGTGTCGGCTAAAATAACTGCGGCGCAACCCAGGTAGGACGACGAAGTAGCGGAGAGGGTTCTGGTTGATGCCACGCGACTCTCGAGTCATGTGCCTGTTGACATGGAGGCTCATCTTGAGGTGCCAGGTCCCTCTGTCCAATCCAGAGCCGTGTAAAACCACCAAACTAATTGCGTGTTACGGTAGAAGAAATTTAAGTGTCCTTCAAACTTCAGAGCAAAGTACATTGCGCTTTGTGTGGATCTGCTATATCGATTTCCATCGCCCATAATGTGTGCCCACATTTGGCTTGAATGCCTTCAGGGAAGTTTTTGTTTTTGTTTGGAGAATGTGCATTGCACAACCCAAGAGACCAGATGTAAATCAGCCAATCTCACTTTCTGTTTGGGGGAAGAGTGTCAGATTTGGAAATGGGATTCCAAAATTTACTTAGACTTTCGATAGAAAAAACGACCACCGCCTATTACTAACATGGCTGCCATTAGCAAATGGCTACAGATTCTGTTCATAATGCTGCTACATACCGTACATACTTTCTGTATTCCAATGATAACTTGAGTTTTTCATTTTCTTTTTAGAATCAGTGTTATTATTTTTTATCATTCAGCTGTTGTTGTTTTGGGTTACGCTCAACTTTCATGTAACCTTTTGCATTGGTCCTTTTATCTCCCCTTGTCTGGTCTCTTTCTCTTATTTGGGGCTAATTTTAGAGCCGGTGACCTTTCTGTGGTATGACACATTCGTTCTGTGAGGCCTGCCCCACTCTTCAGCTGCTCTCCGCTGAAACAAGAGACACTCTGTGCACATTTACAGTAACACAACCCAGACACCGTGGCCTTTTCAGTGACATACGTGCTAGAGAGAGAGATTTGCCAATGAAAACCTACCCAACACAGAACCTGAAAACCGTGTGCTACAAGGCTAGTGCTTCCTCTTGGCTCAATGGCAGAAATCCTGATAACGGCAGTCAAAACAGTTATTCATGCATTTCCACTGCCAGGTTCCTATGAAATGTAACATTTTCACCTGCTCTAAGCGTTAATTTAAGCAGTAAATTACAGGAAATTTCAAATGACCATAAAGCAAGGGACTCTGGAACATACTAGCATAGACAAATGAGGTAATTTCATGAAACTGGGTGGAATCAGACCATCATTTTGGCATTATTTTGTCATAACCTCATTTCCGTAATTTTCTGGCTAGGCTGAGGTGTGCTGGTGTAATAATAATAACAATAATTCCTTCAATTTATATAGTGCTTTTCTCACACTCAAAGCTCTTTACATTGATGAGGAGCGAACTTGCCTCAACCCCACCACCAATGTGTAGCGCCCACCTGGGTGATGCATGGCAGCCATTTTGCACCAGAATGCTCACCACACATCAACTGAAGTGGACAGGGAGGAACAATTGTTAGCCAATCAAACTGGGGGATATAGGTGGCTGGTCAAGAGAGCCAGGTTTGGAATTTAGCCAGGACACTGGGGAACCCCCTGCTCTTTGCAATGAGTGTCATGGGATCTTTAATGAACACAGTGAGTCAGGCCCTTGGTTGAACATTTTATCCTTAAAGGGTAATTCCACCGAAAAACAACATTAACCTTATTTAACAGATCAGGGCGCAACTAATTAAGTCTCTCTTTGTGACTGGCCAAAATAATTTCTGGGCTGAGATAACTGCAGATAAAGATTCCATTTTGGTAGTGGTATACATCATAATGATGTATGCCTCTACCCTTCCTTTCTGTTTTTGAAAAACTACAGTGGCGTCTAAGTTACATAGACACGTAGGCGGAGCCAGTGAGGGGGAAAACAATGCTGCGTCTGTTACTGTTCTGAGTAGGGACACAGCGTAGATCAAGCTAGCTATCATTGCTATTTTATTATAATGTCAGAAAATTACATTGACACGTTGTTTCCTAAAGATATTTTGGCAAAATAAACCAAACAGGACTCGAGTGCTGTCTAAGTGGTTACAGAGTGGACAAATGATCCAACTCAGTGGCCTCTGGTATCATTCCCTGACATCTCCTCTGCCTTATTAAATCCCCGGGTAAGGAACCATGTCAACTACATTATGACCCATGACCATGAAAAGTAGACTAACATTAGCGAGCTGACCATAATCGAACAGTTTCACTTTTGATTACAAAAGCAATTAACAATATAATTTCTGGGCTAGTGTCGTTAGCTGTTGTTTGACACAGGTTTTCTTGGCATTAAAGAAAGGTGAAAATCTGGGTTTTTAAATCTGTTTGTTATGCAGTAGCTAAGCCACACATCAACTTTTTGGCATTTTGAAAATTTGAAAATAGATTTTGTTATATGTGGAAGCAGTGGCGGAGCTAATGGTTCATTGCAGAGGGGGCGGGGACTTGTAGTGGGCCCCTATACAGTATACTGTACGGAGATGTAAATTTATGGAGACGGAAGGGCTGAACGAGAGAAATGCCTAACTTAGGCTTTATAGAAAAAAGTGTGCCTTTGTGTGGTAGCACATGCATGCATTCTCTGTAGCTAGCTATCCATAGGCAACTAGGCATAGGCTATATTCTGTATTAGTCACATCATATATTCTGTATAAATCACATCACTTCTTGATTTTAAACTGAATTCAAACGCTCTGATCTTGACTCTTTTTTTTTTAAAAAGCGAGGAAAACAGAAATACAGCAGGCAGGGAGGCTGCTGGTGCTAGCATGGAGGTAGTAATATAACGGGGTTCAAGGATTAATTTCAATGGCTTTTATTGTTACATCCCAGTCAGGGTCCGAAATTAACTTTTTAGCTCACCAGCCAAATGTCTGGTAGATGAAAATGTCTACCCGCCAAACGTTTTTTACCAGCCAAAAAAAAATTATTATTACATTGCGGGCAGAACGTTCGACCTCCCTAACTTTATTTTCCTCAGTGACTAACGTTACTGTAGCCTACGGCAGACGGCTACTTCTCCTGGTAGGTATGCTGCAAATAGGCTAACTTTGGCTACGATAAACTTTTGTCATTGTTTTTAAGATAATGCAAACGCAATACGTGGCGAGGTAACTCTATAGCTCGCCACAGTTACATTATCACGGAGTTAGCAAAGCGCATGGTGTTTATGTGCAATGCGTAGCCTAATCTTTTTTTTACTGCGAGCCATAAATCCGTCTGGTAGAGGTTAACGTTGCCGTAGCAACAGCATACATCTGATTTTATCTTATTATCATAGCCTACTGTGAACAAGCTGTTGTTTTGTGGACGCAGTTCGTAGGATAATACATCGAGTGCCTTACCCGCTCATCTACAACATGTTTGTCATCACATATTCATTTTGGTTGAGCTATGATGTGTCTACTACGAAAAAAATACTGTTTCGTAAGATGAGAAAGAATGGGATGTTTCAGCTACACTACAGGCCCAGTGTCTCGGAGCAAGCAGCCAAACTGTGGGTCAAGTATCTCTCAAATCAATTGCTCCATACCTGTATAACCGTATCAATTTAGATATTAATTTAGCTATTCCAACCCCTCCCGTACGCAATCACCCCATGTCATGAACGTTACCATTAGCAATGTTGTGTTAGCTAGCTAGCAAGCTAACGATATCTCACGTCACGGCAAGTCGTTTTAACATTTAGCTAGCAAGCTATCGATAGCTTATGGCAAGCCATTTTAATTTAACAGTTATTCGACTTCCTTAAAGTCATCCTTGCTGGCTGGCCATATAAGTTCGCTAGCTATCGTGATTGCCTAGCTAACGTTAACCAGCCGCTCTAGCTAGAAATCTAACCGGACATTTGTACACCTGGATAATGTTTTGAAGTCCCAAGAATTACGAAAATGTGCGGGGAATAGAGCCAAAGTGTTAGCGGTATGTTTGTACTCTTAGTTTTAGCTGAACCATCAATTCTGATATTTTGTTGCAAAAAAAGTCACCCGCCAAAGTGTCGGGTGGCTTCCGAAACTGACACGCCAAATGAAAAATCTACCCGCAAAAAAATATTCAAAATATGTAATTAAACAACAAGGTGGGCCTCTTTAATACATCCATGGCCCAAGGTGGGCCCCTTGTAATTAGAGAACCGCGTGGGCCCGGGGCCACCGCCCCTTCCGCCCCCTGTCTATCTCCGCTACTGTGTGGAAGGCTTCTGCTTCGGCATGAAACTGTGCCCGGTCCCACTCATTTCAGCAAACATTTCCATTTCTGTTGGCATTGCAGTAGTTACCACACGTAGGCTACACCACTCGTTTACCCAGGTTAACATTAAAGGTTAAAGGGATAGTTCGGAATTTTGGACATAATGTCTCAATTACGACTTACCCATGATGTAGTTGATTGATGAAAACCATTTTCAGCTAATTCCATGCTGTCCCTTCTTTTGGACATACACACGTTGCTAATGCTAGCGCAACTCTAAGGTAACTGGTAGAATCCACTACGAAACACACTTAAACACTCCACAGTGCACCCAAAGCAAATAAAATACGACGGCAGTCTATCGGGGTTATTTTGAGTGTTTATACCACCATTTTTGAAGTCAAACTATCATTGAATCCTTTACTTTGTGCTGACCTATATTCCCTGTGGAAGTACGGCGGCTTCGTATCGGGTTTTATTTATCATATTATTAAATCCATTGACTTGTATAGACACCAAAGGAGGTTTAGATGGACACATCCGCAGCCGGAAACCAGAAATACTTCTGAATTGTTTTGGAAGGTTTCTAGTTTTCTGTTGCTCACTAGCGGTCTTGTGCGCTCGCAGTGAAGGAATTAGTCGCATAGACGTACACTAATTTAGCAAAATGGATCCTTTTGAAGAGTTTGTACTAGCTGCAGACCAAACCCCGACCTGGTGACCTGGAAGCAGCAGGTAGCCTTCTACGGTAGCCTTCAAACTCAGCCAAGACTTCCCAAAATTTCAAGCGGAAATACAAACGTATGGCTGTACGGCAACTGAAAATAGTTATATAAATCTTTAAACGGTCATTTAAAACATGTTTTAAACGTAAACGTAAATTACAAGAAGACCAGTGACCACTCAGTGAGTTTCCCGTCTTTGAAAACGAGAGTTTATGGTGTTTTTTCAAGGATTTTCTATGTGACCATCCAGATCCATAGTGTAAGTTAGCTGTGACATGAGCAAAAAGCAATATATCTCAAGATTGCAGTTTGTCAAAATGTTGACATGGACCGTTGTATATGATCGTAACTGACCTTATAACAGGGCTTAACATGCTAAATACCAAACTTCTCCTTTAAGCTGTAATTTACTCACATTAGATGTATGTTAAGGTGGAATTATGTCCAGGAGCTCTCTGGGTGCAACGGTGACCTTTCAATCAACAGCAGACTACCTGTCTTAGTTCTGAACACCCATCAGTCAGCCGTATTAGTCCATCAGTTGATAACCTCACAGTTGGAATTGAATATGTAATGCATGTTCAACTGTAGCTTGAAAATAATTTTATTTTCCATAAAAGGCCAGTAAGTATTTGAAAGGTAATTCCAGGTAAAACGCTGAGCTGGGCCAAACTAAGAAAACTCTGGCAATAGAAAGGTGAAAACCTTCGGCCCCTTTGACACCATGCACTCTAACTGGGTCACTAAACAGGGCTGTGGCATAGTTCCCTTCGAAGTGTTCCTTCTCAGGTGTGTGCTGTTGTGAGTGTAAGGGAGAGCGGTGTGGTGTACCGGCCAAATTTCTGGGCTTAAAACCATTAGGACTGTGTCCGAATCAGCGCCCTTCTATACAATTGAGTATGCTTGTGGTGTACACTGAAAAAGATTAAAAAGTTGTTAAGGCAAAGTTTTTTCTAAATGTAGCATACTTAAAGCTCCTGGTTGATATACTTACTTCTGCTTTTCGCAGCTTTGCTGACATTTTTCTTTAACGACAACAACATGTGACATGGCCGCCCAAGGGTGGGACTTCCACAGTACAGTTGGAAATAGCATGAAGGATATTTTATGGTGCATACTAAACAGTATATAGCAAACAGTAGTACACAGTCTGCTAGTACACAGGACACAGGGTGCAGTAGATGGGGTTGTGATTCAGACACAGCCTAGGTTGTGGGGTGGAGTCCCAGGCGGGATTTTGTCCCCTTGAGCAGCAACATTTATTTGGGAGACTGACAGGGGGAGGTGTGTACAGTCAGACAGCTGGACATCCTAAATTGCTAAATTGTTGCTAAATCCCAACACCCCCCGGGCCAGCGGTGTGATGTAATGGTTCTGGTGATTGGTTCTTGTAACAAGAAGCCTGCAGGTTCACTACTTGTGAGCAAGGAGCTGGACTTCAATTACTCCATTAGATATCCAGTTCTATAATCATAAATTTTATGTAATAACCACAATGTGTTCCATTTTTTAATTGATCGATTTAGCACAGGCTAACACAGAGAGCATGCTGTGATGGGACGCGAGTGCTATCTCACCAGGGGTCGGGCGGGCTTCAGTCCTCCATGGCTCCTACGTTTGCTGACTACAGCTTCCAAATCGGGGAGGAAAGGGAAATGTCAGTTACCCTGGATACAGGCGTGTGCTTTTCTGTGTTTCTCTGTTTTTTAGGCATGAACGCGGCTGTGAGGGCCACGGTCAGAGTTGGCCTGTACACGGGAGCCAAGGTCTACTTTGTCCACGAGGTTAGTGACTCACTGCTGCAGGGAGGAGCCCTGCAATGATGGCACATTTTAAACCATGCAGATATGGTGTAGACTAGACTAGAGTATTAAATGCATAATGGCTGGTACTTCTGGACTTGGAAACATTTGAACTCAATTTGCTCAGTGAATGGTGTGTATTTTAAGTGATTGCCTTGAGCAGAGCTAAAATGAATCTGGCTGCCTAATGCTTACTGAATGCTGATTGTCTGGATCCTGAGAGTAAGACAAAGACAGGCGGTTAATACTTGAAAAATAATAGCTGAAGAGATGTAGTTAAGGGCTGACTTTTTTTGTGTCCTAGGTATTTTAAAAAAGTAATATGATTTCAGAGCTATTTCCTGACTGTAGTCCTCATTGATGATTTACTCAATTCTCTAAGGGCAGCATATAATATAAGGTTGCATAAGTATTATGGGTATATGTACAACAGACTATCTGCCATTGGTCAAAAATAAAACCAGAGGGGTTTTTCTGGATTTGTATTGGAAGCACTTGGCTGGTCTAGCATCATTAACAGGAACATCAAAAAGTATTCTAAGAAAGCACAAACATTTCACATTATAATAAACTATAATCTCATGTTAAGATGTCATTGTATATGCGGCTTGTGTTTGGTCTTTTGAATGATGAGGTGACCAGTAGATTTAAAGTAGCAGACCGTTTGCTGGTGATTTGAGAATACCATTGTAAATACAGGTTTGTGTGTGTGCAGGGATACCAGGGTCTGGTTGATGGTGGGGACAACATTCGCCCTGCTACCTGGGAGAGTGTGTCCATGATGCTTCAGCTGGTGAGTTCTGACTCCCTGCTTCTCCTTGATCATACACATCCATCGACACCCCGTCCTCTGGTTCAGAATCAAACCATTTGTTCACCAGGCCATGGATGGACTGGACCATCTTTTCGTTTTTCCAGATGATACTTTGAGGAATGAATATGAAGTCAAAGTTCAGACTATCAGCTTTAATTTAAGGGTATTTACATCCATATCGGGTAATCCATGTAGGAATTGCAGCCCTTTTCATACCTAGCCCCCCCCCCCCCCCCCCCCTCCATTTTACTGGAGCAAAAGTAATGGGACAATTGGCTGCTCTGCTTGGCTAACTACAGTGGTGCTAGAAAGTTTGTGAACCTTTTAGAATTTTCTGTATATCTGCATAAATTCAAAGCATTTAACGTTGGATCATTTAGCTCAATAAATAACTTATAAAAGAATAATGTTTTTTGTTGAGCTGGGTTCACTTTATCAGAGCATCACCAGGGTACATGCCCAGTGTCTGGTGATGTCTATGGGCCGCAGCCTTCAGGCAGTGAATACAAAGGATTTGCAACCAAATACTAAATATGACAACTTTGTTGACATTATGACAACACGGATCACCCGATATGGATGTAAATGCCCTCTCATTAAAGCTGATAGTCTGCACCTCAACCTAATGTTCATGGTTTTATTTCAAATCCAATGTGTTGGAGTACAGAGCCATGACAACAACAATGATGCCACTGTCCCAATACTTTTTTCCCCATTTTACATCTTTCCGATTTCAAACTTTCAGTCATGACTATACACCCCTGGTCTGCTGCAAGCCACGTCATTTTGGGAGAACGCACCAGGGGAGGTGATTGTGTGATGATGGTTTCTATGGGAGATTGCTATGACCAGTCAGAAGCTGCCCTACAGCACCGCTGGCTACGGTCGGCACTTGACGGTGTGGAGATGAAGGCCTGGGGCGTGTACGGAGATGGAACTGGGACCGCTACATAGGCCGGGCTATAAACAATCGGGTTTGCCCAGTTTAGTCTTTTTTCTTTTCAGAGAGAGAGGGGCGGGGGCGTAATCTATCTGTGCCTGGGGGCTATGCCAGCGGCCTTTGGAAAATTACATGGTTTAATTACAGACAAAAATCACGTCATGGACTCTAAACTTTCTCTCTTTCTGCAAGATTCCAAAGCAGAATAGAGCACGCTGCCCCTCCTATCCCCCTCACCACCCCCCCCCCCCCCCCCCCCCCAATCTCTGCACAGGCGAGCTCCAGCTGCTCTATGCATGTGACTCCAGCTGGTTATCTATTCTGCACAAACAATACCCATTACATTTTACAGAGGAACAAGAGTACACTTTTAATAGCATTTAGCAGACTGGTACTGCGTCTCACTGCAGTGAGTTAAGGGGGGGGCTTTGCATCCTGCAAATTGAGATTTCGAATCCCAGGTGTGTGAAACGTCTCTTTAACAAGGTGTTTCACCACAATCCCTTCAGTAAATATCCATCAGATTAAAACGATGTGACAAGTGTAAATCCCCCTGGATGAAGCGAGAGTGGTGTGTAAACCACCCTTAATGAGGAAAACTACTGAGCGTTGGCAACAGAAAAACGTGTGTCTGAAGGCATTATTGTGTTGCTGAAGGTACATGCGTGTATACTTTTATCTTTTTCTGTTTGGCTAACCCTGTCTCCGCCCCTTTCCACCTCAGGGTGGCACTGTGATTGGCAGCGCCCGCTGCAAGGATTTCCGGACCAGGGAGGGACGCACACAGGCCGCCTACAATCTGGTCAAGCTCGGCATCACCAACCTCTGCGTGATTGGCGGCGATGGCAGCTTGACCGGTGCCAACCAGTTCCGTACCGAGTGGAGCGAGCTGCTGGAGGACCTGCTGGAGGAAGGTGAGGTACCTGCTGCCCCCAAGGGCTGTCTCCCTCAGTGCCTACTGCGGAGTCCTCTTATACTACGCTTCCCAGAATCCCCTTCAATTACATTTACCCAGAGTCCAAAAACAAATTATGTTTAAGAGATGTTGGCCAATCTAAGAAACAGAGATGAACAAAGCACAATACAAGCCAAAAGAATCACAAACTTGAAATGAATGGAGAAAATGCATTGGACCATATGATGTTGTGTGGGGTACAAATACCTTTCCAAATAGCCCCCGTGTCAGGTGCCCTTTTTCCAAATATTCCCTGTGTGACATGGACCCCCTTTCCAAATAGTCCCTGTGTGACATGCACCCCCTTTCCAAATAGTCCCTGTGTGACATGCACCCCCTTTCCAAATAGTCCCTGTGTGACATGCACCCCCTTTCCAAATAGTCCCTGTGTGACATGCACCCCCTTTCCAAATAGTCCCTGTGTGACATGCACCCCCTTTCCAAATAGTCCCTGTGTGACATGCCCCCCCTTTCACGTTCTCGCCCCTAGAGAAGATCACAGAGGAAGAGGCCCAAAACTCCTCGCACCTGAACATTGTGGGCATGGTAGGATCCATCGACAACGACTTCTGCGGCACGGACATGACAATTGGCACAGACTCCGCCCTCCACCGCATCATGGAGGTGGTGGACGCCATCACCACCACGGCACAGAGGTACCCTCACCTGCAAACCGCCAATACCTCACAGCACGCCAAAACCGCAGTGGGACATAGACATATTTTAGTTTCAAATGAGTGTTATAATATATGTTTAGTCTATTTTTTTCACAAATAGTGCCTTTTTCATATTTTATATTTGGTCTGTGTTTTTTGTCTGATGTGACTCATGGGTCCTGAGATGGGAGTTTCCCACTGTGTTTTTTTTGGAGATTTGAACCTCCCCTTCTTCCCCACAGCCATCAAAGAACCTTCATCCTGGAGGTGATGGGGAGACACTGTGGGTAAGTAACAGTGTGTGTGTGTGTGTGTGTGTGTGTAATGGTATCTGTGTGTGTGTGTGTGTGTGTGTGTGTGTGTGTCTGCATGACTATGTGTATGTAATGTTGTGTGTGCTACAGGTATCTGGCTCTGGTCACAGCTCTGGCCTGTGGGGCAGACTGGGTGTTTATTCCTGAGATGCCCCCAGAGGATGACTGGGAGGAGCACCTGTGCAGGAGACTAATGGAGGTATCTGTACCTCAATACTGCTCTAACACCATACCCCAACACTGTACGCCAATACTGCTCTAACACCATACCCAAGCACTGTACCAAGTACTACTCTAACACCATTCACCAACACTGCACCTCAATACTGCTCTTACACCATACCCCAACACTGTACGCCAATACTGCTCTAAGACCATACCCCAACACTGCACACCAATACTGCTCTAACACCATACCCAACACTGTACCCAATACTGCTCTAAGACCATACCCAAGCACTGTACCCCAATACTGCTCTAACACCATACCCCAACACTGTACCCAATACTGCTCTAAGACCATACCCCAACACTGCACACCAATACTGCTCTAACACCATACCCAACACTGTACCCAATACTGCTCTAAGACCATACCCAAGCACTGTACCCCAATACTGCTCTAACACCATACCCCAACATTGTACCCAATACTGCTCTAAGACCATACCCCAACACTGTACCCAATATTGCTCTAACACCATTCACCAACACTGCACCTCAATACTGCTCTTACGCCATACCCCAACACTGCACCCCAATACTGCTCTAACACCATACCCCAACATTGTACCCAATACTGCTCTAAGACCGTACCCCAACATTGTACCCAATAATGCTCTAACACCGTACCCCAACACTGCACCCCAATATTGCTCTAAGACCATACCCCAACACTGTGCCCAATCCTGCTCTAAGACCATACCCCAACACTGTACCTCAATATTGCTCTAATACCATACCCCAACACTATACCCAATACTGCTCTAAGACCATACCCAAGCACTGTACCCCAATATTGCTCTAATACCATACCCCAACATTGTACCCAATACTGCTCTAAGACCATACCCCAACATTGTACCCAATACTGCTCTAAGACCATACCCCAACATTGTACCCAATACTGCTCTAACACCGTTCCCCAACACTGCACCCCAATACTCCTCTAACACCATACCCCAACACTGTACCCAATACTGCTCTAAGACCATACCCAAGCACTGTACCCCAATACTGCTCTAACACCATACCTCAACACTGTACCCAAATACTGCTCTAACACCATACCCCCACTCTGCACCTCAATACTGCTCTAACACCATACCACAACACTGTACCCCAATACTGCTCTAACACCATACCCCAACACTGTAGCCCAATACTGCTCTCACACTATACCATAACACTTTACCTCAATACTGCTCTAACACCATACCCCAACACTGTACCCAATACTGCACCCAAAACCGCTCTAACACCATACCCCAACACTGCACCCCACTACTGCTTTAACACCACATCACGACATTGTACCCCAATACTGCTCTAACACCATACCCCAATACTGTAGCCCAATACTGCTCTAAGACCATACCCCAAAACTGTACCTCAATATTGCTCTAACACCATACCCAAACACTGTACCCAATACTGCTCTAAGACCATACTCCAACACTGTACCCAATACTACTCTACGACCATACCCCAACACTGTACCCAATACTGCTCTAAGACCATATCCCAACACTGCACCCCAATACTGCTCTAACACCATACCCCAACATTGTACCCAATACTGCTCTAAGACCATACCCCAACATTGTACCCAATACTGCTCTAAGACCGTACCCCAACACTGCACCCCAATACTGCTCTAACGCCATACCCCAACACTGTACACAATACTGCTCTAACACCATACCTCAACACTGTACCCAAATACTGCTCTAACACCATACCCCCACTCTGCACCTCAATACTGCTCTAACACCATACCACAACACTGTACCCCAATACTGCTCTAACACCACATCACAACATTGTACCCCAATAGTGCTCTTACACCATAACCTAACACTCTAGCCCAATACCGCTCTCACACTATACCATAACACTTTACCTCAATACTGCTCTAACACCATAGCCCAACACTGTACCCAAATACTGCTCTAACACCATACCCCAACACTGCACCTCAATACTGCTCTAACACCATACCACAACACTGTACCCCAATACTGCTTTAACAACACATCACAACATTGTACCCCAATACTGTTCTAACACCATACCCCAACACTGTAGCCCAATACTGCTC